>JABSTQ010011322.1:0-545139 GCA_013358835.2 Ixodes persulcatus | reverse complement strand
ACTCGCTTGCAAATCAAGAAACTCTCAAACTTGTCAGATATCTTTGGTTTCCATCTTGCAGCGCGAGACGGAACCTGTCGATGTACTACTCCAATACTAACACACCACCGTTCAATAAATAGCACATTAATTAGTTTTCAGGCGAGATGCATGAACAAACCTTTTCCGCAACGTTTTCGCTTTCCAATCGAAGTCTCTTTATTCGCAGGGCTGTGCATTCTACAAAGGGCAGCGATCCGACTGCCTTCTCATCCCGACAACTTTTCTCTCGCTGTACTATCATAATGCTACTGTTCGATAGATTAATTCGTTTTCAGGCGAGATTCAGGAACAAACCTTTCCCGTAATGCTAATTGCTGTCTTGGCTTTCAAATCAAATCATTTTTACTTGCTGGATTAAGCATTCTTTAACTGAAAAGTGGCAGCAGTCCACTGCACTCCTCGTCTCGACAATGTTTTGTCAGCGTGAAGAAATCACTTGCACTCCAAGAAATACTGCAAGAAGAGCGCACTCGAGTGTCAGTCGTCTGGTGGCGCTTCTGTCCATTTAATGAACGGAGCGCCAAACTCTTGCGCTCCGCAGCAGGAACTTAACGTGCACAATCGCGGCTGATTCGACGTCAATCCATGCAAGTCATTTAATACATGGCTTGCATTGATGTTGCATCAGCTGCCATTGCTTCCTAACCAATTTATTTATTCATAATCACAAATGTACCTACTAGAAACCCAAGAGGAAATGGCAACTGAACTGGCCAGGTGGGAAGGGGCAGCTGAGGCATCCGCAAGTTCACACAAAGCTACACCTCCCAAAAGGTCAGCCCTTGTGCCCTCTAATGCAAAGCAGTTTTTGTGGAAATTCTGTCACCAGAATATCATTACCTGTCTAAGTAATGTGGTGCAACCTATTTTGCTGGGAGTGTCCGAAAGCTAAATCTTAGCGCTAATTAAATTTTAGATGGGGTCTATGTCAGGACAAAAGCTGAAAGTGACTATGTTGCGGGGCTCTCGAAAGCAGCAACCAGCCACATATGGCTAGCAGCAACCGAAACGGGCACACAACTGACTGGTCCAACTGTTGCAGAAAGAGAGCCTATCATGCACAAAATGTGAGTGTGGAAAGCAGCTTGGGAATCCCAACACTCAGCGTAATGTCATGCTGAGTCCTTAACATTTATACTTCCTTGGGATTGCTCCGTTTCACCACTCACGCAAAGCTTGGCAGTTTACCAAGCCTTCTCTATTTCACAAAAACCACTAAAGCAGTTAGGAGTTACGAGGAAGACAAAGAATCAACTAAATCACAAAAAAATAGCACGAGGACCCAATTTGATGCCTGCAACAATGTGTTGTCATGATTTGTTGATGAGGAATGCCGTGCTTCCTGCCTACACCCCAATGTGCGTGAGTAATGCTGCTATGGGGTGCACCGGCACAGCTGCTAGAAACACCTTTCTCTGACCCACCCTGCTCTATCGATTGTAGGACTACCTGCAGCTCAGCTTCCAGTTGATGCGGGAGGTGCTGTAGGGCCCTACTGCCTAACACGTAAGTCATTTATGGCCTGACCTTTGGGTACTCATATGTTTACCGTACTAACAGAACCCATGCTTTAGCATCGAAAAGGTAACTTTTTTAATGCACCTGCAATATATGAAAGAAGTTCACTGTGCGGTGATAGAGCCGAACATGTCATAGGCAACACATCGCTTCTATCTTCTATTGAGGATATTCATTCATAAAGGGTGGAAAAAATAATGTTGAGAAAGAAGGCATAAACGGCAAAGAGCGCTCTAATCTACTGTTGTGGCTGCACTCTGTTGCAGAGCAGGATGACCGAGGAATGTCCTTCCTACGTCATGACTATGTAGCAAGTTCCCAACGTTGCTAGATTACCTTCCATATAGGCTCCACATGCATCCACCAGGTGCTCATTGAAAGATTGTTTAATTAGCTTCAAAATTAGTTTGCTTGTGCCTTTCAATAAGACTGGTATTTTGAGGTTATGTTGCAACATGCAACACATTAAAGCTAAAAGATGAGCGCTGGAACTTGGTTTCCATACCCCTTCAATGTGAAATTGTTTTTCAGTTGCTGACGAGGACACCCTTGCGGAGAATGAGATTGTGGATCCTACCATCGGCCTCCAGAGTAAGGATGGAATGGTAAAATAAAACATTTTTCACTTTCATGCAGTGTATAATATACATTAAAAGAGTTAGGATAGTGCAGGGGTGGCCAGAGTGACATGGAGTTAGAGCCACAGACAAAACTACGAAAGTTTAAAGTTGCTGGAAAAAAGAAAGGGGGGGGGGGGCTACTTTTAACAAGAAACGATATGGAGGGAACAGTTCTTTCCAAAGAGGACAAGTATAATGGGCGACTACAACAAATAACACTAGGCATCAGAAGGTCTTTTCCACCGCTAAGCAAAAATTAATACATGATTCACTAGCCAGTCACTGCCCCTGACAACCGTTATGCATATACGGTTGAAAGTCTTTCTAGAACAACAAAGGAAACAGGGTCACTGGACGCATCTATGTGGCAAAAAGCATTCCAGCTGTATGTATGTAGTGTGTTGCAAGGCTGCCTAGACTGTGAGCTCTTTTTAAATCCTAGAACTCTTTTCGTATAGGGGACACGCGTCATGGGGACATGTTTTCCAGGGAGTCGCGAGCCGCACTTGGACCCGCAAAGAGCCCTGTGCGGCTCGCGAGCCTCAGTTTGGCCACTCCTGGGATAGTGTAAGCACACTAGATTGAATCGATTGCAACCAGAAGTCATTAAAACATTATTGTAGCCAGGCTCTTAATAGTAGTTATAGCCAGCGCCTGGAAAACATTCTATTGTCACGCTCACCTGATGCAACTAAGGGATTACATACCTGTTTCATGCAAATGCCATGAAGCTGTGTAGGCCCATCAGCTTTGCAGATGCTTATGAAGATAGGAATTCATAGGAAGTGCTGTTTTAAATTTAAAGGCCTAAATTTCATGCATGTAATTATTTTAGTGCATTTTAGATGCATCTTTGAGTATACAGTACCACTCTGCGTCAACGACTGGTATGTGTGAAGCTGTTCCTCGCTTTTGTTTATAACAGGTCCATGTCGGTCAAGGTGTCCACGTCAACCAGGAATCGGGGCAACATGCGGAAAGCAGAGTGCGACTCCATGTTTCGCAAGATCACTGCTGCTTCCATACGGCCAGTGGAAGTGCTTTTGGAGAGGTGGGTGACCGGCACCCTCTCCAACAAGGCGAAGGCAGCGGGGCAAGAGAAGGTGTTTGCCCCACTCACTCCGCACAAGGTGCAGGCTCTCTCATTAAGCAAACATTTTGTTTAAAATCTTGATACGAATCTCTCGGAGTCGCGTAAAATATTTCATGCTAAATTCGTATCAACGAAAGTGAAACAAAATTTATATTTTGAAGCACTAGGAATGCATGAATGTGCATTTATTTATGGCAGAAAATATTTTGAATGCAATTTGCACAATTCTAACATGCCCCCGATAGTAGCATGCAGTCATATTCAATCCACGAATGTTTAAAAAATTAATTAATGCCGATTCTACCACGCAGATAAAATAATGACTGTTGAGCAACATACACTTTGGGGAAAGCATTTGATCAAATGCGCATACTCGGAAAGTGCCCACACTAAGTGCTGTTGAAGTCCTACATCGAAAACTTGCGAGCGAAAATTTGGTTCCTTTTTCTTTCCAACCAAGCTCGCATGTCACCGTGGACACACCGAAGACACCACCAACATCACTCGGTTTTCTGTTTTTGCCAACGCAATCACTTTTTTTTTTTAGAGATAACCTTATCGTAAAATCGGTTTTGCTTTTCCAAGGTTGAAACACCATTCCACAGGATCGCAAAAACAAAACAGCGAATTTGGATTCAGATTGGACTGGATTTGAAACATGTGTTGATGGTGATGGGGCTGGCCACTTTGCATAGTTTTTTTGCATTTTGTTTGGTTTTGGTTTTTTGGGTCCGATTGTAACACGCATGTAATTTTGAGCTGAAGTCTTTGGGTAAACAAAGTGCGGCTGATCCCTGGCAGCAGCAGGCAATCAGCCGCCCGGAGCCTTGGCAGCTTACAGTCGCCGATCATGGCCTCCTCGCCACCATCGGTTGGGGAACGCGCATTCGTATCAGCCGTCGCAGCGCGTCGAGGTATTCGGAACACCCAAAAATGTTCACGTTGTATACGCTTCGGCCGGGGAATTTGCGAATTTGTTTTATTCCGAAATTCATGCCAATTAGTATCACCGAGATTTTACTCTAGTAGGTTGTCTGGATGTGTGTCAAGGGTACCCTGCCATGATTGAAAGTGAAGCATAACAGATAATAACTGTAAATAATAATCGCACATTTGTATTTTGAACAGATGATTTTATTTTTCGTTCTAAGCAGCGAACTCGAGCAAGTGCTCGAAGAGTAGTCAACGGACAGCTCGATGCATCGTGGGGTATCTGGCAAAGCTGGCGTGGTTACGAGCTGTGCCGCTCGGGTGCATAGTGGTGGCGTAGACGTGTTACAGCCTAGCCATTTGAAACACCTGTGGGCTTTACGTGGACCAATGCGGACTAAGCCGACTAAGTGCCCATGGGTGAGATAAGTCATGTCAAGGTCATCGCTTTCAGGGCAAGATTACTCCAACAGTTGAGTATACCTCCAAAGAGTGGCACTGCTCCGATGTGTAGTGCAGCTACATAGCGGTTTTTGCTATGTCACGACTATGTTTCAAGATCCCCAACATTGCTAGATTACCTCCCAACGAAGCTTCGGAGGCATCCACCAGGTGCTCATTGAAAGACTGTTTAATTAGTTTTAAATTTAGTTTTCTTCTGCCTTTCAATGAAAGTTTGTTGTTTTTGAGGTGATGCTGCAACATAGCCCACATCCAAGCTAGCGAATGAGCGCTGGAATTCTGTTTTCATACTCCTTTAAGATCTGTTGTAAGCTACATTCTGGCATTGGTGTAACTTCTTGTGAAAGTACACTTCTTCGAGAAGCACGAATTAATGCCTAGAGAAAATTAATTTCGGCATTAGGAAAACTTGTTTGTTTTGCTTTGTTTATCTACTTTTTTTTTTTAGTGGGGAGACACATGCATCAGATTAAACTTCAAAGCGCATGTTGAAGTAAAAGAGAAATGTGCAACAATGCAGGAACAAACATTCCATCGTCTTTAACAGCCCACGCTGTGAAAGGCATTTAATTCTATGAGCTATTAGTTTCAGGAAAGAAAGGCAATGTAAACTGACCCTCTTAGCGTTTGCATTCGATTTTCTTATGGTCATAATCTGCTTGTTGGCATGTATATTGCAGGTTTGAAATGCACCTTTCATGATTTATGCCAACTGTAGGGAGGTAAATGTTCTGAATTCATTTTAACCATCAATTTCTCTTCTTTCTTCAGGTGACTCCCAACCTAAGGATTACTTTGTTATGGAGATCTCAGATTGTTAGATCGGATATGGGCATACTTATGACTACTGTCGTGAGTGCTCTAGAAGCAACCATCACTTCATGCAATAAGTAAAGAAATAATGGCTTGGAGACTTTTAAAAGGTTAACTAAAACGAGCATTGCTATAATATCCTGAGTGTAGCCTCACCTAAAATTGAGAAATTTGGTGAAAATGTAAGGTAGTCTACCTTGTAGAGTACTTCCAAAAAGGGTTATAAATATTGTAGCCAGGCCATGAATGGAAGATCTTTCACGGAAAGTGAAAGATTGTTTTTATATAGAACTGCATTGTTCTTTCTGCTGTTCATGATGCTATTTTCAAATTCTGTGGCCTGTCTAGGCTGTTACCACAGCGAGGGATGACAACCAAATATAAGCAGTTTTCAATGCTCATTGTCTACTTATCTACAGTTGTAGCTCCTATTCCTTACAAAGTCACTGGCCTAGCAGGGAGATTTATAGGGTATGGGCTACCCGTTTTGTGCTTAAAAGAATCTAACAAAAGCCAGGGTGGGCTGTCTATTGGGAGTGGAACATAAATCAGGATACTGCGGTACTTTTCTTTTTATGTTAATCTCTGAACTGTGTAAATGCTAAGAAACTTTGAAGGTTTGTTAGGTGCCAGCTGCCACTTAACTGCTTCCATTGAGACTAATTTACACTTGGTCTTCTTACACTATGACCCTTCAGCCTGTATGTATGATCTATATTGTTTTAAGTCTGAGCACTGCAAAAAATTATTACCCTGGATTTTCAAAATTCCAGGCTGCGTTTGGCTACACCTGAGGGAGAAGGGGTACCGCCAGGCTGAAAGGACAGCCCAGCACCAGAAGTTACGGTGCTACCTGCCGGAAAAGCTGTCTGATCTCGGGAGAAATCGCTAAAAAGGTATGTGCGTCTATACTATAACTTCCTTAATTAAGTAGAATACTATTTTGGGTCTGACGTTTACAAGGAGGTATTTTAAATGACGGTATAGATAAATTATATAGAGGTTATTGGTGTGTTGATATCAATAAAATTCAGCTGCGTTTGAGATTTTGTTGTGTTCGTCCGTTTTTTTTATCGTTCCCCATCTCAGGGTTTCCAAGATGTCGATTAGATATCTCTAAACCCCTGCTAGTAGCCGTGGCAGAAAAATGCATAACAACACTCGGAGGCAATCGCAAAATTAAGGAAAAGGACGCGGACAGAAAACCACTAGTAGTGATGCCATACATCCACAACTTTTCGCACAGGCTGAAAAAGATTGCCGAAACACACGAGGTCAGTGGCCCTATCCGCCCCCTTCAAGCTAGAACGACTCTGCAAAAAGGTAAATAAAGAGGAAGGCGACACAACGGGTCAATCGTCGTGTCGGGTAAAACACAAAATCAAGTTCGTCGAACGCGTAGAAGGGGTCGTCTATAAAATACCATTGACGTGTGGAAAATCATACATCGGACAGACAGGAAGGTGCCTAAATGAAAGACTACGAGAACACAAATACGCATGTGGCCAATTGCAAGCACCCGGCAACCTGGCAGCGCATTGTGCAAGATGCAACTGCGAAGTGCTATTCGGAACTACCTCAGTCCTGGACAGATCAAAAGACAGGAACAAGTGCGAAATCATAGAGGCCTTCCATATGGCATCAGGAAAGCACGGCACTTGCGTCAGTGATCCATCATTTGCACTGAACGAAAAAGAAATTGAATTGCTCAGACACTACAAAGCATAACGAGGAGGACACTAGCACCAGCTTCAAGGTCCCCTCTCACACCATAGAAACCAAACACATAGTACAGAACAGAAAACAACACCACAAACATTGAAAGTCCATGCATCCGCATGAAAAACATTTTTCATTATTTCTCAGATTTTTAATTTTTCCAAACTCACACAAGGGGAAACCTCACACGAGGAAGAGGAGAAAAAAGAAAAGAATAAACAGTTGATAGTTCTTCACCCATTCATTTATGTTGTGTTTCTCCTCATCTCAATGTAACTCATCGTTTTGTCACGCGTTTGTTTTGTAGAACTTCGCAGCACAGCAGATTCAGATATGTACCGTAACCAACTAGCCCAAACCCAAGTCCAAGCTTTATTAAACTTTAAAGTAGTGTGTTGATCAGCTGACCACTTGAAAAAGGCTGTGGGTTGCGTGGTCGCTACTGCCATCCCATCAGGCCGTGCTCGCTTACTCTCCAAAAAGTTGCATGGTCACACAATTACAATGAAGCATGTCACTCTTACTGTCCCTTAGTCGTCTCTAGGCCCACTCTGCTGTTGACGTATGTTAATGGTCGTCCTGTGTTTGGTCTCATTGCTGATCACTGAATTGCCCTTTATGTCCAGGCTCATCCCTTTGCTGCCTGTCCTCCCCCGATGCGTGGTCCCACCATGGACTGCCCATGCTGTTGCAGGTCTGCCATCGCTTGCATCCCATGTTGTAGCCTTTTTACCCTTTGCTTTATATTAATTTAGCTTAATTTATATACTGCAAATACTATTAAAATGGAACAAATGTACTATTGCAGCCAATACGAGCTGAAATACCACTATGCGTGGAACGCGATAATATGAGAGTTGTCTCTCAGATTGTTCAGCAAACCTCAGTATGCGCTGAGGTAGAGACAATTCGCCTCTTGTGCTTGTTGCACCACTATGCCGTTCCGTGTCAATTTCCAGCTCATAGTGGCGCAATGAGTGCAAGAAGCAACCTGCCTAAACCTCAGCAAACACAGAGGTTTGCTGAAAAATCCGACAGGTGGCTCTGATAGTACAACACGCCATGCGTCATGGCGTTTCAACTAATATTGGTCATGATAGTACTTCCTCAAATGTTTCTGGTTTTTTTGTACCACCTTGCCATTCCTCCCAGCGAAACAATGTATGATTTCATAACTTCACAATAAAAATATCAAAGCAACGCAGCTTGTTTGACTTTATTCTTATTAGTAGCTGCATTTGCCGTACTCAAATGTCAGGCTAGCGATTACCAGTGTGCAGTGGACAATATAATTAAATTCTAAGTGGGATATGCACCTCGTCATGCTCCAGACATGGCGTAATTAAGTTTCTGCATTATGCATTCGCATATTGTCGTGCTTCGCACTCAGCCATTTGTTTAAGTGGTGGCCAACTCGAACTGTTTCAAATTAGCCATGAAACCACCATAATCAAACCATAAAAAATAGACGTCCCAAAATACGACAGGTCATTCGACCATCAAACCATCAGCAACACACCATCAGACCAACAGCCCATCAGACCAACAGCCCATCAGACCAACAGCCCATCAAACCATCAGCCCATCAAACCATCAGCCCATCAAACCATCAGCCCATCAGACGTCCCAAAATACGACTCCATCAGCCCATCAGGATTTTCCTGATGGTCTTTTCGATAGGGTCCTCCCTGGAGTCATTCAAAATACTGTCAAAGGTATGACATTGCTAGAACAAAATCAACATGCTGGGAATATTTTTTATTGCTTATTCAGTCACCGAAACATTCCGTACGTTCAAAACGACCAGTATAAAAGACGGAAAAGCAGAGCAGTGTGCCGTTGAATTGATGGTTGTATGTGCAGTGTATGTTCACGTGGTGCTTGTAGTGTGTGTAATGTGAGTAAAGGAGAGGTTCCCGAAGATCCGTAAGCGCAATGGTGGGCTGAAGAAATAAAAATATTTTTTTGTAGAACATGAATTGGGCAGTACCTAGCGCCACCTAGCCTAGCTAGCTACTTGCAATTACTCTGCTTGACCCTGCCATCTAGTGGCAAGCGATTTAACCTTTCACGCTACGCGATAAACAGTGGCTTCGAGTTAGTTCTTTTGAGAGCGGCTTTTGGTTTCGCGGATTGGGTTTGCCGTTCCTCCGTGATGTGCGGTTGACGAAGTAATAGTGACTCGAGGAACACCAAAGGTAAGACGTAAAGTGCGCGAAGTAACTGGGTATCGGTTGTCTCCGTTTAACATCGCAGTGCTGTCGACGAGAAGACTGAGTAACTGCTTTCGAAACGCAAGTTTCTGTACCTGTGGGGGGAATCTGGCTTCGGAAATAAACACAGTTCGCGGAAAGCTCGTGTTACGCTTCTATTTGCTGCTCCTCTCGTCCCGTACAAGAGACGTAGCGTCCTCGTTAAGCCTTATTGAGCTGGATTTGCTCGATTCAGGGCCGCCATAATGAGATGCAGGCGACGGAGGAACTTTGCTCCCCTGCTTCAGGGACGAAAGTTCCTCTCTTTCTGAAGGAACATAGGTTACAAGACCGTTCCTCCCCTAAAGGAGGACTATCGATACCCTTTTTTCTAAGAGTGTAGTGCGAACATGCGCATACGTCGTCGTGAATACTCATGCCGTTGTGAATACTCTTCCTCGAAGAAGGCCTCGAGGAAGGAGAGCGAGAAAGCCTCGAATATAGTTGTTGCAGAGAACCTACGGTTGCACTTCATGTCGAACCGCTGATGAGACGCATAAATATGCTGCGGGTGTACCGTGTAAGACGTTCAGCGGCAATACACGGTAAGTCGCGATTATCTGCGGTCGCAAGTTCGAAGTACGTTTGCGTCATACATTTATCTGATTCGAAAACGTCTGCAGGCACTTTTTGTATGACGAATGTTAAAGTACCATCGCACAAGGAAGAAAGCACGCCTCAGATATGTCTGCAGACTGTCTTTTGTGTGATGTATCAGCAGTGTGATGGCAGCTTTAGGTCTTCCAAGAAATGTGTGCTTTTCGAACATGTGCGACCTTCTCTTTATAATTTATTGATTGTGTATCGCTGCTTACATTTGCGAGAAAATGTAATCGCGGTTAACTTGAAAGAAAGAGAGCGAATACACGTTCTTTTGTTGTGAATGTCCGGCACTCTGACTTGGAAGTTGGCTTTAGAAGTTCATGTTTGGTTACATTTTCGTAGATTACTTTGAAAGCACTTTGAACTTTTGTTTCTATTTGAGAACGCTTGACACGTGGCATATATACACCACATCTCCTATGTCGAACCATAAGGAAAAAAACTTCGTCAGCTGCATCAGCTGTGAAGTCTGGGGAACAACTGAGTATATCCGGTTCGAATGCCGGCTAGAGCTAGAGTCCTATGAAGCACAATAAAGCCGCAGTCACGTTGTTCAAACATGCCTCATGTGTGCGGACATTTCTCATAGATGTTCGAAGCACGTTTGTTTCATACATATGTATACTTCGAACACGTCTGCAGAGTCCAGACACATTTGTATGACCAGCGCAGTCATGTATACATTTCAACAACAACAAAAAAAGTAATCGATTACAATTACTAATAGTCTTTGCTAAAAATGTTCAATTACATTCTTTGATGAATTGAGAGAAAAAGTAATTAACTTTAACTGAATCGCGATTTTCATCCGCGGACCGTGTACCACGTGACCCTCACGCGAACGATTCCTGCGATCCGCGCCTCGTCTGCGGACGCGCGGATTGATAAAGTCGAGCGCCTTTTCAATCGTAGATTTTTGGAGGGGGATTGACTTGAAAAGCGTTTAGTCAGGCAACACTGCAATGTTTTTTTGTTTTGTTTTTTGTATATGAAGCATTTTTTAGCAGGATCATGCCTGTGTCTCTGTCATGCCTTGGGTTAGTAAAGCTAATGGCGCTTCGCGCGAAGCCTATCACGGTGTACTGTCTCGCTCTGTAGGTAGCGGCGTACGATTTTTGATCGCGATAGCAAACGTCGATTTCTCTCTTGGACAACGGTGGCACCGCGCGATGTTGAAATTTCGCGGCACTGTGGGGTGGCGAACAGGTTCGGTCCGTCCTCGCTGGCGTCTGCTCGCCGTCTCCTTCGTCTTGCGGATGCGCTTGGGAGACGGACGAACCGCGCACATGCCGTCACGTGATAAATCCATCCGTGGATCAGTCCGTCGTGTGACTCGGCAATTCCTTTACTAGAATCACAGAATTTCAAAGTACTCAACTTCTCAATCCACAACTTTTGGTAGACCGCCCCCCTTGTCACCGACCTGGTTCGAAGATTTCGTGGACAGAATGTCGAGGAAACAAACGGTGCCGTTAGGAATGGAAGGGGATAATAGTAACGTATACAAATAATTGTATTACTTTCAAAGGCAATCAGATTACTCTCGTGATTACTACCCAATAAATAAAATTAAATTATTACAAAATTACTCGAAAAAGTGATCGATTACAAGCAACGAGTACCATACAAGACCGGCCCAACGTGACAGGGCCGTTCTTCCAGGAAGAAACATGCCTCAGTCAGTGTTTGCAGACTATCTTTTGAATGATGCATTTAGCATTGGGACCACAACTTAACGGTTCTAGCAAACATTAGGGACGGTATAGACTCACGGCCGTTCAGTGAGTGCATCTAAAGATCTCGGTGCTTGAGACACCACTGACCAATTAATTGATCGACGCCACGAAGGCCAGCATTTTTTTGCTCGTTGCAGAAAGTTACATGTTGTTAAAGACAGTTAGAGTTGTTGTTACACTTACAGCTTCATTTGCAGACAGTTACAGACAGTGTGTAACTGTCTGCAACCACGTGAGAGTTTGAACACCGTTTCATTACCATGTTCATCTTCATTGACAATTCTCACCCCATCTTTTCTTCTCGTCGTTTTTTTTCGTTTCTGCTCTTTCTATAACCAGTTCAAAGTAGCGAGCCAAAACTTCCCCCTGCACAGCGCTATTAAACTATTTATAAGACAGCATCATCCCCACACTGCCCCATAGCAATGCGGGCAATGTCTTTTCTGCCTTTTTACCTTCTTATCGGTGCTAGGAAAGCGATATTTGGTCCAGCAAAAACATGAAAAGAAACCTATGTTGTTCGAACGTAGAGCCGTCTATGGTCTCGGGCAACCAATAGAACTAACCATCGCCCAGTACCGGCGATTCATGGTATGGGTGGGAACACATTCCCGAGCCCCTAGACTTGACTGAGTATCCCAACGGCGTAACATTACCCCAACTTCGCAAATTCTGGCACGGCTTCCCGAGTCTACGCCTTTTTTTTTTTTTTTTTTTTCTTACGCTGAAGCACAGGCGCTACAAAACCGCCTGCTGCCACGCCATAAAACTCAGCCGGAAGTCGGCTCAAACCGGAAGTGACTCGGGATCGAGTCGAGAGAGTACTTCCGGGGTTTTGCGCCAGTAGTTGGAGCCTCGCTTTTTCTGCCGCGCTGTGTGCGCGCGCGCGAAAGAGATGGACTCGCGAGCATTTCTGCTAGGGGGTGCGGCGCCGCTGGAAGCCCGAATAATGCATTGCGGCTCTCAGGGGCGTCATGCGCATGCGTTCGTAGCTCGTAATGGGCCCAGAGACCCCCGGAGTGGACGTCAGAGCCGAACTCCAAGAGCGATTGGTAAACGGTTGGGCCGAGCCGAGGTGGCAGACGAACAGAGCATTTACCAAAGTATTCTCGCAATCTCGCGCAGAAAACGAGATGCGGTTCATTGCACCTCGTGTAATTGAGCAAAATCAAAAATTTTTTTTTTTAGTTGAATAGCATTGGTAGGGCTCACTCTCAGCTTTTTCAAGTCCGTGCGTGGGTTGAAGCAACACCACTTAAAAAACAAAACTGCAGCCTGCCCTCACCCCCGGACGCTTCGGCATGTTTGCCACTTGTAGCGGGTCGGGAATCCACTTGCGATGACGTAATGCGCGGTCCCTGTCTTCTAGGGGGGATTGTATGTCGATGGGGAAGAGAGGAAGTAGGCCTCGGTGAAAGGGAGTCTCCTCCCGTTAAATTTAGCGGACGGTGTTCACGTGACGTCATCAATGTGATGATCGTCACGTTACACTACGACGTTAAGGGACACTGTGACTTCATGATGTCACTCTGACGACGTCACGAGAAAAAATTTAGAGGTACCTATACCGTCGCCGTACATTATGTTTGGTAGCACATGCAGCGAAAGCAGCAACCATACCCAGGTAACACCGAGTTCTGGGCCGAAACTTGGCTTTTGTCTGGGAGTTTAGGGCATTGAAAAGCCCGAAGAAGCCGAAGTAGAGCCAAACCTGACCTCCCTTGGCAACAGTCTGGGTATTTTGGCCCTAATTCGCCAAACAAGTGCCAAACTTAGGCTTCACTGCCTGGAAGTTCGGCTATCATCTGGCATCTTTGGGCCTAAATCGCCTAACAAATGCCAGAGTTAGGCTTACTGCCCGGTAGTTCAGCTGATATGTGGCATTTCTGGGCCAAAATCGCCAAACTAATGCCAAAGCTAGGCTTCACTTTTTGATAGTTCGGCTGTCATCTGGCACCTTCGGGCCAAAATCGCCACAGATGTGCCAGAGTTAGGCTTACTACCTTGTAGTTCGGTTGACATCTGGCATCTTTGGGCCCAAGTCGCCAAACAAGAGCCAAAGTTAGGCTTCGCTTCCCGATAGTTCGGCTGTCATCTGGCAGCTACGGGCCAAAGTCGCCAAACAAGTGCCAAAGTTAGGCTTCGCTTCCCGATAGTTCGGCTGTTATCTGGCAGCTACGGGCCAAAGTCGCCAAACAAGTGCCAAAGTTAGGCTTCGTTTTCCAATAGTTCGGCTGTCTTCTGGCAGCTACGGGCCAAAGTCGCCAAACAAGGGCCAAAGTTAGGCTTCGCTTTCCGATAGTTCGGCTGTCATCTGGCAGCTACGGGCCAAAGTTGCCAAACAAGTGCCAGAACTAGGCTTACTGCCTTGGCGTTCGACTGATGACGTGTTGGTACTTTTTAATCATTTAGAAAGTGGAGACACATAAGGGACGATACATACAGGACAATCTTTCAACTTCAACAACATTTATTTTCGGCTTCAAGCTCCTTGAAACTACGGGAAAGGGAAATCTTGGGGGAAGGAGAGGAAGCGGAGGAAGTGTACGCGATCCTCCTGTCCTGCGGGGCCAGGTACATCGGGCAAACGGGGCGACGCTTCAACGACCGACTCCAAGAACATCAAATGGACGCCGAAAGAGCTGCTTCAGATTCTCAGCACCCGATCGTCATTCACCGGAGAAAATGTCTCGGCTGCCATCCTAATTTCGCCGGCACGACAGCCATGGGAGGCCACTGCGAGCGAGTCGGGAGAGAAATAATTGAGGCCTATCGGATGGCGACAAGCCCGCAAAATATAAGCACCCCTTCCATTTCGCTCTCAAGAAAGGAGATTATCTTTCTGAGGCCCACAATGGAAGCCGAACGCTGACAGACTAGGCAAGGCGACAAGGTCACCGGCAGAAGCGGCCTTTCCTTTCATTCCGTTCCATTTCATACCAG
Source organism: Ixodes persulcatus (assembly GCA_013358835.2). Lineage (NCBI taxonomy): Eukaryota > Metazoa > Arthropoda > Arachnida > Ixodida > Ixodidae > Ixodes > Ixodes persulcatus. The sequence continues at coordinate 530,408 of JABSTQ010011322.1, read as the reverse complement.
AGAAGGGCTGGGATTCCACGTCCCTTATTTCCCTACCGTTGAACAGGTCGGGATACACTCTCTCCCCTGTAGCTTTGGCTGTACAGCAGGGTTTTTTTTCTTTTTGTTTTAAATTGTCCTCGTTTTTTTTTGTTTTTTTTTTATTCTAAAGCGTTGAAAATGCCGAAAGAGCTTAGCTGCGTTGTTGATGCCCCTTCGACCTCGCCTTTTGCAAATCCTCCCCACCTGCTTTTGTGTCTTCGTGTGGCCGTCAGCGAACGCGACAGCCGCTTTAAGCAAATCAAAAGGGTGGAGCGAAACGCGTGACCTCTTTGTGTAGGACGCGTAGGACAAAAACGTTTGGACGAAAATGTTTTCACGTGACTCTCTCTGTCACGCTGATGGGATCTCTGGGGCTGCTGTTTTCGCCGTTTGCCTAGTTGTAGAAATAGGCGGGCCACGTAGGTCCGGTTTTCGAAATGCGCTCTTCAGTGTTCTGTTGCTTTCGTGCGTTGCAGACGCGGCCGTGTGTTTTCGTCGTAAACGGCCGGAATACGTCCATGCCAATTTTTCGGTAATAGCCATTTTTTTTCACCGGAGTTCGTGGAATTCTTGTGATGTGTTTGTTGGATACGCTTCGACAAAAACTGCTCTTCGCCGACGACGAGACGTCAGTGGAATGTGCGCAACCTTCCTTCTCGAGTGTGTTTGTGGGGTGCCTCGGATGGATTATGCATCTATCAAGGATTACATGATATCGCTCTTTTATTAGTAAGTACACTGCAAGCATGCTTCTGATAGTAGTCCTGCTTTCCTCTTAATCTCCGCCGTTTTTTGTGTGATGAGTTTTGTTTGGCATGAGGACAGTGTTAAGTTTTATTTTATAATTTGCTTTTCGTTTTACAGAGAAGTGTGTGTGACCTTTGCAAATATGTCGAGAATACACTGTGTGTAATGATAGTGGTTTAATAAACTTCTGGGAGTGATCGAAAAAATTTTGCTTGTCCGTATATGTGATTGGATATGCAGCAAATGACATGCAACGTACACATACTTGCACGACGTTCGGCCAATACGGAGCAGACGCATCGGAGAGTATTCGCACAATATTGCGCGAACGCTAGGCCGGGGCGAAACGGCTGTACGGCAATACCTGCCGGATATCAAACGGTGGTGCAAAATTAAGATTTACTGCGGCAGTCATGGCTCAAGTCTGGCACTTACTTTGGCAGAACCGTGGCGCACCAGAGAAAAGCCAAACTTGGCATGTCCGAAATACCCAAATTTGGCGCTGCTTTGGCAGTTATGGCTCAAGTCTGGCACTTAATTTGGCACAACTGTGGCGGAGCAGAGAAAAGCCAAACTCGGCGTGGCCGAAATACCCGAATTAGGCGTTGCTTTGGCAGTTAGGGTTCAAGTCTGGCACTTACTTTGGCAGAACTATGGCGGACCAGAGAAAGGCCAAACTTGGCATATACGAAATACCCAAATTAGGCGTTGCTTTGGCAGTTATGGCTCAAGTCTGGCACTTACTTTGGCACAACTGTGGCGGACCAGAGAAAAGCCAAACTTGGTGTGGCCCAAATGCCCAAATTAGGCGTTGCTCTGGCAGTTATGGTTCAAGTCTGGCACTTACTTTGGCAGAACTGTGGCGGACCAGAGAAAGGCCAAACTTGGCGTCTCCGAAATACCCAAATTCGGCGTGGCTCTGGCAGTTATGGCTCAAGTATGGCACCAACTTTGGCGCTCCTCTGGCGCACCAGAGAAGAGCCAAACTTTGGCATGCCCTAGGATCGCCCAACTAAGGCTATATTCAGGCACCGTACTTTGGCACTGATGAATGCCGTGGTGCAAAAACCTAACTGCGCCAAAGTTGGGCCCTTATGTTTGCCAGACCTTTGCCCAAGTTGGGCATTCCTCTGGCGTGCTACCTGGGTAGCTATCAGCTCGGTCTCGTAGTCCTCACTTCGGTCCAGGGTGACCACGGGATTCAGAGCCAGGTTCGCGGACGTACCGATATCCGTAATGACGTCATGATCACGTGATACGCATAATTCTCCGGTCCGCGGTCCTTTTTTCCTTATTTTGTTTGCCGTGCGAATGAATGCACCTCTACTCGATTCACAAGCGTCGACATTTGCGCGTCCAAGAAAGCGCGCGGACAAATTCCGCGTTACAGAAATTCCAGCTTCTCTCAAAACGACACGTTTATTTTTTTACTTCTCCACTTGCTTAATACCCTCGAGTAAACAGCAGATTCGTGCAGCGCGCTTGGCCGGGGGCGAGCTGCAGCACACGCACCAAGCACGTAGCGAGTTCGGGTATGGATACGACTGGCAGGTCGCGGAGCCAGCGGGCCTCCGAGGCGTCATAACCGAGGAATAGCTCGCTGGGACCGTTGACCTGATTTATGGCCGGGCCCGCAGCACACCGCGGGGCCCCGTTATTAGATCGCCATACTTTCACAGCGAAGCACTCACAACGAAGAGAAGGAGGCGGTAATATACGGCCCGCTGCGCCCCTCCCGCTCGTGGTCTCCTCGGGCCCCCACACTAGATCCGGTGCGTACATTATGCGTTTTTAGAGCGCAGCGCTTAGGCGCCCGTTTCCGGCTTGAGCGGCGTCGGCGTAACCGCGCGGTGCATGTTGGGACATGCACCGCGTGACCTCCCCCTTCGAGGTCACGTGACCCCCCCCCCAGGTCACGTGACCCCCCCTCCCCCCCCCCCCCCCCGAGGTCACGTGACCCCCCCCCCCTGAGGAGATTGAAGGATGAGGGAAGGAGGAAAAGGAGGAGGATGAGGAGGGGTATGCCCTCCACTGAGTACCCTTCCCTCCTCCTCCTCCTCAAGAGCTGCGCTCCAATTCGGCCTTACAGGGAGTTGTAAACGGCTTTCATTTTTTTTTCCTTCCGTATACACTGACACACTCGTACGACGTTTCCGTGCTGTGTTTCGGTGGTTTTTACGCATCGAACGCGGAACATGGTGGAGGTTAAACAGTTTCTTTCCCTATCTATTTCTGATCAGTGAAGGTATACGCGGTGCCCGGGATCCGTCTGCGACGGGTGTGTTTAGCGTCCCATTCCGCCCATGCATCGAACGGAATCCCAAAGTGGCGACAAATGACGTCACGAAAGCCGGTGTGTCACGCTGTCGAAAGTCGCGATCCTGGCGGTTGGTCGTAGGATCATGCCGGCAAAAAAACACGAACGAACGCGAGTGTCGCTGACGTCGCAGCGTCCCAACTCCCGGCTGCCGAAGCTTCCGTGAACTGTCAAGCTGCAGAGCGACCTGTAGCGGAACAGGCGTCTGCCGAATACACCACCACTATTGGGACGCCGCCAGGATCGCGACCGGCGACAGTATTACACTTCTATGACGTCATCAGGCGGAAATCGAGGGACCGGTTTATATAGACGTTCTGCTGCAGCTGTGCATGGGCGCCGCCATAACCGACCTTCAGATTTTGTTTACTCGTATTTCGTTTAATTAAGTTCAGCATTACTATACTCTGTTTCATACTTAGCGTGCAACGCTGTCAAAGCAACTGGCGCGAGCGCGTGGCTTCATCTATGGTTTTGTTTGCGCGAGAACGCGTGCAAATGATCAACGAGGTCAAGCCCTACGCTCGCGCCAGTAGCTTTGAAAGCGTTGCACGCTAAGTATGAAACAGAGTATATAGCAGGACAGGTAATTGCCATTTTAGTTTCTGCTGTGTACCTCTCCCCGCACTGGTCTTTGCGGAGGCTCGTCAAGGCCCGCTTCAGTTGCTCGGCATATCGGGAAGAGAAGAGAAGGTCTGCAATGGCGGCTGTATTCTGGCGCGTTTGTAAAGCGTCTATACAAGGTGATACAAGGAGACGCCAGGCTCTTTAAATTGACCGGAAAATTCGGTTTCTTAACCTATCGCGCTACGACTTTGTGCAGCGTTGCCCACAGATGGTGTTTTTTTTTTTTTTTGTAAAATTTGCAAAGAGCGAACTTACCTGAGGAAAAACTAAAGAAAGAAAAAGGCTTAGCTCCTATGGAAACGCAGCGACGCCACCGGTCTTCAAACAACACGGCGCCGTTTCGCACGGGAGCCAAGAGATGGCGCAAGCGGTCGCGACGCCAACTGCCGCCAACGAACGAGCAGACGACGCCGAGAGCCGGCGTCTTTTCTTTAGCAGACAATCTTTTCGAATCAAAAGCGGCGCGAGCTTTTTTCATATCAGTTGTTGTTTTTGTTTCTGCGACTGTCGCCCCCTGCGGAACGCGCGCCGCTTTTGAGTCGAAAAGATCGTCTGCTAAAGAAAAGACGCCGGCTCTCGGCGTAGTATGCTCGTTCGTTGGCGGCGTTCGTTGCGCCATCTCTTGTCTCCCGTGCGAAACGGCGCCGTGTTGTTTGAAGACCGGTGGCGTCGCTGCGTTTCCATAGGAGCTAAGCCTTTTTCTTTCTTTACTTTTTCCTCAGGTAAATTCGCTCTTTGCAAATTTTACCAAAACAAATGCACCATCTGTGGGCAACGCTGCACAAAGTCGTAGCGCGATAGGTTAAGAAACCGAATTGTCCGGTCAATTTAAAGAGCCTGGCGTCTCCTTGTATCACCCTGTAGTTTTTAGCAAAAAAAAAAAACAAAACAAGTAAAAACTTTTTTTCCCCAATGTTTCTTTGTGTCTGTTTTGTGTATTCTTCCGTGTTTCACTCTTTGTTTTTAACGGGGAATGCGTATTCCTGACCATTTTGACTTGTTTTTTTTATCCCTCCTTGTTTTTCGTCTTTTTCTCTTTCTCTCTCTCTCTCCCTTTTTCTTTTGATGCCCTCAAAGAAAAACGTAGTTACGTTACCCGTTACATCTTTCCAAAACCTAAAAAAAAGTACGCTTACATTTTCTTCGTATTTCGATTTTCCGTGTTCCGACGCTACTAGCTGATGGGACGAATCAGACAGTGGCGAAAGGGCACCCCCATGGCGTTCGCCATGTTTCTGTACGTTTTCTGTCATCGCTAAGCCTATCATAGACAAAAAAGGCTTAGTGACTCGCGCTTTTGACGCTGCTTGGTGGGTCCCATTAGCTCGTAGCGTTGGCTGCGTCTGGACTAAAGTTGAAACGAAGTTACTGGCAGACAGACGTGCAACGAACAATGAAAGCAGAGACTTAAAACATACCTCGTTAACAACTTCTTATGTGAATTCCTGCGAAGAGAAGAACGTTTCTGAGCACCAGTGGTCGCGTGACTCGTGTCGGCGACTACTGTTGGCCGTTCTTTGGCCTGATGAGATCATGCCCATAAGCGGCCGTTTTAAGCATAATTTCGCTTCAAGTAAAAATGGTTTGTTTATATCAGCGAGAAAACGTCCACTCAAGAAAACACGTTCACGCACAGCGGAAACGAAGCCAATTTTCCGTGACGGGGATTCTATTTCGATAAAAGCGCCGAAGATCTCTAAATACTTTTTTCTAACGGGTACCGCGCCGTAACGCATCCCGCATGCAGTCTTCCCTTCGCTGTCAATGAAACTTGTCCCCGAGTATGAGCATAACTACGCAACCAAACTCGACCCTAAAAAAATAAAAAAAATAAAAAATTCAAGTCGAAAATTGCTTTGGGTTTAAGCTCAATAAACCTAAATCTAATAGAGCTGAGCGAGCGGAAAACCTATACCTCATGTCAGCAGCAAGCTCGACTGCGGTCGTCGCATTCCTCGTTCGCATCCCGCGATGCCTCGCGTCGCGTCTATGGTCTTCCACTTCCGCCTCATGTTCACCCCCCCCCCCCCCTTTCATTTTATAACCCTTTTCACTTATTGGATTTTCTGATGGTTCTCCTTCAAAACATACCCCTCGCCCCCCCCCCACCCCCCCCCCCCCCCCCCCCCCCCACCCCCCTCCCATTCTCGCTCGAGCGACGATTTATTTGCGGCGTCAAGGAGAACCACTATTTTTTTTTTTTTTTTTGCTGCTTTCGTGTTTCTTGTAGAAGAAATTTCGGGAGTCATCTGCGCTAAATCGGCGAGCCAATCGCATCCTTCCAGCACGCAAATACCGCCAAGCACGTCGTCATCCACGGAATGGGATCTGCTCTTCCTCATTTTTCGTTCGTTTTTTTTTTTTTTTTTTTTTCTTCCGGGCAACGAGAGAACACGAAATCAATTTGAACGCCTCCGTCGGCCGCCAGAGATTTGTTGGTGCGACTTTGTGCCCATCGTATCTACGGCTAAACATAGATAGATAGATGCATCTCGCTGACGCCGTAACGGCCTATATTGAATCATTTTTTCTTCTCTCTCTTGCCAGCGGGGAAAGCGGGCGAAATAAATGCTCTTTGGGAAGCGTTCCCCGCCGGCTCCCCCGAAGTTTAGTTTGTGATGGAAGAGCTGCGCACGTGTAAGGCTGCAAGGAGCCAACGGTGACTTTTGGTGGCGCCCATGGAGCGTTGTGGCTGAGACCAGGGTAATTGTAGTTCCCCCTATCGTTTTTCGTTTGATTAATTGGAAGCGTAAAAAGTTTTGCATGTTTTTGCCCAAATCAAAAAAAGGTTAATTTCTGTCAGAGGAGGAATGCAAAGTGTAACATAGCTTACGTAATTTGCGCATCAAATAATATTCATTTTTATGGTCCGGTTGAAACACCTTAGTTAATATTGTATGTATACAGTTCGCAAAGCTAAAAACAAACTAAAAAAAAGACGTGTGCCTAATGTAATAGAGTAAAGAAATCATCAATTCAACAGTTCGTCACATTTTCTCTTAGTAATCCAAAGCCCTAATTTCTTTAGGAGAACTCGAACAGCTAATTTGTTTCGTTGCTCTTGAGTCGAGTAGCAGATAGCTGTATTTTTTTGCTCATGTTGAGAAAAAAAAACATTCTTTTTATTTTGATGGCGTTGTGGATACGCAAACATTTAGTTGCTGTTCTCGAATAAGGCAGGAAGACAAATGCAGTATCCTTCAAACTGATATGCTTGCACAGGTGGAGAAACCATACTAAGTTCAGGAGGTCAAATGTCAGCCACCGGCTAGTTTGTGTTTAAAAGAAACGCAGCGTTGCTATCAAAGTAAAGTAACTCGCATCCTTTTTTCAGGTTCTGTAACTAGTGATTTACGTAACTGCTGTTTGGTGAGTATCTATCGAGCTTCCGTGTTAATTGATTATTTATATCAGTGCACGTATCTGTAGAGTTCAAATCGTTAGCCTGGATCTGGGGATAATTATTACACGTCAGGGTGTGTACATTTAGTTTTTATTTTTATTTTTGCTACATTAATAAAACATGCAAAATAATACAGGACTATGTGTATTTTATGTAACTAACTTGACGAAGTACAACTCCTTCACAAAGGTAAAACTACACACATTACACATAAACATAAACATAAAACTACACATAAACATAAACATAAAACTACACATAAACATACACACGCACATAACAACCTCGCGCGCGATCGTAGAAAGAAAAGACAAAAAAAAAAGTAAGCAGCGCGAATGCCCGGCTTTAGGGGGGGGGGGGGGGATGAAACCAAAAGCAACAACGAACAGCAATGTGTAAAACCAATCGCAAAGAAGAAAAAAACGGGGGCAGTACCACACATTACGTTGTCGGACCACGTCTAGTTGGGAGTGTCGCGGCGACGAACGCAAAAGCCCAGAAGAAGCTCTGCTGGTTTGACACGCGACCCCAAAAGTCCGTCTCCGCCAAACAGAAAAGGCGTCGCGAGTGGTGCCCGTTTGATTTCGGATCCATTTTGGTACGTGATCCGTAAGAACAGCTCAGCGCGGCTGAGTTACTGCTTTCAATCGAAGATGCGTTCCGGCCTCCGGGTCGCCTGCCCACGGAAAATGGGGAAGGAAGAGGGAAAGAAAGAATCCAGCAAAGGAAAAACAGAGTTCATTCGCCCCGGGGCCACCTTTTCCTCTTCGTCGCTTGGTAGGAAAACGATGCTCGCGCTCGTCGGAAAAAATGACGCCGCGAGTTTTCGTTTCCCCATATGTAAGAAAAAAAGCGGGACAAAAATAAAAAAAAGGTAAAAAAAGTTTCGGAACGTAAACAGGAAGTGAAATGAAGCACTAAATGCCGCATATTTACTGGAATCATTTGTGGGCACGTTTTATTCGCGAGACCCACATTTCTTTTTTTTTTTTTTTTTTGAAGAGGGTAGTTTTATTACATCCAAAAAATAGTCGTTCAATTTTCTGCAAAACACGAGACAATGAATCGCGGCGAGCCGTGTCAAGATGCCAGCGAGTGACAAAGTTCAAAATACGATCGGGCCAAAATTTGCGATCTGCGTAGGCAGTGACCATGACGCTTCAGATGCTAATAAATCCTTCTATATCCAGCAGTGATCCGATGTCCGCGTGTTATAGAACAAAGTAAATTCACAGATTTTTTCTAATGTACTTTTTGAGAAAGCACGAATCAAGCTGATAAGTTAGACCCAATGACGAAGCAGAGGTGCGTTCTCATTAAAAAAAAAAAAAAAAAAAAACACGAAAGCATCTATGTTTTAAAACGTTTCATGCTCAAAATAAGGTTCACGTTATGCCAAAAACATTTTTTTATTTATTTTTTTTGTTTGGGGGGAGAGGGGGTCTCGTTGTTAATATTGATTGTTCACAGCCGTGCTTTCACAGGAAGTTAACTGACGCGCTTCAATTAATGGACAGTGCTATTTTTGTTTGTTTAGAAAATACGGTGTTTCCTGTTGTTTTTTTTTTTTTTTCCGGGTTTTGCCTTATTGTCATAAAAAAGGAGACCTTGGCGCCCGCTTTAGAGGTGCTCGCTGTAGCCAGTTGTTACAGACAACAAGCACTGACCGAAGTAGTTTGAAGAATAATCAAAGAATATTACGGGAGAACGCTTAAGCTTCACCTTTAAGAGTGGAATGCGATAGCTAAACATATAATTCCCCGCTCCTTCCCTAGCCGTGCAGGGGTGGCCTAGTGGGTAGGTAGCGTGTCTGGCTCGCAACCGAAGGTTCGTGGGTTTGAATCCCGCCTTCGTCTATAACTCTTCGGATTTTTCCGTTAAGGCAAATGAATTACTCGATAAAGTGAGATAATTTGAGACATGCCGCGACCTTTACTTCGCATTACATGGCATGTTTTAATCACTTTCATTCCACGCGGGACGTCACGTTTCACGTGAGCGTTGCGGGTTGGTTGAAATTCCCGCGCGAGGTCTTGTGACCGCGACGTCATGACCCTATCGACCAATCAGAATTTTCCCGTACGCCACCGACGCCGACTTTTCTGCGACACAAGTTCCTTAAAGCTATCGCTTTGAAAAGTTTCGAATTGGCCGGCATACATTAGGAAACAATAAAAAGTGACATTTACATACAATATAACTCAATCACATCTTTATCTCAGAGGATAACATATGTGGTTCAAACCAACACGTCATCGGCTAGGCTGCACGGAGGATGGCTACACTTACCAACGCCTGACGCCTCTTAGTCAGTTTACACTTGTAGATATTTCTGCAGCTCAGCAAAAGTCGTGTATGTCACAAACCTTGTGCAATTCAGAAAACTTGTCTGGTGTAGAACGCAGCATAAGCCCCCGACTTTACCACGTTTTCTTTCTTTCTTTTTTTTTTTGCAAAAGGTACAAAACAGTATTAACTAAATAAAAAAAAAAGGCGCAGCCTTTTGAACGGCATTCCTTTAATTGAAGGTCATAAACAGCCTCGCAAAGAATCGTAAGCTCATTCAGAAGTTGCAAGAACCACCAGAAGTCGACAAAAATTAATCTCGAAAATCGAAAAAAAACAAAAAAACAATTACACCCATGGCGTCATTTTATTTTTCATAGTGACCGAGAGTTTGAGAAACGCAGTGGGCGTGGTTTATTATGATAGCGATCCTTGCTTCCCGATTGGCTCTTCGGCGTTCTTATAATGGCCAGTGCCACAATTTGATTGGCTCGAGACTCGCCACACCCCGAGCTTGTCAATTGTCGGGACTATTAGCGCCGAGGTGTTTCGGTGGCGCCCTCGTATGGTTTCCGTTCGTGACGTCACGACCCAAGTTTGTCTCACCGTGACGTCACGAGTTGTATAATCTCGACTACCTATCATCAGTTGCAAACTACAAGTGCGATGGTGCGTGCGAAAAATAACGACGAAAGCTCGGAGTCATCGCGTTCTAAATGCGACGTCGTCACAGTTGACACTCTGACATTGAGGCGATTTCCATCGATGAAACAAAAAATGAATGCGAATAAAGACGTCAAAGTGAGCGTTCCTTGGCCGCGCACGTCGCGAATGGGACTCACGACGATGCACGGTCGTTTCGAAACACGCGTAACAACCCCGAGACCTTGTTCGCTCAATCTACCGGCCTCAAACATCGCGACCACCAGCCTGACATTGACGTGAGGTAAGCACCGACCCAAGACACGTCGGGTCCTCCAACTTCAAAAGGATACGTCGTACTTTTTTCCGCAGGGGCACACGCAGAACAAATGCAAGCGCACGATGGCTCGGGCTGGCAGTGAGTGATAATAAACTTGGCATCGAGCTTCTCTCGGCTTGCAGGGGGAGGCGGCACGGAGTGCGGTCAATAGAGCGGGCTTCTGTTTGCGAAAGCTTCTCCTCTGACAAAATTTCACAACGGTGAAATTTGTTTCTTCTTTATAACGGTCCGCCTTTTATGGCTTGCGTGAAAGAGTGCTGGTAATCTTGCTCGATTTTATTAACAGGGGTTAGTGTGGTGTAAACTAATGTCACTAGTTTCTAAATCATAAAAAAACGTATTCTGTTGAGTAAAGAAAAGATTTCAACATGTTGGCTCCACGATAGATCGTAATACTCTTTTCCCTATAGTTGATGCGGTTATTGCATCATACAGCGGCGTTCGGTTACGAATTATATGCCTCAATCCTTTTTTTTTTTTTTTCACAATCTTTTTGTTGCATTTGCTCGCTCGCACGGCAATAATGTATGTTTTTGGTTTGTTTGTTTTTTATGGACGTAACAAACACATTTAAGGGGACACGAAAAAGAAGGAAATCCTGGGTCTCTGAATAAAAGACGTTGCTTCATTGAAACTTTTAGCATGACGAAACGTCGATGAGATTGTTTATACGCAAGAAGCAATATAGCATGCAAGCGAACGGGTTAGGAAACATAATAATCTAAATCCTGAGACAAGAAAAAAAATAAAATTACCGACAGGACGACACAAAATCGTTGTGTCGTCTTCTTGGTTGTTTTATCTCTCGGTGTTTCAGGGTTTAGATAATTCTGTTTATATTGTCGCGGATGGAAAAAGACTCACGAGCCTAAACATTAAACAAAGAAAAGAAAGACGTTTACGATTTCCTGTAATACCGAATTAGAGCGCAGTTCTTAAGGAGGAGGGTAGGTCATGCCACTCCTCTCTCTCCCCCTCTTCCTCCCTCCTCCTCGTTTGCCAACAATATAACTTTGGCAACAATATGCAGTTGCAAGGCGAATAGTAAAAAAAGCTGCAACACAGCTGGACTAGTCCCGAGCCACCTTAATAGCAGCGTAAACGCGGGCACGTGTTCTGCAGCACATCGTAACAAATTAGCGGGGGGAAGCCCCTCCCACCTCTTTCCACTTTAGCGGAACCGGAGAGGAGGGCGCCTCCTCTCTAGGGCTCGCTCCGCTAAAGTGGTGAGAGGTGGGACGAGCTTCCACCGAACCGTTAACATGTCCCCGACTATATACGGTTGTCTAATCTCCGGATTTGCGTTACACTGATCACGGAAAAAACCTATACGACTGCAGTGGCCAATTAGAAAACCGATGTAGAAATCAAGTTGATGAATTAGCATGCGTATTGGGGTGAATTCCTTTGGACATCACTATAATTATGGATGTATCCTCTTTTACGATATATATGGCATGAAAGTGAAGAGGGCGTGCTAGTGGTTGTTCAAACCAGAAGAGGTTCGCCTTATGTCGCAACATAGCCACTTCTGGCGCACTTCGTTGAACAATTCGTTACTTTTTTTCAGAAACACATCACTATTCAGTAAGCGAACGTCAACAAAAAGAAACAAACCCCGTCAAGTCAGTTGCTACTGAAGATCACGCCAACAAACTATGGATATCACATCTGATTGTGATCTACCCATTCCAATTCCGATTTCGAGAATCTGAAAGGGTGAAGTTACACATCCCTTGATCCTCCGTCTCCCTTGGTTTAAACGGAATTTTATAACGTCGCAACAATACAAAGAAAGTAGAGGAATCTTAATACGGGAACGCTTCAAATTAAGTAATCACCTTTCCTACTCGTTACGAGTTAATTAAAAGTCCCTCTAAACGCAGAGGCTGATCCCAAGTACCCGCACGCACATCGCTGTCCCCATAAGCGTATGGCCAGGCAGCTCCGGCACAAAATCTCATTTACCATATTGCGAAGCCCCCCGCCTAAAGAGAGATAAATCGAGGGCCCCAACCCGCCCCGCGTCCGGTGCCCGACAACAACATTCAAGCTGCCAAGGGCTTTTCTGCCACTTCCAAAAGAGGCTTTGAATAAAGCCGAGTCGTCCTCTTTGTGCGGAACGCACCGTGTTTTTCGTCAAACGCAAGTTTAATAACGCTGCTGCTGCTGCTGATAAAGAGGCGAAATGAAAAGACGGCGGCATCTTCGAAGCGCGAAAGAAAAATCGATTTCGACGAAGCATCGTTTCGGGAAATGCTACGGCTTCCCTTCATGAAAAAAAAACAAAAAAAAAAAAAAACAACACGGTAACTGTAACTGCACCGCAATAGACGGGTATCTGTGCGTCTTGCGAACAGGTTAATATCAAAGCTAAGTTCACGGTGGCCGTCGTTAAAAGCGAGATTATTTCGTATAACCTGATATTCGTAATATGCGGTATCCCGCTTAATACGAAGACCGGCGGGGGAAGGGAACCACGCGAAGGATCAATGGTTCCGACCTAATTGCTTCGCACATTAGGTCTTCGATCAGGAACTGGCTAATGGGATAGGGCGTACACTTTTATGGATTATGAATGTTAATAAAGGTCGGGTATCGCGATGAGCGCTCTATGGCTCCCTGCGAGGCACTTCCCGGAAGGAGTTGATGCCCGCACCCCGGAGCAAACGAGCGTACTCATACGGAGCGGGCCCAACTTAGCTGCGGGAATTCAAACGACGACATCGCAATGTTAAGATCTCGCGACAAGCAAGTCAATTTGGCATCAGAAAGTGGAAACGTAAAACAGACAATTTCGCAAACGTTTTCAGATAACTATCTTAGACGTTTTCGTAAACAAAATGTACATATATGCTTTTAGGATATTGATTTTTCTAGGAATTATTATATCACCAAGGCGCTCTACCTTGGTACACTCTCAGAAAAAAAAAGGGTATATTCTTACACCCTTTCTCATTTAATACATCCCAAAACTTCAGTTCGACGTACACCGCGCTGACGTCGAACAGACGGCCTCAACTTTTACGAGGTGCTTGAGAACGGTGAGATATACCTCATTAAACAGCTAAAGTACGTATCAAAGACTAAAAAAAATGAACACTGAGGTTTTGCAGTAATACCAAGAAAACCCCGATTATACTGTTTTTGTAGTCAATAACACGTACCTTAGCTATTTCAATGAGTTGTACCACTGGGCTATCAAGCCGCCTGGGAAAGTTGGGAACGATAGTTCGACGCCAGTACGCTGTACGTCGAACTAAAGTTTTGGGGTGTCGTATATAGGACAAGGGGTGTAAGAATATACTTCTTTTTTTTTTTTTTTTCGGAGAGTGTAGGAAATAAAACACGAAGAGGAACAGGACAACAGATCCCTTTTTCACTCAGACTGGCGATGCAGTTTCTTGGCGGCCCTTACTTTACGCTCTTTGTATATAGCTCGCTCTTCCCACGAATATATGGGCTTTAGAAACCAGTAAATACCACAGCTTTTACACAATCTGTAATGAGTTTATGAAAGTATTCTGTCATTCAATTTTCGCTCTTGTTTCGTTTTAATATGCAACCGTTAGGTTATTAAATGTCTCGAATCATCGGTAATTTGTACACACGTTCCAAGCAAGTACACACGTTGCAATTAACTATAAACAAACGATCAAAATAAATAAAACGAGCACCATTTGCAGCCCCCGGAGCGTTCGGAGAGGGGAAAGCACCTCGGTCACGGGACAAGGCAAGCGAAACATCTAAATGCGCAGAAACTGAAGAAAGAAAAAATCGGCATTAATAAAAACGCGGTCGAAACCCCGGGCGCAATAACGCGAAACAAGGAATCGTTTCCTCGTTTCCAACGCAAGATTTATTTCCAATCGCACCGTGCTTCTTCGCTGTGTCAGGTATTTCGCGTTCGCGGCTTCCTTTTTCTTTTTCCTTTCTCTACCTTTTTTCTTTTTAATCTCGCTCTGTGCCATTTCCTCCCCGTTTCGAGTCCGGCTATGGGTTGTTTACGGCCTCCAGAGCCCCTCATAGGATTTCCCCCTTCCGACGAACGGACCATACCACCAAAAATAACGAGGCAATGAAGAACGCCGCGGCATGAAGCGGCCAAAGGCGTCTCATAAAAAGGGGCTGCTTGCCTGCCATGTTTGTATTTCACTGTGTGTGCGTGTTCGTGCGTGCCGGCGTGTGTGTATGCCTGTGGTGTGTGCGTTGGGTGCGATTGCGGTGCCGAAAGCGGATACCCAGAGTCAAACGAAGTGCCATTCATACCGACAACAAACACAAGCCGAGAGCGCGCAAAAACCGCAGCCGACAGAAGAGCTTCCGCGGAGCCGTTGAAAGTTTTCCGTTCTTCGGATGCAGCTGGCGCTGATGATTTTGGGTTCGGAGATATTATGGGTTCGCCGATACTGTGCAGTTATCGCGCGCTCTGTATCTCTTCTTTCTCTTTTTTTTTTTTTTTATTAGGCACTGTTTTGAAAGCATCGTAGTTTCGTTCAGCGCTACTCGCAGTCATCACTGCGCTGGACGGAACGACAAGACAATCCGTGAGGCGATTAAGCCAAGTAATATATAAAATATATAAAATAGTTCGCAATAAGTGTCGCAGAGAACGGAAAGGAAATACGTTAAATCCTTTCGCGGTGCGTTGAAACCTTTGCAACGCGAAAATAACCTGCTCATAAGTGATCGGCGCTAATTTCCAGAAAAAGTAATCACCCAGAGATCGGCGTGATTCATAATCGTGCAAGGAACGGACGACCCGGGTCGTAAACATCTAAAAATGCTATACACTGTTTTTTTGTTTGTCTTTTTAGCACAGAATGTG
This sequence comes from Ixodes persulcatus, assembly GCA_013358835.2. Lineage (NCBI taxonomy): Eukaryota > Metazoa > Arthropoda > Arachnida > Ixodida > Ixodidae > Ixodes > Ixodes persulcatus. The sequence goes on along the minus strand of JABSTQ010011322.1, from coordinate 515,197 downwards.
TTATAGGGCAGAATTTCATGATGCACTCCAAACGTTACGCCTAGCGTCACGCTCGATCGACACACGGGTCACGTGACATCAATATATGTGGTGTCACGTGACATCACGACTCGTGAGACGTTACAAAGTCGCATGACTTCATGACGTCCCGTGATGTCACGCACGCACGCACAACATGGCCCAAGCTCACTCGTAACAAATTCGTGCGTCTCCGAGTTTATGAGATATGATGTTATGATGTGGAGGGCTGCTTGGGCAGCGATACCGACTGCGGTCTCGGTGCCCAAGCCGCTCTTGCGGCCCCTCGATAGGCACTTAATCCATCAGACAGTTCCCGTGGTCCCGGATAGTATCCGCAGTGACGCGCAGCCATTCGGTGGAGCGCGATAGTGGAGTGGGACACGCGTGTCTGGGTCGTTTCTTTGGGCGAGCGTTGTGGTTGAACCAAGCAAGAGCCAGTCCTGGCCATCGAACGTGGGCGTTAGAGAAATCAGCGTCGTGTTCCTGAAGCTCGGGCACTGGTGAACCAAGCTCCTCCTAGCTTCAGTGACGTTAAAGGGGGATCGGTGGCCGCGTGGGCTAGCGCACACCAGCTCGGACGCAGCACTTGGAGCGAAAGCTCGCGGTGCACAATCCGGGAATCCTGGGTAACATCCCCACACCTGTCCCTTTCAATCTAGATGAGCATCGTACCGGCGTGCGGTCGTGTATCACTTCTGCGTGGTAAACATTAAAGACCCCAGGCTAGCGGTTGTACCGCACTGGCATAGCCTCTTCTATACGGACAAAGCCTGACAGATCGCCACGAGAAGCGGCCGCCGAAATTGAAAAGGTAGGGCGGAAGACAACGGATGAGAGGAGAGCCACGTGACCGGCACCCCGCTGCGGCGAGACGCCGAAACACACTTCCCCCGAGCGATGGAATGTCCGCTCGTGCTCCTCGCGTTCCTCGTGCTGCCGCTTCTTTTCTCGTCGGGTTTGAAAATCATATTTCAGGTCCTCGCCGCTGCAAAAGCTGTGCACTGACGTCCAGTTTCCCCGAGAAATGCTATGTGCTACCAGATCCTTGAGCTCCAAATTTGCGACCGGGCGCTCTATGGCTCCGTCGTCGAACTGCCAGGCTTTGTGAGTATAAAGGAGGCTATGGCACTGGCTAAATACAGTTGAGAGACAAGTCGTCCGTTGAGGCAGACCAAGTTCAGGCTGTATAAACATACACACAACCCAATCTTTTTTTTTTTTTTTTTTCAATGACGTTAATTTTGTTATTCGCAAATACTCTAACCCCAGAGATGTATGAGCGCATACATTATACAAAAGGCACAATGTTCGCTGAAAGCAGGATGACAAAAATATCTGCGGACACGCCTGAAGCATGTTCGAAACATGTTTGCTTGATGCACTCTAATGTCTGCAGACTGTTTTTGTACGACCAATCTGACCGTCATGCAAAGAAGAAGCCCGCCTTAGACGGTGTCCGCAGACTGCCTTTTGTATGTTGTATTAGCAGTGTGATGGCGGCTTTACGGAAATTTGCACCACGTTGCTTGAGCACCCTGTGCGAGTATGTCGTAATGCACTGACACAATTTTGTTTTAAAGCGGAAGCTTTATAGGCTTAACCACGCTCAAGGCCATGCCCTCAAGGTCGCGTAATCAAGGTCACGTAATGCCCGTACAGTGATCAAGAGGACTCATGTCCAGACATGTACACATTACTGAAAAAAGAAAAGTTACTAAATACCGTTAGACGTTACTCGCTCAAAAAGTAACGAAATGTGTTACTCTTTACTGAAATTCAAAAGGAAAGCGTTACTTCGGCTCAGAAGAGACGTGTCACTTCCTTGCTACTCTGGACCTGTCGTTTTTGCTGAAGCAGTGGCCGCCTTTCAATATTTTGTGTCGACAATAATGCCTAGTTTTTTACGTGTTCATGGGCATTTTGTTAATTTTCTTGTTGACGCGTTTATTGCCGTGAAAGTCACAGGAGCGAGCTGGGCTGAAAACCAAACGTAACTTGTGCTGTGCACGTTCCTCTCCAGAATTAACTAAATGCCATTGCTATAGTCGGTTGCAAGCTAAGAAAAAACCGGAAATGCCTCTCAGAGGAAAATGTAATCCTACGCCGAGAAACGCCAGCCAATCGTTTTCATGACGTCACGATTCCGTGGACCAATCGCGATTCCTTTTGAAAAGAAAAAAAAAGCTCAACATGGCTGCTGGCCTTAGCAACGCGACGCTAGTTTCTCGTGACAATTATTCTGCTTTTTTGCACCATGTTTTACGTGCCCGAGGTTATGCCACGAAATCTTAATGGTATCGGCTTGCGTTTGCAGCAGTTTTTGCGCGACAACGTGAGAATCTAGCGACGCTATCGCCAACGAAAATTTCGAAGCGGGCGCGAGGCTTAGCACTGCTGAGAGGTATCTTGGACAGTATCTTGGACAGTATCTTGGACAGAAAATGAATTGGGAAGACGGTACATTGGACGTGACTTTCTTTCTTTACTAAACAGCTATTTCGTTGACAAAAAGGTATTCTAACTTATTTAAACGTCCCGAATGAATTAAATAAATATTGTAGTAGTTTAAGACACGTTTACTGGAGGAAGAAAAAGCAACGTTGCTAGCGAACTACTTTCTCGACGGCGGAGGCACTTCAGATGGGCGCAATGCGCTTGTGGGTGGAGCTAAAAGATTGTTCTCAGGTTGCATCCGACTATAGTCACCTCATCAATAAGTAACGAAAGTATGTTACTCATTCCTTCTCTCGAAACATAACTAAGTCGTTGCTTCGTTACCAAAAAAGTAACTAAATTGAAGAAAAGCGCTACTAATAACGCGTTACATACAAGTATGCTCATAACTCACATTCAACGCCTTGTTAAGAATGGAACTTTCGGCGACCTTCTTCCGAGTTTCAACGCTGCGGAAACGAGTCCCGACGAGTCCGGGACCGTCGCCTGCGTGTCTGGGCCTGCGGAGACAGGTCTCAACGCGTCCGTGATGTCAACGGGACGTGTGTGTGTGTGCGGGCGGGTTGGTGCGCTCCGGAAGGGGAGAGAGGCATGACCTAACTGCGGAGAACTTTGGCTACATCGCACTTGAAAGGGAGAGAGGCAGGGCCTAACTGCGGAGAACCATGACTGCGTCGCACATGGCGGCGGACTTCGCTGCAACGCACTTGGCGGCGGTTTGCTATCTCGCACCTGCTGCCCTGACGGAGAGTGAGGAAGAAACGGACCCTATATAAGGCGGAGCGTGAGACTGCTCCGTTGCTCTCTCTCTGATTTGGATGACTGTATCGCAACCATGTAATTAAACCGTTCGTTACGTTACCAATTCTCCCACCTCCACTGAACCCCTGGGTTCTTCACTTCGGGGAATGGTCGTCGTCACGAGCCAGGAGGCCTCCGGACGTGCGGCTTAAAAACCGCCTCGAACAGCCTTGAGCAGGTGAAACCTGGCAGCGATAAAATTAAGTAGGATCGTTATATCTGAGACCCATGATATGAGTCGAGAGCAGCACGTTTTCTCGGAGTTAGGTCACGTTACTTAGAAAGGTGCAAGACAGACCAAAATATGTTCACATTACACTCTGTATAGACTTACAACAATGACAAACGACGCTGACCTACGTGCGAGCCTGCAGTCATGCTGTCAAAGGGCAGGATGTCGACATAGAAAAGCGAGCTGAGACTTGATTCAACGATGCCTCGTCGCTTTGCGTTTTGACCAGCATGAAGCGAGTGTTTATACAAGTCTTTAGCGGATAGATAAAAAAAAAGTTCAATCCATATTTATTTTATTTCCTTCCTAGCCAGACTGTCCCTACGTGCCAGGTACGAAATTGCTAACGTTGAAGTCTCATTTAAGGTACCATCATTGAGCATTTTTGCAATGATTATGTACCATCTTTGTGCATACTTGTAAATGTTTTTTTTTTCTTTGGTTTCACTGTTGTCACTAATTTATTTAGCAAATGCCGTCACTGACCATTTTTACAAAGAATTATTAGTATTTTCTTTTTGGCATGCTTTTTAATGTTTTTTTCTCGTTTTACTTTTCCTTGGCGATTTTGGTCCTGAAACTTAAAACAAAAATAAACAAATCAAATGCAAGTTATAAAACAGATTGGCAGTTGTATGTCGATGTATCTTTCAAGCCGTCGCATGCAGGATTGCGTATTACGAGGAACTCAGGTGATGCTAACGCCAGTCTCAACCCTCTAGGCACGCGACGCCGTGTCGAACGTCACCACGTACCCCTTTTGTACATTTTTGTTTTTCTTCTTCTTCTTGTTCTTGAAGTTTTCACAACTCATCTCGAAGCATCTCGGAGTTTTCCATCTTTCCTCTTCAGTTCGCACATCTCTTCTTTGCTTTTCACAGTTATGTTGTGGGGCCCAGGGAGTTCACGTATCAGGTGTTTAGCGGCCGGCCAACTTTCCTCGACTACTGAGGCTTGCCGTGGCACACTTCAATTTTCGAGGCAAAATCAAAGTTTGCCTCGGTAAGAATGCAATACTGTATTTAAGAAATACCAACGAAGCTTTTAAATTGGCTCTTAAGGCCCGTTCAGACAGCCCCGTTTTCTTACGTTACGTTACGTCGGGAGTGACCGTGAAATCCGTGCTTCGCGTGAAGCGTGGTACTCCGATCACCTTTATGCTGAGACTAAAGCTCCGCCTTCAGCGCGAGCTGTCTGCCCTTACTAACACAAGTGTGAACGCGCAGGCACGCGCAACCAAAGCATTGCGGAAGCCAGCGAGATCACGCTGAAGGCGGAGCTTCTAGTCTCAGCTTAAAGGGACCCTGCAAGGACGTTTTTGCTAGTCTTTAATTTGCACCGAACCTGAGCGCACTGAACGTATTAACTTAAGGCAACTTTTCTTTTCTCGAATTTCGCTTTATTTTGAAAGTTATAGGCAAATTAAAATTACAAAAAGAAGCAAAAATTAACCTCCTTCATGACGTCCTTGGTTGCTTGACCGGCCGTGAACTAGAGGAAGGGTAGTGAGCTCAACGTGCGCTCACGGCTGCCGCACCCCGTGTCGACGGCACGAGAGGGCGCCACTAAAGCATGTTCTGGCTAGGCTGTATGAAGCGGGCAGCCAGGGCGGCTCGCATTGCATTTGCTGCTCGATTAAACACTAATTCGGCATGACACTTCATTGGCCACAAACGGCAGCAAACATGGGCTAAAGATCAGTTCAGAACGGGAGTCACTTCGCTCTGCCATACCGCCAAAAGGCCAAACCGCAAGCGAAAGCTGCTCGCCGAAGGCCTTGGGAACACTCGGAACCGGTCGAATCCTCCAGTCCATACGACCGCAGCGCCGCCGCGTACATCCGGCACCTTTCTACGCTCGCCGCTCGTTGGTGACTGATCCCACTACACCTTTCTAGTATGCTACGCCTTTTCCACCGCTTGGTGGCGGGTCTGTCGACGGGTCAAGGCTAGAAATAAAACAGCGCGGAGTAGGTAGGCTAGCTTTGGGGGCACATTGCAAAACGCCAAACCAGGGAGTACAAGGAGACATGAGATGAGCGCCATTTGAGGGCAGGGAAGCTGTGAGCAAGATAGAATTTGAGGATCGGTTGAGGCAAGTGGATGGGGAGCAATGGGCACGAAAGGCTTTCAGCTATTTATACATGAGGAGTATAGACACAAAGTGGAGACAGCGCACTAGGAAATTAAGAGGAAAGTTTTTAGGCTATAGTTGAGTTACGGAAGAGCAGGTATCAGTTAAGAAGAAAGTTAAGGCCACAGAAAGAGATCGGTGGCTAGAGGGAATGCAGACAAAGACGGCTCTGGACAGCTATAGATTAAACAAAACAGTTATTGTCAAAGAAAGCATTTATGACAATTGTAGGAGAAGCTCATTGTTGTTTGAGGCAAGGACAGGTGTTTTGCGAACCAGAAGATGCAGAGCGAAGTACCAGGAAATGGACACAGTGTGCGCTGCCTGTGGAGATGAGGACGAGACGGCTGAGCACTTGATACTCTACTGTAAAGGGCTTCACCCTATGCCTACCAAAGACAACATAGATTTAATAAAGTCACTGGGTTTTAGAGACAGCGAAGGAAAAGTGGATTTCAAGACAGTAGAGATTACCAAGCAAAGATTAAGTGAATGGTGGCAGAAAGCGAGAGAAAACTAAGTATTTTCTTATTAACTAATGGCAAGGGGGTTTTATAGCCTCACTTTCTTTTCAGTGCGGAGTGAATATAGTTTTCACATTTAAATATTTTAAGCTTAAATGGTAAAACAAAATGGCTAGGTGGCGTAAGCTACCGCCCGATTCAAAGGGCTCAGTCGGATTCAGCCATCCATCCATCCATTTCTTGTTTCCGTACTTTATAAACTGCATTTGTTTCTTTTCTGATCTAATATAGTAAACAAAAACTATTTTTATAGATAACTGAAACGGTTCGCGCCACTTATATTTTGTGTTTCGACTAAAAAGGAGCTTTTAGCGGCTCTGACCTGTAGTAAGCCCAGGACCAAAGACGTCACATTTTGCGCGCTTTCGGCACCGCGGGTCGCCTCCGTAGGTGGAGGAGGTTTCCGCGTCGTCCGGTGTAAATATGACGCACTGATATTTACTTACTCTCTCCGTGCCCGCTGGCTTGCCCGAACCCCAAGAGACGTGGAAACCGCAAAAAAGGTAGACGCTTAAAGGGGCAGTGCAATGATTTTAATGTGTAAATAATTGGCAGTTTGCAGTTTTTATATTGTTTATGCAAGCCCAAGTGACGAAAAACGCGTCACCTTTCCCCGAAAAACTGCTATTCTGCTGCGTAATCGCAAAGCAAAAAAACGAATTATTTGCCGATCTGCAGCCGCCTGTCGGGGTTGTGGGAACTAAAATGACACTGTCTCTGGGGGATATGCGGAAGTCAACAAAACCTGTACCCCTTCGCTGCTACACTCGCCTTCAGCCCCGTGGCGAACCGTCCTTTTGGTCGATCGCTCGCGGCGACCTTCGCCGATGCTAATCCGTTAAAAGCCGACAATCGCGGAGGAAGCGGCTAGTCTCTGAAGAGAGGACCCAAGGGGAAACTACGTGAACCCCCAGAGTACGTCACTCGAAAGTCGACGTGGAGAGTTGAGAGGCATTTTGACCTTCGATTTGTTTCATTTTTTTTTTTTCAAATAAGAACTAGCGCTCGCAAGAAAATACGGTTTTCTGTTTTTCGTTCCATAGGTGACGCCGATTAATTTCCGCAGTTAATTGGCCAACGTCTGAAAATTTTCGCACAGCCATTTTAAATGTGATTGTAGGGCCCCTTTAAGGTTGAGGCCCCACGGCGGTCATGAAAAAATGATGATAATGTCACGGGTGGTGACCAAAAGAACAGTAAATAAACAGGAAGAAAGAAAAGTTTAATGTGGCGAACTTGTGCCAAAAATAAAAGGGTACAGAAAATAATGACAGAGCGTCGCGGGCGTCGAAGTCGGCGTAGAGCAGAGTCGAACGCTGGGGCGAGACCGACTCCAGCTTGCCACGCGGAGCCGCTTTTGTACACGCGTGGGCTTCTGGAGCATTCGGCGTAGAAGGTCCGGTGCCTAGAACATTCTAACCTCGAATCAGCAAGACGGTTCTCGAATTTACCAGAACGTCAGATTACAGTATCAACAAAAATGTGTAGCCGCGGCCAGGAATCGAACCCTCGCTTTTCGCGTGGGAGACGAGCGCGATAACCGTTTGGCCACGCGCGCGCTGCCTACTTGGCAAGTTGCGCGCGCGGCAATATAAGCAGATGTTTCAATCGCAATTCTCACGATTGGCTGCTTCCTGAAAATATTTAATATACGTAAATATATAGAATGGGAAATGATCTTCATCTTGATATAGAAAACATATGAGTAGACTAGAAATTCTTCTCACTGGGAACATGTGAAAATTTACGTTTTTGACCGTGCATGGTTTGGTAGTACCAATGGACAGAGCTTAATGATGGACCGAATTGGTTCAAATTTTGAAGAGGTATAGATAAAGAGTGCTTTCTTTGGATATCGTGGCCCTTTTTCGTTTTCATCTTTTATTCATCTTTTAATGATTATTTAATCTGAAACTTATAACAGTTATGAACGGGCATAGGCTCAAAATGTGTGCCAAATGTCATTAGGAATGATGCTCAATCTGTGTTGTAAGGTTCGCGGGAAAATGAATAAAAATGGCGAAAAATAGGCATTGTTTCGTAGTACAAGATCACCGCCGTTAGTTTTCAATACAAGGAATCTAAACTTCTTGCAGACAAACTTAAAATATGCTGGTTTGCATATCATGGTCTTTTTTTTCCGATTTTTGCGTTTAATGTTACTAAAATAGTTTTTTGAATTGCAGAGAAATATAGGCTTTCTTTAGACAAAAAAAAAAAAGTAATTTTAATATGTATATGTTTTGCCGCTTGAAACAAAATGTTAGTGTAGACAAGACAGATTATTATCGAGTATACAAATTAGCAGCTTCTGATTTTAGTGAACGTTACTCAATTTTGTCTAAAATCAGAAAAAAAAAAACATAATAGCAGGTTTTTTGTGTTTTTTTTTTTTTATGGTCGATAGTGCCATCTGTCGTTACTCGGAAGCGTATACATTGTTTAGTGGCACTAGTGGTAATGATGAAGTGAAGCGAACGGAATAAGAGGGAACAAAAACTGAAGGTCGGTTACGGCGGCGCCCATGCACAGCTGCCCCAAAGCGTCTATTGGCGACACGGTGAGCGATCAAAAGCGTCGCTGTGGTCGGCCCACCACAATTGCCCGAATGCTGACTATGACGTCAGCAAAGGATGTCTCATCGACGGAAATAAGAGGAATGTAAGAACTTCAATTTTGACGGTGATGGCAGTCTTGCTTTGAGAGCGCTATGATTTAAGGCTTCCACCATGCCCATTACAGACACCATCGAACTTGTTGTTCACAAGGTAATGACGTCACGAAAGGTAACTGAACGCGGGCGCCACCAAAACATCTCGCCACTAATACTTAGTGTACAGCGCTGTCAGAGCTGCTGGCGCGAGCATGGGGTTTGATCGCAGATCGTTGGCACGTGTTCTCACGAAAACGAAACCATAGACGATTGCAAGCAGGGCATCTGGCCGCCGCCATTTCTTTGCTCGTGCGGTCAAGTGCGTGCGTTTACAAGCTTGCCAATGCTACGTTCACGCGCACGCTGCACATGCTTGCACGCATGGGGCACCAGTGGCGCGCCATGCTTGCAATGGACTTCTTCCAAAACCGACGCGCCCCATCGCGGGAAAATACCACGCAGTGCACTCTGGGAACTAGTTGGCCACTCAGTTTCGGTTTCGACTGAGCAGCTTCATCTCATGCTATCACGCCGCGACCGAGCGCGCTGCTTGCGTTTTCGATTATCTGACTTGTCACGAACGTACTTACAATACACTCATTCTCGAGCGATACAAAACAAAGACCGGGGCACTTTCCTTGGTTCCCGAAACACCGGGTATTATGGGCGCGTATGCAAACGTAGTAATTAGTCACCTCACCCCACGAGTGCATCTTTGAGTTCAATTTCAATAATCCCGTCTAATGCCAGTGAACTACAACCGAAATTTGGTCACCTGATGCCTTACACGTATTTCTTTTTTTTTATGTTTTTTTGCCAAAGGTTTGCTTCTTGTTACTTAATGGGGCGAAAAGCAAGCCGCATCCTCACAGGAGTATCAAAGTTGAGCCCAGCGTTGACGCATGAACTTTTAAGGAAGCGCAATAAATTCGACCTCACTACTGCACAAAAGCTACTATGATGTCTTCCTCGTGTCATCATATATCTCCCACTCAAATTTCATGCTGATGGAAGATTAAGTTTTCGCAAACGCTAAGATCGGCTAGCTACGACGGAGGCCCTAACAAGCGTCCCCTACTCCTCGCTAAGCCTTTTTGGACGAGCTTTTACTGACGCCCAAGATCTGTGCCTGAACGGTGTGTCTGAAATTATCTCGGCATACTCAGGCAGGAAGGAAGCAAACATATAACAAATATTATGGCCATTAGAAACCGTCAAACGCGCTTTGAATAATTTGGTTCGTTTGGCGCACCGCATATGGGTTCATGCCCGTCCGGCGCACTTCCGGCGAACGGTGCGACATTCTTCACACAAGTGCTCGACTTTTGCTTTCTTAATACGGTTTGTATGTGCGAATGTGCCTATATGACAAATTAGCAGCTTCTGATTTTAGTGAACGTTACTCAATTTTGTCTAAAATCAGAAAAAAAAACATAATAGCAGGTTTTTTGTGTTTTTTTTTTTATGGTCGATAGTGCCATCTGTCGTTACTCGGAAGCGTATACATTGTTTAGTGGCACTAGTGGTAATGATGAAGTGAAGCGAACGGAATAAGAGGGAACAAAAACTGAAGGTCGGTTACGGCGGCGCCCATGCACAGCTGCCCCAAAGCGTCTATTGGCGACACGGTGAGCGATCAAAAGCGTCGCTGTGGTCGGCCCACCACAATTGCCCGAATGCTGACTATGACGTCAGCAAAGGATGTCTCATCGACGGAAATAAGAGGAATGTAAGAACTTCAATTTTGACGGTGATGGCAGTCTTGCTTTGAGAGCGCTATGACCATGCCCATTACAAACACCATCGAACTTGTTGTTCACAAGGTAATGACGTCACGAAAGGTAACTGAACGCGGGCGCCACCAAAACATCTCGCCACTAATACTTAGTGTACAGCGCTGTCAGAGCTGCTGGCGCGAGCATGGGGTTTGATCGCAGATCGTTGGCACGTGTTCTCACGAAAACGAAACCATAGATGAAGCCACATGCTCGAGCGTAGCGAGTATGAAACGGAGCGTAAGCACTTGACATTCCAGTGACTTTAGCTGACATAGCTTCTCGGAAACCAAAAACGCAGCACCCGAAACACTGCAGTTCGTAGACTCGGTGAAAACGAGAGAAAGAAAAGTGAAGGATGCTTTATCTCGCATTCTCGGACAGATATCCGGTCAAGAATGTAACAATTTTGAAGGAGACGATTCTGGAACACGAGCTGTTTCGTCCGATCGAGCCGACTGCAAGTTTACTTACTCCGCCTCACCTTACTTACGGTGGACCAAAGCGGACACCACCAGCCATCACAACCAATCCAACACTGCGAACTTAAAGCGGGAGGGGTCACGTGAAAGTCACGTGACCCCCCCCCCCCCCCACCGAAGGTCACGCGACGATCACGTGGCATAAGCCTGGCTTCGATGCCTCGTAGCGTCGCCTGCGTTCCACCGTAAGCTGAAACGAAATATAGAACGCCGCCTTCTGCTGCGGGCAATACGAAGTTGCCACGCGGTACCCGCAACTTATCACGCCGACAAGCAAGAGTCGAGACAAAGTTGCCGCTTACAGAAATGGCCGCGGTGTATTACTATTTTCATGCCTCGCTCGACTTCTCCATTACTTGCGTGGAGTGAAGATCTACGTTTTGGGTAGAGCTAAAAAACACACACACACACAAAAAAAAGCAAAGCTTTTTTTTTTTTTTTTTGTCTTGCGGCTGAACGCGATAACGAAAGACAAAATAAAGCGACGGCGCCAAGTATCGGGGGGCACGCATTCACAGCGGTTGTTAAACAGGCGCTTAGGTACTCGCCGTTTCCACGCTTAGAACCCGGTCGCATAAAGCCTACAGTGGAGCACAACTGTCGCCCTGTAACACCGCCCGGATATCCATCGGCAACGGAAACCGCTGCTCGGTTCCTTCGAAGCCGTCACATCCGTCGGAGAACGCTATCTTAATACGCTCGGGGTCTGGGTCATTAAAAGCGGCGGGAAGTGACAGCGCCGAGTATTGAGCAAGGTTGCGTCTAAAAGGCGATAATAAGGGGGGAGGCCTTTGGGACGCGCGGAATGCCAAATGCGCTTCGATATGGCGCCCGCTTCACGTAGAAAATAAAAAAAAAAGGCGGGGGAACGCCTCTTGTAAAACGTGATTTGTCACTTGGCAAGTCGTCATTAATAACCCAGATATGACGGCGCGTCTGGGGGTCCCCCAAAACAGCGCCCCGGGGCCGAAATTTCACCGAGACCCTGAAACGGGCTAAAGGAGGCCCACATCTTCCACCCCATTTAAAGTACCTGCGCGAAAAAAAAAAAGGAATTAAAAAAACACATACTTGGGGATGAAGAAATGATGATGTAATAAATTGAAGGGAGCGCACCAGGAGCGCGGAAATCCATGGCGTGCCAATCATACGATTTCTGAAAGGAGGAGGAGGAATAAACTTTATAATGGCGAGCCAGATGCTGATATAAAAAAAAGAAAAACAATCTGAGTGCCGTAGGTATCTGTGAATAGTACGAGCGTTTTATGAACCGTTGGTAGTTTCCGGCGGAGTATACTGGAAGACTCCATTCGGGGAGGGGAAATAAGCGAGCAACAAGCAACGAGGTGTACATAATAATCAAAACCAAAAATGCGTTTTAAGCTGGGATTCAGGCCACTTCAACTTTATGCGCCGAGCATGACATGCCTGATAACTTTCATGTGGCCCCTTAACGTCCGTGTTTTTTATTCAATATTGTTGTTATTATTACCATAATGTACTGTAAACTAAACGTTTCTCCAAAATAAAATGGTCCTGATTCAAGAGTATAGGAGCAGAGAAGAACAGAAAGGTGAATGAGCGAAAACATCTATTTTATGAGGAGAGGATCGCCTGCCTTGTTCGAGTTAGCCTGAGGCAGGAGGGCTGATCTCGCGGTATAGATTACAGAAAGAAAGTGGTAGTGAGCGAAAGCCATCTGACATTCGACTCAGCGAACGTGAGCCACACTCGCGAATCGTTCAATTGGGCGCAACTTATTCGCCGGCAGGCAGCCCCTGAACTGCTCGGGAAACGAATGCGGGTCTTAAAAAAGCCAGAAGACCGGAACCAAGCACGCACGCACGCATCCTAAATGCGAGAATAAAATGTAAGACCCAGCCTCACCATGGGTGGGGTACGCGGCCGGGCGAGAACCCAGTTGAGAGCGGCTGCGCGGCACTAATGGCGTTTCTAATAAATGACGCGAGGACAATCTGCTAATTTCATCTGGCGCTTTTTCTTCCCTCTAATTTCTGCCCGATTCCAAAGGCTTGGCAGTACCCGAGCGGCGAGTACTGAGCGTGGCAGCGAGGTATGAGAAAGAGTCGGCGCCCAAAAGAACAGCTTGCCGGCGTAGTATGGCAACGGACGCCTGGCATTGTGGCAGATATTTTGTTGTGGAACGCCCTCGGTCGTCGTTTACGTGCCGGGGGGATGCCAAATCGACCCTTTCTCGGGTGTCTTCGCAGCGGTAGCTTTAATCTCTGACGCCGACCTTTATTGGCGTAGGAACATGTGCGGTCTGACTGTAAATGTTGCTAGCATTTTTTTATTTTTTTATTTTTTTTTTTGGGGGAGGGTGCAGTTTATATTGAAATTAAAAGGCAAGCAAGTTATTGCACTTTTCTCTTTCTTTCGTGCATGACGATTTACTTTGAAACTTGCTGGAGCAATGACACGTGACGTCACGTTTATAAAGAACAATCTGAGCTTTCAGTCAGTTTTTAACGTCTTATTATAAGATAATATTTATATTACAAAATTCCTGTCTTTTTTTTTTTTTTGAGGGGGGGGGGGCGGTTTTTTTACGCCATATGTTTCTGTGCCCTGGAAAGAATTGAATACTTACTACGCATAAAGTCGGCTCCTAGAAGCGGGCGCATAAACTTATTTTGGAGAAACGTCCTATAGGGCTCTAATCTGAACACATGGCGAACATGTTGGCGACGACTTCGACGGTCGTGATTGGCCGGCGCCTCGCTTGACCTTGAGGCCGGCCAATCACCGCGGTTCTCGCCGACGTTTTCGCCAAGTGTCCAGACTAGAGGCCCTAGCCGGCGTCCACGGCTTTTAAAGCAACCGCCGCGAATATGCGAGCTCCTGCGACGCCAATAACGTCTTATAACAGATGGCCTGATAACAGTCACTGCTTTGAACAAGGGTCCCCGCAGAGCACTGGCGCAGCACCGGCGTGCGGTGGCGGAGCACACTCTAAGAAATGCCTGCGCGTCTACTTTCCCGCAAAACACTCGAAGAGCCAATCTCTGCGATCTATGAAATCAGCTGAGCAAATGACAAGGCGGAACATCTGTTTAGACCAAAAAATTAAGACTGCGCTGTGGCATTACGCAATGCAAGCATGACGCTTTGCATTGCGTAATGCCACAGCGCAGACTTCATTTTTAGGTCTAAACAGATGTTCCGCCTCATCATTCGCTGAGGTGATTTCCTAGATTGGTATGATTGGCTCTTTGAGTGTCTTGTGGGTAAGTAGACGCGCAGGCATTTCTTAGAGTGCACTCCACTGGCCAAATTCTACATGCATACAGCGGAGACGCGAAACACTTCTTGTGGCAGGCTAACGACTCCCTGCCTAGACATACACGCAACAAAATGGACCCTTTTCGAGTAACAAGCGCCGTCTGGTGGGTTGTCCGCGAATGACAAATGAAGGAGGTCAGCCCAACGTTCATTCACCAGTCTGAACACATTAGCGTCGTGCCGCTGCGTCGGTTTTCATTGCTTTTTATGCTCCCTACTCCCGATGTTCACGAAAGAATCGTCAAAAAGGACGAAGTACACGCAAGGATAGGAGCTAACAATGTTGATCGCGAAGGATTGTGCCTTCTGAAAATGGCGACAGCGGGAAGCAAGGGTCAAGGAAAACGATGTACGCATGCGCGGAGCTGTTTACTACTACTAATAATTATAATAAAAAGTCCTTTATTTTTTAGTACATGCGTTCCCGGTCTTGGCGGCACCGGTGCAGCACACGTGCTAACCTGGGTAACCCACGCCTGACCAGTCGATCACAAGCACCTTGTGATCCCTGTATGTCCGAGTCCCACTAGAGCGACAAACAAAAACAACCCACACCGACAAGCCTCAAACACTGGCATGCTCGCGAAGGCAGCCTTTTGGCAGGCTTACAATTAACCCTGCTTACTTCACGAGCATCGAGGGACCGCAAGCCTGCCGAAGGTGCCATCGCGTGCATGCTGCTCGTGTTGAGGCTTGTAGGTGGGGGTTGTTTCTGTTTGTCGCTCTAGTGGGACTCGGGCATTACGCCTACAGCAGCAGTCGGGTTACCAAGTCTGCAGTCGTGCACACACAGCGCTGGCAGGCGCCGCATCCCAAGAACCCGGAGCCGCCTCACCGCAAGTGCATGACCTTGCTGTTTTGCTGACCAATGATTTCACTTCATGTGCGTGCGTGCATAGCAGACGCGCTTAACCTGCTGTGCTCGCCCTCAGTAGCTTCTCTTTCGCTCGCCCGTATGGCGAAGTGGAGCATTCGCGTGACCGGCGACCGATGGACCTCCTGTGTGTAGTCGTCGCCATCTTCAGTCGTAGAACTTCCGGCATGGGGGGAAACATTGTTTTGCCCTCGTCACGCAGCTGGAAGGTATTAATGTTTTTATCTTGATTTTCAATCCTTCTTGTTTTTCCTCTTCGGTATTTTAAACTAATTCCAGTTTGAAATGTCTTCTTTGTTTGTTTGTTTCGTCTAGTGGTACATACAGGATGTTAAGCTACGTGGCTGTTGATGAGAGTCAACGGAAAAGGTCTATACACCAACACGGTGTTTCCAAACAAGCCCGCTTTGGCCACTCCAGGTGTGGGCACTGCGCGTGCGCTGAAACCGAATTCGGGAGGAGGGAAGCGTTTGCGCACGCGCAGTACCGACAGCAGCGCCACCTCAGTGGCGTGACGTCAGTGAGTTGAGTTGGTCTATAGGGGTCGCCGCTCTCCACAAATTTGGCAGCCGAAAACAGGTCGTCGTGCCATGTGCTAGCTGACCGCGCAACACTCGACTTGATCAGGCAGGCACTGGCTTCAAGATGGTCTGCCACGATTTTTACCCACAAGCGTTCAAAATCTGAAGTGGTACGTTGACGTGGAAGCGGTGGAAGCACTATCTTCTTTCCTTCTACTCCGCTTGTGAACGTTGATTAATGTGCAATGTCTTGTTCACACGGTTTTGTAGGTTGCGCTTAGAGCGACCTAGGCAACACACTGATACGACAGTAACGACAGAGTCACCGAGACACCTGTTCTCTCTACACAACACGGAAAGCAATGCAAGACGCACCTAATAGGCTTATTCTAAAACTCGAAGCGCCTCATCTCGGCGTGATGCCATGTTATGCACTGTGGAAATCGGTGTGAAGCAAAATCCATGCGCGCTCCGCTCCTGGCCCACAGGTTCCCAAGATGCAACTCGAGCGGTGACAGTTTAATGGAAGTAGTCTAGTCGTTAAGCCGCCACTGGATCCTTTAGCTCTGCTTACATAGCATACAAAAGACAGCCTACATACAGATTCGAACGCGAGTCACCGCGAGATCCCAGCTTTGAATGCCGCCTGGCAATGAGTTCAGGGAGAAACTTGGGGCGTGGCATTCAAACCACGGATATCGCGGTGACTCGTGTTTGCAGACTGTCTTTTGTATAATTTATGAGCTGTGTGAACCCGGCTTAAGGTCATTATAAGTCGCGGTAATTTATGCGGCCGAGTCATTTTTTGCTGTCTTCGTTGCTGTGGACACAGTTCACGCAACATCCCTCGCTTTACGTCGGCGGCCATCGCGCCGACCATAACATGCAATGACGGAAGCCACAAGAGACAAGCAGAAATCGCGACAGGACCTGTCCTCGCCAGTTCAGCGTCTTCCCGCCAGGTTTCGCCTGTTTTGCCGGAGTCACGATTAACGCAACAAGCAAGCGCTCAATCCTTTATTCAGCCAGTGTGTTTATGCGAAACGAGACAGTTTTGTATCGTATTCTGACAAATATGCATAGTTTTATTTTTTTTATTTTTTAGGGTTTTATCTTGTTTATATGTTCTAAAAAGCTCCCGCTCCCGAATATTCGGGACGTCACGTAATACAAAACACTACTGTGGTTGCTAAAAAAAAAAAAAAAAACTTCTTTTTTTTTTTTTACTGCAAACGGCAGCTTCATTTGTCTGCCGAACAATTGCAAACACATTTTATATCAAGACTATGCTATAGAACATAAAGTTACAAGAAATAAGAGTCCGATAGCCTCACATCCAGTTGAATTGCAACATATCATGTACAAGTGTGGAGAAGAATTCAGACATCAATCTGTGAGCCTGACGTTAAGGGAAACTGCCGCGAGTATTCTTTTTTTTTTTTTCGCTTTCCTAAGCTGCTTTCTGAAAGCACATTGACCGGTGCTTCCCGAAGCGCCTTGAACGGCTAGCCATCCCCGCAACAGCGGTGACCAAGGGCAACCAAGCTAAAAAAATGAAATAAAAAAGTTTAAGAACAACAAAGCGTACTACTTAGCAGGTAAAAACAAGTACGGCGCTCAAAATGGCACGGAAGGGGGCAGCAGCGCTAACACCCACTCAGGGAGGCGGACGTCTGTTTCCGAAGTGCAATTCGATTTCTTGTGTGGCCTCCGCCCGCACCGCCTTTCCGTCGGCGCAGGTAGCGTCTTGCTCGTTGCCCCGTCTCTCCATTTGGTTGATGTCTCCGCTATTGTTGTGCTCGTCGTTTCGAGCTTCCTTTTGTCACGGCGGCAGTAGCATTACTTTTCGCGCGCCGACGACAATGGTAGCGCGGAACCACTCCCCGACGAAGCAGCTCGTAACCGATCTCGTTCTTGCGCTCCCCGCGCGACCGCCGCGCACAAAGGAAATATTAGGGCATCCCAAGAAAAAAAAAAAAAAAAAAAACAGCCAAGAGTATTTAAGGAAAAAAAGAGACACACACACAACACAGATGTGCAAATATACAGGGTGATATATTTTTGTTTGTTTCTTTTTAATGGAAACAGAATTTAATAAAAAAAAAGACTACCCGTACGAAAATGTCAGATATGGCCCAGATATATTTTATATACGGCCTTATATGATAATATAAGTAGTCAAATACTGCCAGATTTGGCCATATAAGTGCGTAGATACGGCCATATTTCGCCATATAAGTGGGCAAATATAGCCCCTGATAATGATATTGGGCCCGTTTCGGTTACTGATTCGTCTGGCGTCGCACCAGGCTCGAGGAGGAGGAGGAAAGAAGGAGGGAGAGGAGGAAGGAAGGAAGGAAGGAGAGGAGGAATGGAGAGAGAGAGAAGAGGAGGGGGTGAGGAGGAAACTGGAGAAAGGCCCCCGGAAAGTTTGCTGTGAAAAAAAGGGGGGGGGGGGGGGGCATGTGGTTGGAGACGTCCCCCGCCGATTTGTTGTGGGTACTTTGTTGTGGGGAAGCAGACGATTTGAATGTTTGACTAAACGCTGGTCGCTTACTGTTACAGATAATTAATAGGGTTAATACTTTTAATACCCTCGGCTCAGCGCACCGTGGCGATTTGTAAGCGGAATAGGAACAGGCCCATTCAAATAAGTTTGGGACACAAATTTTTACCCAGGATTGACCCAGTGCCGAAAATAACTATAATTTACGTTGTGAAATAAAATAACAAAACAATCTAAATTCCAAACGCTAAGAAAGCAGCTATACGAAATCAAAAGCATTAATCCAGAAGGTTCTTGAAAACTCGAGAAATAGGCCCAATTATCTGTAACCGTACCCACAACAAATCGGCGGAGAACGTCCCCAACCGCATGCCCCCCTTTTTTCTTTTTCACAACAAGCTTTTTGGGGGGCCCTTTCCCAGTTTTCTACTCACCCCCTCCCCTTCTCTCTCTCTATTCCTCCTCTTTTTCCTTCTTTCCTCCCTCTCCAATCCTCCTCTCCCTCCTTCCTTCCTCCTCCTCCTCGAGCCTGGTGCGACGCCAGACGAATCTGTACCGGTCAAGGGGTGTCCATACAGGACACTACAAAACGCACGACTCCGACAAATCGTGAAAATCGAAGCGGACGCCTCACGCTTCAATTTTCGCGATTTGTCGGAGTCGTGCGTTTTGTAGTGTCCTGTTTGGACACCCCTTCATATGTACTCGCCAAGACACTAGTTGATTGATCTATATTGCGTGAGTCTCGTGTAATTGATTAACTATTGTTAACATCCTGATAGTGAAGTTATTCCAGATATTTGGACCAATTAATCAATCGCGCATTTTGAAGATTGAACGACCAATGAAATTTGGTTGTATACTAACGGCTAGCTCAATGCCGTCTTCGCTAGGAGTTTCTCTAGTTGGCGGACATTAGCTCAGGGAATAATCGAAATGGTAAGTTGGCTACTGGAAATAGAGCGAAGGTCAAGTACACTGTGTATTTGACCTTCGCGTCAAGTACGCTGTGTACTTGATCTTCGCGCTATTTATTTCTAATATGCATTTCCAACTAGCGCACCTTAATATTTTATTAAGTTGGCTTATTAACCCAAACATGTTAATTAACGTTTTAATTATTGGTTCTGAGGAGAAGGTAAAACAGGATGACCGGCCCAGTATACGTTTTCTTCCATGTGCCTTCGTAGTCCTGTTTGCATGCGCACAAATTTTCCTGGCACGTAAAGAGCCAAAAAAAAAAGTGCTCCCGCATTTTATCTGTACTGGTAGGCCACACCCCTAGCACTATTATAAATATAAGGAAAGTCCCATATTCTAAAATGCAAGCACCGTGTTTGGTTGTGACGGTATGCCGTGAAGTGAGGTTGACAAACCTAAATCGAAACTGTGGTCAAGGGGTGTCCAAGATGCTTTGCACGGCACTACACCGCTAGGATGGCTTCGATTTTGCGAGAGGTTTATTACAAACTTGCCGATCGTCATAAAAAACCACTAAATCTGTCAACTTTAGAAAGACTCGGAGCGCGTGAGAAGCGCGGTGGAGCGCTAAAGTTAGCAGGGGTTTCCCCAGGAATTGAAATTAGGGGGGGGGGGGGGGTCCATTTTTTTTTTTGGGGGGGGGGGGGGGGGTGGTCATTGAGAATAGAGGAGTCTCTGCGAATTAAGGGGGTGTCTTCAGAAAAACAAGGGGGATGTACACCCCCATAGGGGGTGTGAAATGAAATCGTTGAAAGTTAGCATAGCGAAAAAGAGCGCAAGACAAAAGAGAGAGATACACTAGACAAGCGCTGACTACTACACTGAAATCTTATTAGAAGAGAAACTCGCTTCTTTGTCCCAGAACTTTCCTACGAACTCCGACCAACTCGCCCAAATTTCCATTCCAAAGTTATCACTGGTGCAACAGGATCAAGGCTACTGGTGCGATAACGCGCCCACATCGCACCGCTAGCCTTGCGACAGTTGCACGAGTGCTAAATTTAGTGCACTGCCGTGCTTCCCATGCGCTCTAAATATTTATAAAATTGACTGATTTGGTGCTTTTTCGATGACGCTCAACAAGTTTCTAGTTGGAACCGTATGTTTATTTTCAGTCACTCAAAAGTTAATGAACAAATTTTAGTTCATTATCAGACTTATCGTGACGATTAGCCCCTCCGATTGCCACGCGCGACGCCGCGCGAGCGCGTGAGTGGCCCAATGGCTACCGTGCTTGGCTTACGCGCGGCGGCACCAGGTTCGATTCCTGGGAGCCGTGGCTTCTTATATTCATTCTTTCAATTTAGCGCTCTCGCGAACCTTGTCGTCTGATCGAGGTACGAATGTTCTACGCGCCGAACTTTCTACGCCAGATGTTTCGGAAACCCTCGTGGGGACAAAAGGTGCTTCGCGTGGCCGGTCCGAGTCAGTCTCGCTTCAGCGCTCGCTACTGCTGTTTCGCCGACATCAACGCCTGCGACGCTAACCTTCTATATTGTTTTGGGCAAAAGTTCGTACGATTAAATGTTGTTTTCCCCAGTTATTCGCCGCCTCATCATTTGTCATCGCGACAATAAATATCATGTACCCCTGGCCGTATAACTCACCTGCACGAATTGCATGCACGTTTTTTTTTTTTGTGTGTGTTTTTGTTAAGACGTCTGTGAAGTCTAAAAATAAACACCCTGTACGTGTATACGCACGCGCGCGCGAATAGAATGAATGCCTTCCTTTACCGAAGTCTGGGGAGAATGCGATTCTTGACCATGCCTTGCCTTCGTCGATCCCGTGCTTGGCCGTTCAAGGTCGATCCGTTTTCCTTGCTTTCTGTTCTTTTTTTTTTTTTTTTTCACGCGTTCCGCTATTTTGAGGCACAAGTCGGCGCCGAACATTGAGTTCCGGGCACGCGATGTTGCATGCTGACATGCGATAGACCCGCGCCGGAGTTTCGTAACTCCATACGTATGAATACGCGTTATTTTTGAGAGGAGCCTCCACTTGAGGACTCCGCAGCGACGCCTAAAATGGAACACTTGAGGGCTCAGTGCGCGACGTCATGCGGTCGGTAAGACGTGAAGCAGCAGTGGATCAACGCATTCGCAACTGTATGTACAATAATATATGGTTTGTAGATATTCAATATTGTATACATTATACCTTCAACCAGCCCACCTGGTTATATAGGTAACTATACGCTTTCACGCGCATAGTTGCTTGACAGGGGCTTGACAAACAGTCAACCCACTGAATGCCTTCGAGAAGCTCATGGTAGCATTTTTCACATCGGTTTGAGAGTAGATCGCGATTTCACATTAGCATGATATTTTGGCAGTGCTTGTATTTAGTCGCCGAGGTTAAAAAATTTGATTTGGTGCCAATAAGCGCGTAGTTTAATTATATATGTTACCTAATGCATTAAAATAGTTTGCAGCCTCATTCTTAACGATAGTGCCACTTAAAACTGACAGCAGAAAGCAGTCTTGGAGTCTCAATGTTGATATGTTTTTGTGTTTTTTTTTTTTTGCAGGCAAACGAAACTCCCAGTCTCCTGTTATGCTATACCTGGAGCGAAAAAGAGAGTGGGAATCTTCCTTGCGAGAAAAGGAAGCAGTGATAGAGATGCGACGCATTAAACTAGATGAGGAGAGGCTCGCGTTTAAACGCGAAAAACATTTGGAGTACACAACAAGTGTTGAAGAAAGGTGTGCTCGGGAGGAGGAGAGAAAAGCTCAAGCAGAACAAAGGCGAGCGAAAACAGACCTTTACAGGGCCATTTTACTTAAGCATACGATGTATATAAAATGCACGAAGAAATATTACTTCAAATTCTTTTTCTTTTAGACCATAGTTCTCAACTTCGATTTCAATGAACGATTTTTTTTTTTTCTCGATTCCTAGTTGCACAACCTGTCGCATGAGTGTGCTCGAAGTTGCACGTGGTGCACGTTCCTAGGGTACGTTACCGTGATCGGGCACGGTTTGCTAAAGCTGATTTTTAAGTCCATTATGATATCGGCATCCGGAAGTTCCCACCGGCCCCCACCGTGCGTACCATTAGGATCTGCCAAAACTCTCTGCATGAATATGTGTCCGGCGAGCTTACGCCCAAGGGGATTTCGTCCGAAATTCGGCGGTCCTATATTTATGCAATCGCGAATACGAGACCTCCGGACACAATATACAGCGGATACAACGCCAAGTAGAGCTAAGGAGAAGACACAGCAAGTGACGAACGGCTGTTGTGTAAGGATAGTTGAACCACTCACTCTATCGTCGCGTCATCGATCCGAGTGTCTTTTGCAGTTGGCAGGGTTCAGTTCAAAGTTCTTGACCGGGCCCGGCAATCAAGTTCGGAGACATATTGTTCTCTGCTTTAGCCTGATGTAACAAGACTCTCCGAGTTTCGCAATTGGGCGGCCGTTTCGAAACCGTTCGGCAAAGATTGCGCCAGTCGTGTGTATGGATCGGTTTCGCATTGTATATAGGCCCATTGTTTTCGTCTTCTTTCAAGAGCGCCGCTGTTTTCGACCGTGTTTGGGACGAGAAAGAGAAATCAATTGATGAGAAAAGCCTTACGATCTTCTTCTTTTAGATCAATTCTCTTTGGATAGCGTGATTCCATTGTCAGCTGTTTACGACAGTGTTCTGGGTGGCACTTTTGGAAGTAAGCCCGAAGGAGGGGAGAAGAGATAGGTTGTCAGCGTGTACGGGCCACCATGTCACCAATTTTTACTGCTAATCCAAATAGAAATTTATTTTCTGTTTAAATTATATTTGTGGGAATTGAATCGAACACACCATAACAGCTGTTTCTGAACAGTGCACCTGCGATTGAGAAATAGTTGTATATTGATTAGAGCCAGTGGCGTAGCTAGGACTTTTTTTTTTTGGGGGGGGGGGGTTGGGATTGTTGGGAAGACGGTCGTTTATAACTTGGGGGGAGGGGGGGGGGGTCTTCAGCCCTACGAAAGACTCTCCTTTCTCTTCTTAGCTACGCCACTGATTGGCGTCTTGGAATGATAGTACTACTTCTCAGGCACGTAGCCAGGGGAGGGGGGAGGGGGCCCATGGGGCCCGGCCCCCCCCCCCCCCCCCCCCGAAATCTTTCATTTTGCTGAGACCTCCTCTCCCCCCTCCCCCTTATACAGCATTTTGTCATTGGCGGGCCTGCCCCGAAACAGAATCCTGGCGACGTGCCTGCTACTTCCATATTGCTATAGGTAATGTTTACTGCTGCATCAAGGCTAAATACATCGGAGGAAAGAATGATGACAATCAGTTTATGCTACTTTAACTGCAGTGATTGTCACATAACTGTGTAGTCTTTACATGCATTAGCATGACAAGCACGCACAGGCCCATGCCCGATCACGCCCTCACGAACTCGGACGCAGATACTCACGCGTACACATGCACAGACGCAGCCACAAAGATACACTTATCCAATACAGTGCATCCTCATCGAAATTGAAGCTTTCGTACACCGACAAATCAGACGTAAATTATGCTACACACAAAACTTGACAAAAAGCGCGTTTTTTTTTTTTTCCAAAATTACATTTGTTCCAGAGAGCAGTCGGGGAACGTTTTGTAACTAAATTCCAAGCAGACAGGTCCGCGAGAGCCCCAAAGCAGTGCAGATGCTCGACGTAGTTCCCTTTCCCCGCCATCCGGTCACAGACCTCCTTCTCCTCCCAGGGAGGAGGAGGAGGAGGTCTGTAGAGAGAGGACTTCCTCCCTCTCACCCAAACAACCGTGGTAACTTACCACGAATATCCTCCCAGCGCACCGACGCACAACCCCATTTATTCATCAAACGCTAATTGACATTTCAAAAGAATATCCGTCCCCGCCCTCCCCCTCCCGTGTTTTTTCTAGTTCTTTTTTTTTTCTTTTTTTTAGTCTTTGGGTTTCAGCCTGGCCCCCGCCTTGCCGAGCGCTCATCCCAGTCCCTGTCCCAGTGTCACCGTGACGACTTCAAACCGAACTATCGGCAACAAAACGAAAGGGACAATCGAACTCGGCAGGAGAACAGATCTCTGAACAGCGGTGGCGGACGGAGGTTCTGTCGGTTCACTCGTCTGTCCCCCGCTGCGTTCCCCTTTTCTTTCCACCGTCTCTCTCCACCATCCTTGCTGCCAACCAAACTGCGTAATCATTTTGTCAAGCCATCTGCCGTCGCTGTCAATAGACTGGAATCAGAGGCAAAAGTTCGCTCACTTCTTCCCCCCTTCCTCTCCCCACTTCTCGTCGGATCTCGCCGGGTCTCGTTACCGATCGCGACTCCGCTGCCAGTGTCGACGGCAGAAGACGCGTTCCTCCTTGGCGTCGCGCGGAGAAGACGCTCGCAAAAGTGCTGATGACAGCTGCCATGCCTGGCGGGACAGCGGCAGGCAAACCCCCCCAACTTCGTGCCCCCGTGGCGCTGTTACTGCTGAGAAGTCTCCACGCGCGCTTTGTTTTGTGGGGTGCTCTCTCTTCTTCCAGTCGCCCGTCGCTTAGCGCCGCGCAATTTGCCTCTTTCTTTTACGACTCAAAGCCAAGTCCTCTCTGAGGTTCTTTTGTCGTTCCTCTGCCGATGATCGCCACAGCGAGTTTCCGGTCTCGACTATATCGTCGTACTCGGCCTAGTTACAGAGTTGGTGGCGGCTTTCGAAGCCTTCTGTCATAAAATCACACGTCGACAGGTTTGTCTTTGTTTGCTTTCTTGTTTTGAGGAGAAAAAAAATAATAAACAGTCAATGTTGTTAAAAGAATAAAAGAGAGAGCGAGAGAGAGATCAGAGGAAGATTCTCTCGGAGACTGATGCCATAACGAAATGACAATCAGCGAGTCCTCCCCACTTCCCTCCTCTCTTGTTCCACGGTCGGCTGCGTCTCCAATTTTCTCGTCGTCCCGTGTCCGTGGGACCCAATTTGTTGGCCCCCCTTCTTTTGTCTTCGAAAGAGTGCGTCCGTTTACTGCCTCGTCAGCGAAAGCAAAATTGTGTCGTTGCCGTCAATCGAGACATTGGCAGGTGGCACGCCGTTGGTAAAGTTTCTGCTCATTTTTTTTTTTTTTTTATCCTTAGGTTGTATTATTCCGCGCAAGTCGTATTTCAGTGAGACAATCCCAGCTGTCACATAACGTGAGGAGATTGCTAAGAAATCTATCTTCGCCAACGTATCGAGCTTTATATTTTGCTCAAGCTTTCGATAGCGCGGTTCGATCGGGACCTACAAAAATAGCGAAAAAGCTACATTCCTCCCACTTGCTAAAAACTTGAGGCTAAACTTCCAACAGAGCGACCTCACCAGCTGGTTTGAGTACACCACCGATGTCACCATGCCTCGTAACTCTGCACACGCGACATCCCCGCTGGAGGTCCGCATAAGCACAGCACGAGACAGCACCAGATATCTCGTGCACGGGCGCCTACCTCTTGCGAACTACAGTTATGGCGGCGTCACGCATGCGTAGAGCGCTTAGTGAGATGGTTCAATTCTGTCGCGGTAATTTCTGAAACCATGAAACACTATAACGGAACACCAAGAATTTTTACGTTGGTCCGCCCGCTCGTGTGTGCGAGCTGACATGCCATGGTAAGGCATGTCAGCGCGACTGGCTTAGTTACCATGGAAACAGAGCCACAACAATGTACACTAGCGCTTACTTAGAATTGAATCAATATATACTGATCATTTACCAAGAATCAAACACAGAACTTCTCGGTCCGCAGCCCGATGCTTAATCTTTACGCCAGCTGGAGGAATTTCTACGCGCACCGGCTGGGCTGTACGTATGCCCTACGTCTCCTACACAGTTACGCATGCCGATACTTCGTTCATGGTGTTGTTGTGGAGGGAGGGGATGGCCATTAGTAAACAAATGTTTTTTTTTTCACTCCCCGAGGCGACTATTTAATATCTTCTAGACAGATTTATACGATACTCTCCTAATTTATGTATTCTATGCATTATGGCACTTTGAATATAAGGATCGATGCCAGTTAATTGTTTTCTGAATTTGAGGTTTTGTGATTTTTTTGTATGCTTATGATATTTACTTAGAGTATGCAAACAATCTTTCTCGCGTGTAGGTAACGAACTCGCCGGCATGCATTCATAATCATATATAGCGGTCGGAATATATTTCCGATCACACTTTTCAAGAATTCCCCAATTGACTGGGTTCTTCATTACGTCACGCACGCTCAATTTTGTAGTAAAGTGGTTAGTTGGGCGAGTTGGTAATGATTGAACATGGTTAAAATTGCGCACAGACAGAAAGGAACAGAAAAGAGGGAAGAGGGAAAAGAGGGAAAAGAGGGAAAAGAGGGCTTGTCTCTTCTCTCTTCCCTCTTTTCTGTTCCTTTCTGTCTGTGCGCAATTTTAAGCATGGTCAATTTTGTGTCGATCAAAACGCAATAAATGTTCTACAATTTTAAAATCCTTGTAGCTGCGCAGCACTATCTTGTGATTCTCGATTTTCGGCTATCAGGCCCGTGAAATGCAGCCTGTCGACAACAGGGACCCCTTCGTTATACCGTTTGACTCCCCGCAGACTTGGCGAGAGGAGACATGTCCGTTTGTCAGCGTCGTCAAACGGGCAAAATCCCGAACGCGTCTCTGTTCGAAGATAAATTGTAGCGCTGCAATAGTGTTTCTGCGTTACAGCGATCCGAACGACAACGCCATTCTACACCAAAAGCAGTCGACCCTTAAGAATTACATTCTTTTAAACATTCCGTAAGTGTATGGCCTCACTCACACTGTTCATAGATCATACAATGCACACGATGTTCGCTGCAGAAATAGAAGTTTCTCGGAACACGTTTTCTCGTATGCTTAGAACATGTCTGCAGACAGGTTTAACACAAGCCTTGTTTTTTATGTCGTTTTTATGTCGTTTTTTATGAAAAAAATTGTTACGTACGAGCGTCAGGAACGAGCGTCAGGGTCGAGAGTCAGAAAGGAAGCATATATCCAATCGCAAACCGTCATTAAAACCGGGGCAAAGGCAAATGGTTGTGTGTATGTTTATACAGCCGGAAGTTAGTCTGCTTCAGGGGGCGTCTGATGTCTCAGCTGTAGATGAGCAATTTAGCCAGTGCGGTACAACCGCTAGCTTGGTGTCTTTAACGTGCACCACGCCGTAGTGATCCACGACCGCACGCCGGTACGATGCTCATCCAGATCGAAACGGACAGGGTTGGGGATTGAGCCCAGGATCCCTGGGTTCTGCAGCGCGAGCTTTCGCTCCACGTGCTCCGAGCTGGTGTGCGCTAAACCACTCGGCCACCGATCCCCCCTTAAAACCGGGGTATGTGGCCGAATTTGGCGGGAAAACAAACGCGCGAGGCAAGGGGCAGACAAACTTGCATGCCGTATAGAACTTTGATCGCGCTCTTGCGTAAAGTAAAACGAAGGAAGGCACGCAACAACCCCTATACTGGATCCGTTCACCCTTAAGCTGAGACTATAGATGCTCCGCCTTCGGCGGCAGCTTTCTGCCCTTGCTAACACAAGTGTGAACGCGCAGGCACGCGCAAACTAAGTACTGCGGAAGCCAGCCAGCTCGCGCTGAAGGCGGAGTTTCTAGCATAAGTTTAAGGGTGAACGGAGTATAATAGGTAGTCTCACGACAAGTAATGTGCCTGAACCGACGAAAAAAAAGAAATACTTGAAGGTATACCAACCGCGGTGTTTCGATCATGGTAAGGTGAGGATATAGCCTCCTCTATAGGGAGTATTCACTGGACGCCATATTTGTGGGTGCTGTTTAGAGCGCATGCTCAGAACGAGCTCACATCAATAGGCTGCTAAGACCGGCACTCTTGATGGTGCGGAATGCACGTTGCAAAAGAACTGTGGAAGCTCGCCATCAGCACGCGCTCAGCAGTCGCGCCGCCAGTGAATACTCCCTATAGGAGGTATTCACTGGACGCCATATTTGAGGGTGCTGTTTAGAGCGCATACTCAGAACGAGCTCACATCAATAGGCTGCTAAGACCGGCAATCTTGATGGCGCGGAATGCACGTTGCAAAAGAACTGTGGAAGCTTGTCATCCGCACGCGCTCAGCATTTGCGCACACAGCTATGGCCGCCAGTGAATACTCCCTATCAGCGGCGAGATGTTTTGGTGGCGCCCTCCTATGGTTCCCCCTTGTGACGTCATTACCTTGCAAACAACAAGTTCGATGGTGTTTGTAAATAGCATGGTGGAAGCTTGAAATCATTGCGCTCTCAAAGAAACACTGCCAACACCGTCAAAATTAAAGTTCTTTCATTCCTCTTATTTCCGTCGATGATAAATCCTTTTCTGACGTCATAGTCAGCGTTCGGCCAATCGTGGAAGGCCGACCACAGCGACGCTTACGGTCGCGCACGTCGCCAATACTGACAAAGCCTGGCAGATCGCCACGAGTCGCGGCCGCCGAAATTGAAAAGGCAGCGCGGCAGACAACGGATGAGGGGAGAGCCAGGCTACGGCCGCCCCGCTGCGGCGAGAAGCCGAAACACACTTCTCCCGAGCGATGGAATGTCCGCTCGTGCTCCTCGCGTTCCTCGCGCTACCGCTTATTTTCTCGTCGGGTTTAAAAACCAGGTTTCGGGTCCTCGCCGATGCAAAAGCTGTGTGCTGACGACCAGGTTCCCCTAAAGCCCCTCTATCCTGAGAAAAGTGGCGCCATTAATTGTTGCGGAAATACTCCAGACACGTGCCGCGCGCCACTTCTGGAAAGAACATGGAGTCTGAAATCTAGCTCAGTGCTGCCCTGTGCCGCCATGATCTTCCCAAGGGCTCCACGTTGCACGTGCCCCGTGCATCGACGCACGTTGCACTACTTTTGAAACATGAAGGGGCTTTAGGTGCGCAAGGTGCGTCGATGCACGAGGCACGTGCAACGTGCAGCCCTTGGGAATATCATGGCGGCACAGCGCAGCACTGAGCTAGATTCAGACGCCATGTTCTTCCCAGAAGCGGCGCGCGGCACGTGTCTCAAGCATTTCCACAACAATGAATGGCTCCACTTTTCCCAGAATAAAGTAGCTTTAGGTTCCCCGAGAAATTCTCTGTGCTACCAGATTTTCGCGCTCCAAATGTGCGACCGGGCACTCTATGGCTCCGTCGTTGAACTGCCAAGCTTTGTGAGTATTAGCCCCGTGCGCGACGGAAAGCGTCGCTGTGGTCGGCCTTCCACGATTCGCCGAACGCTGACTATGACGTCGGAAAGGGGATTTATCATCGACCGAAATAAGAGGAATGAAAGAACTTTAATTTTGACGGTGTTGGCAGTGTTCCTTTGAGAGCGCAATGATTTCAAGCTTCCACCATGCTAATAACAAACACCATCGAACTTGTTGTTTGCAAGGTAATGACGTCGCAAGGGGGAACCACAGGAGGGCGCCACCAAAACATCTCGCCGCTAATAGGGGGCAATGGCGAGGAACTCCGCGCACGATCACTTTTTTCCACGGAAGGTTGCATCGCTTACAGAACTGAACACACACTGTGTATTCGTGTGGGTAACCGGACAAAAGCTCACCGGACAAACACTCGCCCGTTTTTCCACACAGACCCGGAGAAAAGCTCACCTCATTTTTTTTTTCTTCCCGGGTGAAACACGGACTGGTATAAAGTGCGGACCTGATGGACATTGCACCATTTTTAGTAGAACGGGCATCCCATGCCATAAAAACGTGTCGACAGATAAGCCATATAACAGAGAGAGAAGCAACGATTTGGGACCAAAATTTAGGCCACTGAAACTGAGTGGAGCTGATAAGAAAAAGCTTGCTTGACTCGTATGCCGGAGCACCCTTGTGCCACGCCCAAGAAACTTCGCGAACCGAAGTTTTTGAACCCGAAAAGTGACCGAAGAAGCGAAGTCACCCTTCGGGGGCCTTCT
This sequence comes from Ixodes persulcatus, assembly GCA_013358835.2. Lineage (NCBI taxonomy): Eukaryota > Metazoa > Arthropoda > Arachnida > Ixodida > Ixodidae > Ixodes > Ixodes persulcatus. The sequence goes on along the minus strand of JABSTQ010011322.1, from coordinate 485,048 downwards.
TGGGATTCAGGGGTTCAGGGTTAATATTTGAAGTGAATGGCTAGGAAAATTAAATACTTTCCGTCATTGAGCGTCGTGGTAAATGTATTTGCAATCAAGGATTATCTCAGGGTGATGTGAAAGGGAAACTGAAGCTAAACTGTAATAAACAAACCATGGAGTTGCGATTTTTTTAAAATATTTTGAAGGAACGGGAGTTGGGCCTTTGGACACGTACGAGACAGATGACAAATTTAGAAAGCTGTGCGGGATTGTGAATACGCCGGCGTTCCTTGCACCTTAGCTTGTGGCTGAAGGACTATCCTACATCACGGGAAAGTCTACCGGTGACATCGGCAACCTGCTGGACTGCTTTGATTGCACGTATGTCAGAGGCCCCTTCCGTTATGCTTCTGCTCCTTCTGCGGCGGCACCCAGAGCAAATTCTTCCCTTTGCCTGACTGTGCGCCGACGACGACCAGAGTTTCCCTCGGAACGGTGGAATATGTACGACGCCACTCTTCAAGATAAAGACCGGACGAACAACACCTGCGAAGATCGGAATGCCGGGTTCCAGAGGTTTGTCGGCCACGCCTATCCAAGTGTCTGAAGGCTGGTTGAATGCCTACAGGAAAATCAGGGGCTCGTTGCCACGACATTGACACAAGCCCGGAGAGGTGAACTCTCAAGGCCGGTTCAGACACTTGCGTTTGAGTGCGTTTGACTGCGTTGCGGCGAGAACCGAAAGCGAGTCACCGGCACATCTGTGCTTCGTATGAAGCGTGGAATCAAATTCAAGGAATCGTCTTGGCACGCGATATAAGCAGCAGGGATGTCCTGGTGTCTCGCTGCCGCAACGCAGTCAAACGCAGTCAAACGCAACTGTGTGAACCGGGCTTCAGAGAAGCGGGTGCGAAAAACCACTCTGCGCCTGCAGAATCACCAGAAAAATATTTTTGAGGGGTTCTAGGTACACCTAGGGTGCCTCAATGTCCTTCTGTTTAGGGTGATGCCACCCTTTGTAGTACCCGATGCCGACAGCACGCGCTCACGGGGAAAATACAAAGAAATCGACGAAAACAAAATGTCGCCATAGCACAGTCAGCGCCACAAACGCGTGCAGGGACACGCTCTTTCACGCGCTTCTGAACAAAAAATAAAAATAAACGTGTGAGACAAAATGGCGAGATGCCACCACCCTAAGCAAAGCGCACATGAAGGCACCCTAGGTACACCTATATCTACCAAGACCGCTAGAGCTAGTAAGGGACTGCATTCGCTTCCAACCAATCGATATCTAAACTTGTTTCCTAATCAAGAAACCATGCGCCTGTGAGATTTAATTTATCGTTATTTTAGTGCCGCACGCATGTACCTAAGTGGTCCGCGCTCGTGTTAAGACAAACATGAAATTTTCTCCTGGTGAGCTTTTGTCCGGGTCTGTGAAAAAAGGGGTGAGCTTTTGACCGGTGAGCTTTTATCCGGTGAGCCTAGATCTCTGTCCGGTGAGCTTTTGTTCGGTGAGCTTTTGTCCGGGATTCATACGTGTGTGTGTGCGTGTCCTCGTGTAACCCACGCCTGGGCACAAGGTGGCTCTTTCCCCTAAATAAATCCTCAACCTCGCCGATGTTCATCCCTCCGCCAGGGCTCAATGGAAGAGCCGCAACGCTCCGTCCCGCCGAGGCCGCCGAGCAGAGGCAGCAAAGGCGCAAATTATCCGCAATCTGCAGCGCGAGCTGCGTCGACTGGAAAACGCCGAGGGCCCAATTATTACGCGCCAGTCAACGGCGGATTTTAATCGGGCATTGGGCGGGCGCTACACAGCGCCGCTCGGTTGTTAGGGGTCGCAGTCGGGTCCCCCTACCATCGTCCGGTCTTCAGCGGCCCCCTCTTCGTGCGTGCGCGCCCGGCGAGCGGTCGACCCGGGCTGTAGAACTCTGGAGGGCGCCATTTCCGTAAACGAATAATTGCATCACGTTGCCGCGCGCGCCTCTGAATGTAGGCGCCCGGTCACTCGCGAGGTGCGCGCGGAAGGATATCAGATTGTTGGAGAGGCACGGCCCTTTTTACGAGAGCTGTGCTCACGCACACGGCTAGGTGTGTGCGTGTGGAGTGCGATGCTTAGGGGTATGTGAAGGAAGACAAAGGCCTTACCGGTTAAACATTCTCGTAGATTTAGAGGGTGTGTCTGCTGCTGCTGGTCTCCAATTTATTCTTTCTGGGACTTTCCTTTTTTTTTTTTTACGCCCCCTAGTTTCCATGTCAATAAATTAAATTCCTCCTTACTGTCTTTCGGTTAAATGAGAATACTAGGATTCTCTTTCTATCGCATATCTTTTTCTGAACAACCTATGCTTTATTGTTTATGGATTATCGAATATTTACACGAAATTAAGAATTCACTCGTCATATTTCGGTATACAGTACAGAACAACGTGTTTTTTTCTCATATTTATTTATATTGTGAGGGCGTTTTATGTCGTTCGAAAAGCAGACCAACGGTAGTTGTCCAAACAGTGGTTGCTCCAGCTATGCTCAGAGCGCGCCACCAGGAGCTCGAGCCTCAAGCCCAGTCACGCTCAGTCCCGCGCGCAGGCGATGATGCTTGCCCACGGTGTAAGATACACTCTTTAGGTGAGGCACGGTGGGTGAGGACACGGCGGGGCTGAATGCACGGCGCGAGGAATCAGATAGCGTTCGTTCGACGGGCATCCGAAAGGCTGCATCATTCCGCGGCCACCGTGCCCGCGGCTGACAGTGTCACCGGCGGCCAAACGGCAAAACTGTGTGAGAGCGAAAAAAATAATCTCGTTGCCATGACAGCCCGGTACACCGTGGTCTTTCTGCACGTGCGACAACCTCGCTGGAGCTCTGCGCGTGTGGAGCATGAGGCGGCACGAGCTGTCTTGTGCACTGCTACCTGCCTCCTGCGTCTTACACCGTGCCCATAAAGCCCCTCTATCCTGGGAAAAGTGGCGCCATTTATTAGCGGCGAGATGTTTTAGTGGCGCCCTCCTATGGTTACCTTTCGTGACGTCATTGCCCTGAGAACAACAAGTTCGATGCTGTTTGTAAGGAGCATGGTGGAACCTTGAAATCATTGCGCTCTTGAAGCAACTACCAACACCGTCGAAATTGAAGTTCTCCCATTCCTCTTATTTCCGTCGATGAGAAATCCTTTGCTGACGTCATATTCAGAAACCGGCCAATCGTGGAAGGTCGACCACAGCGACGCTTTCGATCGCGCACGTCACCAATAGGCCCGTAGCTTTCAAGTTTTGAGCAGCGCTCCAGGCGAGCGAAATAGAATATTTGGCTCGCGTTTCGAACATGAATCAATACGCTTCCCCACTAGAGTTTTTTTCTACTCCGTTCCATTCTAAGTGCCAGCGTAGCAGAGGCTACAAGAGCGAGCTGCGAGCTTTCAGCAACCCTGCCAAGCACGCGGGCTCGTGCAGTGCGGGCATCGTTCAGGAGGACGCGCTTTTGCGAGTAGCTTTGGCTTCGCTGTCATGTAAAGTGAAATATACGTGCTCGCAGAAGCTGTGAAAGAAAGCAAAGATGAAAGGAATGTTTAAGGCTGCGGTCCCACGGCAGCCACCTTGAACAAGGCGTTAATTCAACCAATAGATGGCGACACGCACCCGTGGGGTGGCCGAAACATTGGTTCACGGTGGGATGGCTCGAGCACCATCACGTTCCCCTCGTGGCCTTGCTCGCGCCGCTGCCAGCTGTGCTCAGCTGGCTCAATAGCGTGGCCCAGCAAATGCATGTATGCGAGAATGTCAGGCTTTGTATAAATTGTTCTCTGATATAGACCTTTCCAATGTTTACAAAATCACAGTCCAGCGTGCGATCTTCACAGCCCAGCACGTGCGTGTTCGTCGCTTCGTAAAGCGAGGAAAGCACGCGCCATACGCACGAACGCTCAAGATGGCACCGGCCACACGCTCTTTTTTGGAAAGGTCAATATAGCGGCGAGAAGTTGTGGTGGCGCCCTCTTATGTTTCCCCCTTGTTACGTCATTACCTTGCAAACAACAAGTTCGATGGTGTTTGTAAATAGCATGGTGGAAGCTTGAAATCATTGCGCTCTTAAAGGAACACTGCCAACACCGTCAAAATTAAAGTTCTTTCATTCCTCTTATTTCCGTCGATGATAATCCCCTTTCTTACGTCATAGTCAGCGTTCGGCCAATCGTGGAAGGCCGACCACAGCGACGCTTGTGTTCGCTCTCGGGGCTATATATAGGGAGATGCGGTTCGGCGGTTGCCACGGCCTTTCGCAATAAATCTTACCAAGAAGGAATCAACTGTTGATTGACGTGTCAATATTCTTTCAATGAACACTTCTTCTGCAGGAATGCACGCTCAGTAGACTCAATATTCCAAGCCACCAGTGGAAGCGGACGTCAAGTAAACTGCTTCCCAATTTACGGTACTTACCTCACCATTATAATGACGACCGAAAAGTGGCATAACGAAATATTGTATTTCATGGGATCCGGAAGATTTTGTAAAGGTTGTTACATTATAGTTCTCAGAAGACAAACGCCGTTGCAATATTTTCGGAAGTACCGATATAATGTTGTAAGTACAGCTTAGGAGGAGTATGATGAAAACCATCAGAATAAATAGGAAGACGTTTATTTGCAATGAAGAAGCTATGAACAAACGGCGTTTAGCGACGGTAAGTTATGAGCGTATGGGAATTTATAAGTTCACGTGATTGCTAACTATGGACATGCAGACAATGACGACCTGTTTTGTCGGGAGATGGAGTAGCGGTGATGACCTGATATCGGACGACTCGTGGCAGACGAACAAGCAAGTTTCTTTTCAGCGAATGGTAAGCGTCCAGTGTCAAGCACAGCACGTGGCTACCGACGTTGTCGACGTTTCGAACACTTACCACTTTCGACAAAAAGCTGGCACCTGGGCTAACTCTGTGGAAAGAGTCGAAGGCTTCCTCGAGTCCAGCGCCATCATGAACTGTAACTGAAAACGATCCACAATTCAGTCTGTGGGTGGCGAAACGTATCCGCATCTGCGGAGTCATGGTCGATGCGTACTCTAAGTGGTTGGAAGTTTACACGATGCCTGCCACGACGTACAAACGCGTCATTGACGTTCTACGCTCTCTTTTCCCTACTCTTGCCCTACCGAAAATACTTTTCTTTGATAACGCGCCAAATATTGCTTCAAATAAAATAAACAAGTCCCCCCCGCCCCCCCAAAAAAAAAAAAAAAACAAAAAAAAACGGCATCAGGCATCACATTGGTGCACCATACCATCCTGCAACTAACGGGCAAGCAGAACAGATGGTGTGCGAAACGAAAAACGCCCTCTTGAAGCTTACGGAAGAAGCAGTTCAGTGAAGAATCGCCAGGTTCTTGTTCCAGCAGCACGCGACGGTCTCATCTTACACGGTAAAAACACCCGCCGAAGCAGTGTTCGGCGGACGAAGAGCCACACCCCTCGATCTCATATGATACTATGGCCATGAATAAAGATCGAGAGATTCCCAGATAGGGAGTAATGGCAGATTATTCGGTCGGACAACTCGTCTACGTGAAGAATTTCAGCGGAAGACGGGCCTTCCATGTAAAACTTGAGTAGAAAAGGCTCTATGTTGGCTGACAAGAAGGTGTCATCCCTCTGAAGACGTTGAATATCAATGCCCTTGAGTGTAAATATAACGAAATCACAAAACTCTCTTTGTGTATTGTGTAACTGCCCTTGTATTTGGTAGTAGAGGCTATGGTGGTCACTTGGACCTTTCACGCCAGGCTCTTTTTTCTTATTTTTCGCCTCATACTCCTTTGCGGTTTCAGTAGGCTTCAAGAATCTTTTGGAACGGAAACACTTTACGTCAATGAGGCCATTTGTTCCAAGCAGTCAATCAGGGAATGCTGCTAGAAATCCGTCCTTCATATTAACGAATAAGCCGCACTTCTGCACATTGCAGTTTTCCTGTTCCACGTACAGTTGTAAAGCAGCATCATCATTGATTCTACCATATTCTGTTGCGGGTGAAGAAAGGTCTTTTGTACACGATACTTGAAACAAGTCTGGCACTGTACGTTGTGGTTCGACACCCACTAATATCGTAGTCCTTATAGAGCCTCATAATTTAATCATTACCTCGTCACCTCATATTGTTCTTCATCAACAGTAAGATACAATAGGCTACCACCATATTACAATCCAAGAATTGAAAAATTGAGTCCTTCAATCATTCAATATGTTTATTATTTATATAATGTTATTACGTTACATTACCTCGAGACGATCGACGTCCATCGTCGATCTTCAAATACTTATATAAGGGGGGGGGGGGGGGGGGGGCGATCGGTGGCCGAGTGCATGTCTAGCGCACACCAGCTCGGAGCACGTGGAGCGAAAGCTCGCGCTGCAGAACCCACCCCGCCCCTGCCCGTTTCGATCTGGATGAGCATCATACCGGCGTGGGGTCGTGTATCACTACTGCGTGGTGCACGTTAAAGACCCCAGGTTTGCGGTTGTACCGCACTGGCTAAATTGCTCATCTACACCTGAGACACACGCCCACTAAGGCAGACTAACTTCCGGCAGTATAAACATACACACAACAATTTGCAATTAGACGCACAATCACAAAGAACACAGCGTGCCGCCTCTTTTCTTTGGACCGTCTTTTTTTTAACCAGCGCAAGCTCGCGCGTTCTCTCTTTTGAGACGGTTATGGCCGGTTCAGACACTTGCGGTTGAGTGCGTTTGACTGCGTTGTGGCGAGAACCGAAAGCCAGTCACCGGCACATCTGTGCTTCGTGTGAAGCGTGGATCCCAATTTAAGGAATTTCTTGGCACGCGCCATGAGCAGGAGGAATGTCCTGGTTTCTCGCTGCCGCAACGCAGTCAAACGCAGTCAAACGCAACTGTCTGAACCAGGCTTTAGAACTAACGTTGAATAGAACAGTCGCACATAAAACCCGCGTTTCTCCTACCCGGCCGCTTCCTCCTCTCGTTATGTGTAAGTGGTTAAAACTAAATAAGCTATAATAATGGTGTATTATTTATATTTAGTTTTAGTTTCAGTCAGGGGAAAGGAGGTTCGCGGGAAGTAGGGGCAATAAATGAGCTGCGCTTAGAGTATCGGCACTCTCTTCCCCGACAGTGTTGTGGGCGCCGCCATTTTGGTGCTTGTGCAGATCAGGCGCAACTGCAGATCGTCATGATTAAAAATTGCGACTTCTTCAGCAATAGATTCGGTGTTAGGAAGCTCATGTAATATTGTTTTGCTTTGTCGCAAACTGTTTAAAGTGGAGGACGGAAAAGCGTTTCTTGTGATTTCAGATACAGCTTCAAATAACTGACAACCATGATTTTAAGCCACAATATGGCCAAGTGTCGCTACTCTGAAGCATAGCTTATTTAATGACACTATTCATGCCCTTGTTCAAGAAGCTTGTAATACCTGGAGGGGCCATGACGTGATCCCCGTGGATTCCACAAGCCACTACCTTTTGACACCTGCCTCTTCCTCATTGTTCCCGCTAGTGCCAGTAAATTAGCTACGCTTCAGAGTAACGACACTTGGCCATATTGTGGCTTAAAATCATGGTTGCCAGTTATCTGAAGCTTTATCTAAAATCACAGGAAACGCCGCGTCCTCCAAGAATGTTTAAACAACCCGCGACAGAGCATAGCAATATTGTATCAGCTTTCTAGCACCCCATATAATGCAGAGGAAGTCGCACTTTTGGATCATGACGATCGGCAGTTGCGTTTGCTCTGCACAAGACCCAAAAATGGCGGCGCCCAAAACAATTTTGGGGAACGGAGTGCCGATACTTTAAGCGCAGCTCATTTAGTGACTCTAGGCATGAAGTGAACTCGGGTGTATTCTTTCCGTCTTCGTCTTTATCGTTTATTGATTTCAATTATATCGAATACTGAACACTTTATATCACGCTACGCTTGTGTAATTATTTGTCTTAGATTTATTAACCTGACCCGGTACTTAAACCGTTCATTTATCGATAGTAAATCTTCAAATATATTTTCTAAATGTGAAGGTAAAACGACACGGAGATTGATGATGATACAGACACCAACGCCGCCCTCGAAACTTTTTTGAACTAAGAAATCAGCCGTTTTCTCTGCCATCCGCCAGGTAGCGCAACAAAACACCCAAACAGTTTTTAAATGTTTTTAAAATTAGCTAAGCTCTAGAACTATCAAGAAACCAAAGCAAGATCATTGGGAAAATCTAATACATCGCAATGTATATCTATTCCATAAAATAAATGTTATTAGATGCCAATCAATCTGTTTGATGTCCAAAAAAGATGTGCGTCAAAAACAGGTAAGTTTGAAGGGCTCCCGGAGCGTTATGACTTTGAAAATAAAAAAAAAAGCCACCGTCCACCTCTTGGGCAACTATTGTAGTTCTAAATTTTATAAAAGATTTTACCATAGTTTGATTATTTACTCAGCGGCATTTGAATTACCATGACTCGAAGCACAAAAAAGTGCTACGCTTGCTATAGAATATCTAAACAAAAAAAATGTACACAACATTAAATTTTTTTTTTACATATTACCAATTATAAGCACTACATCTGTAGCTAATTTCATTTCCCTAGCGCTTGTCATTAAAAACATATTTTTGCTGAAAAATGTCAATTTTAGGGCAATATTTGGAGAGCTGAAAAAAACGAAGTAGTGCAAATACCAAAAAAGTATACCGTTACATTCTGCTCCGACATCATCTTAACAAAAGTGCTCTATTGGAACCGTGTTATCTTTAATGAATCGTTCATAAAACATGAACCAGCGGAGCAAGTGAGGGTCCGCGCCATCATATTCACAACGCTACAAATGCGCATGAACAGTATAAACCAATACATACATAATATCAAATGAAAGAGGATTGCATTGCCTTTCGAATGACATCAATCCCACAAAACAGTATTTAAAAGGAGATGAGTAATGACCTGCCGAAAAGTACCTAAACTGCCACATTCAGTGGGACCGTGGCCTTAATGGGATGCTGCGGCGGCAAGCTCCATAATTCAGTTCTTTTTTTTAACATTTTTTAGACGTTTTGTTACCGCACATCTAGAGATGCTGACAGCTGCTTGTATTGGAACGTGGCACGTGCAAAATCGAACGTTACAGCGCCACACGGATGATGCAGCCAGCATAACCTGGTCGCGTCTTTTCTTCCAGACGCGCCCGCGGCCCTTGCCCCAGAGCAACGGGTCTATTGTTGTAGAAATGCTGGAAACCCGTGCCGCACCCCACTTCTGAGAAATACATAGCTTGCACTGACGTCACCCAGTACCCAGCAATGGCGTCCTTTGCACGTGCGGCCAGCCTTCTACAGAATAAAGAGCATGATGCGAGACGCTCGAGGAGGCGCGTGCAAACCTACCTTCCACTGCATTAATGGGGCGCTTAGTACCTGGGAATGGCGACTAGAATGACGTCACGTGAAAACTATGTATTCACGGCGTCTGAAATCTAGCTGAGTGCTGCGCTGTGCCGCCATGATCTTCCCGAGGGCTGCACGTTGCACGTGCCTCGTGCATCGACGAACCTTGCGCTACTTTTGAAACATGAAGGGGCTTTACGTGCGTGCACGGGTCGACGAGTCATCTGCTGGCGCCGCTTGAAACGATAGTGAGAGAGAGAGTGAAAAGCGAACTTTATCGGCACGTCGCAAGGAGCGCACTGTCTTCACCTGAAGGGTATTATCTTACACCGTGTGCTTGCCCCATCACAATATTAAATATTTTAAGGACTCAGTAGACCCCTTTCATGGAGCACGTGGAGGGAAAGCTCGCGCTGCAGAGCCTAGGGATCCTGGGTTCAATGATCAATCCCCGCCCCTGCCCGTTTCGATCTGGATGAGCATCGTACCGGCGTGCGGTGGTGTATCCCTACAGCGTGGTGCACGTTTTAAAGACCCCAGGCTAGCAGTCGTACTGCGCTGGCTAAATTGCTGATCTACAGCCGGTAACAATGTCGTCATGTTCTGGCAGACTAAATTCCTGCTGCATAAACAACTAATTTGTTTTAGACCTCTTTCATATTTCGACCGACTCATGATTGAAGAAAGAGGAACGAACATGTCTGCAGAGTGTTTTTGTGTGGCCAATGAGAACGTCATACAAGGAAGGTCTCAGACTGTAGAGAGTTTTAGGGGACCGCTCATCACGTACAGTGCGATATGGGCCCTCCGATACGCACTGCGCATGCGCTACCGCAGAAGACTCCCGTATGCGTAGTTCGTACCGAAGGGCCCATTGTACTGTACGGGATGAGCGGTCCCCTAAAACTCTCTACAGTCTGCAGACTGTAAGAGACAGTCTTTTGTAAGATGTTTTAACAGTGGGAACACGGTTAAGGAATGACCTGGGGGGGGGGGGGGGGTGGGGGAACAAGCATTATACTTCGTTTCAGATTAAGTCCAGACGCAGCTGACGCTACCAGGTAATAAGACCAATCAAGCGGTATAAAGAGAACAAGTCGATGAATCTGATTATGATTGGTTGAGCATTGATACAACGTACAGAAACATGACGAACACCACGTGATGTTGCGCTTTTCAAGCTGTTCTATTGGTTCCATCAGCTCGGAGCGACGGCGGCGTCTGGACTTAAGGTGAAACGAAGTATAGTCAGTGTTTCGACGAGGTTATTAAACGAACAAGTCATGTCGAAATAGACTTACTCCAAAACTCGAAGCGCCTCATCGCGGCGAAATGCCACGTTGCGCATTATGGGAATTAGTGGACAGCAAAAACTGTAGCGAAATCCATACACGCTGCGCTCCTAGCCCGTAGGTTCCCAGAATGCAGCGCGCGCGATGAGGAATTTGTGAAAGTAGTTCATTTCGGACATCTTATTTTACTATAATCCCCGCGTTCATTTTTCTTTTCTTTTTTTTTAAATTTTAGCGAGCGAGAAAAAGATTGCAGAAAAACTCCTTTTACATTATTGCAATCCTAACGCAACAAAATAGCTGTGCTGGGAGAGTCGTGTCCGGATTACGGCTTATTTGAAAACAATAAAGCCCACTTCGGTTGCTTATATTTTTACACAATCTTTTGGTTTAGTCTTATTCCGAGTCCTTTTGTTTCTAGTGACACACGAAGTGAGACATGCAAGTGTCGAAATGACAATGTGCGCCTTAAGGGAGGAATGGAAAGCGGGTGAGACAAGACATTGCACCTATAGCTACACTTAATAGAGCATCATCTGGTCATACTATTGCGACGCATCTTGAAGAACCCCTACCAACCTACCAGGTGGAGCGCTCTACCAACAGTTGGTAGAGCGCTCCACCTGTAATGGAGAGGTCCCGGGTTCGATACCCGGACCAGGCGGATTTTTTCGGTCGCTCACCAGACACCTAGCTGTGTTTGGAGATTTGTGTTTGTCCTTAGTCCCTCTTGTTCCCCTTCTCCAGGGATTATTTTCGTCATTCTTGTCCAGCTCGCTTGCACCTTTGCATTTAATTGCATTATAAATACACTCACTATTTATTTTTGCGTGCGTACGCCGCTGCGGCCCTTTGCGTGCCCTTCTCGTTGCTCTCCTCGCACGCTGAACAGTGCTAGACATCTCCAGGCTGAAAAATGCGAGCCACACCTCGAACTGCTGGCCCTATAGTAACGAAAAGGAAGCAGATCACGTTCACAGAAGGCTCCCGTAAAAAGATTCACGCCACTTGGGTAGCGATGGGATTCAAGACATTGAATTGGCTTTGACCGAATACTGGCCTTATATTGCTCGGAGCAGTTTTCATGGGCACGTCTAGATGGCGCCGTAAGCGCTGGCATATGCGTTTGCGTTTCGCTGTGCTCAAAGTGCTTCTTTCACGGGCTTCACAGCATTCCGCTGAGATCTAGCGTGCGTCGAACGCTGTGCAAACGGTAGGGTCTTTACGCTATTTTATAACTCGCTAGTCCTTCCAAACGATTCACAAAGTGACGAATCGACCTTCTGTTCGTTCGGTCCTCACGCCGACAGCACGGGTAGCCTCTCTTCCTCACCCTCTCGCTCAATAGCAAAACCAGGAAAAGAAGTAGAGGTGACGGGGCATTCTAATCGCGATTAAGTCATAAAAACGGGCTCCAGAGCTACGTGACGCTTTTTCCAGGACGCCCAGGAGGTTATAAGCTCGCACCCCGAAAACCCGCGCGGTAACGCGATGATGTACTGCGCCGAAACACGAACGTCTTGTCTCGAAAAAAAACGATATGAAGCCCATAACAAACTGCGGGAGCCCCAACGCCATCTCTTAAAGAGAGCCTTCTTTCCGCACCTGTCCCAAGGTACTCAAAAATAAAAATGGAAAAACACAAAACAAAAACGAAAGTAACGAGCGTAGCAACGATTCGGCAACCGCATGTCGGTTGAACGAGCCCCTACGGCAGCCGGCACCGAGGAACGACGAAAAGGAGAGTTGCAAAGATGACCGACCGACTCGGCTTGGCTTGGCTCGGCCCATACCACCCAGGTGGCAAGGCCTCCCCACCCTTCCTCCCCTAACGTCATCGCCAGTGGATCCGGGCAGTGCTACCTAGCGTGCATCAACATCGCCACCAACGCGCGTCTCGCAGCTTCTCAACCCGAGCGCGACGCTAGCACGCAACGAGGCCAAAACGGACGTGTCTGCCGTTTTGCGGCGGCCCACTAACGATGACGTCATGCGGGGGCCTTGCCTTCTGTGTGGTATTGGCTCGGCTCGGCTGCCACACCGGTGCCCTTGCGAAACGCGCAGCCGCCGTCGGGTTGCCTCAGCCAGTTCTGTGACAAATTCGAGACCTGCGCCGGTTCCCTGTTCGCCGTAATAACCACGATTAATCTCGGAGTCAGCCACCCTTGCTGCCGCCTAGACGCCCGGACTCGCTGGCTTCCTTCCTTCCCATACCAGCTGCTAACGGAGCCACGGCGTAGAGGAGGACACCGCGATGCTTGGGACGGGCTTGGTTGGATTCCTTATCGCGCGCGTCCTTGTGTCTAGTTTTTTTTTTTTTTTTCTTGCTTGCCGGTATATTTTTGGTCACTGACAAATGACCCGCCAATTAGTCATCGCAGCGCCTCTCGCGTATGAGACGACGCTTAGCCCAGGTTTCCTTAATACGAAAACCGCGCGCTTGCGACATAATTGAATAACTTCCGATGTTTCCGAAAAGGCACAATTATGATCCCCAGGCAAGCCCAGCAACAACAGCAAAAAAATAGACCGTCTTACAGTTTAATCAATGTAAGAACGGAGAGGAACACGAAAATAACAAGTGTTTTTGTTTTTTCCTTCCGCTTTTTTTTTTTCTTTAATGATTATGTATTCTAAGCTACTTGAACTCTTCCAATATAAAGAAAAAAACATGTTCCCGAATGCATGACCTCCGCTGCGCTTATTTACATAACAATTGAGCGTCGCTTAGCGTCTCCAATTGTAACGAGACGTATCATCGAGAAGACGCCCGAGAAATGAAGCGGCAGCGTCTACACTGCGTCGGCGAGATGGCGGCCGGCACGACGACGTTACAAGCGCGCAACTTGAGTCGACCGAGGTGCGGGACTTATTCTGTGTCGGCAGTGCGCTGCCTGCACATCAATGTCCTCTATAGAGGAGCCTATACGTAAACTATCACAAGAGACGCGTAGTGCAGCGACGTGCCTGAGTTCCTCAATAAAAAAAAAAAATTAACAACCGTCGTTGCAATTTATTCTAGTTACTGACAACATAAAAAACGCAGGTCACTGACATCTTAAGAAAGGCGAGGCGTGGCTTATTATGTTCATGCTTCGTGATATCCGTTCTTGGGCATTCTATACTTCGTCTCACCCTACGATGGACTAAAGGCAAAAGCTACTACGGACCGCCAGGTCCAATCACGAGCCACTTAGGAATCGCGTATTGCGATTGCGCTTTGATGCGCGTATCAGTGCCCGCGTCTCGGATCACTGATGGGGATGGGCGGACAGTGGTTCGAATCGAAATAGCACTGAGTGACTCAACAATTTTACATCGCAAAAAAGAGGCTGTTTGCAGTGTCGAAGCTATAGAAATGATGCAGCGTTTTTGGGTTCGGAGCATTATTCGTCCACCCCTAATCAATGCTAGGCATGTCATTGTGTAGCGTGGAACGTGATTGGACCTGGCGGCCCATGGCTTTTGGCCCTTAGTCCATCGTAGGATGAGACAAAGTATAGTCGGCTAAAATTTCAGGTCGGTCCATGCACGTACACTCTTAAAAAAAAGCCCGTGCGTCTACTTTCCCGCGCAACTCTCGAAGAGCCAATCACCGCGACTTAAGGAGACAGCTCAGCGAATGACGATGCTGAAACATATGTTTAGACCAAAAAACGCAGTCTGAGTTGCGGTGTTAAGCAATGCAAGCGTGACGTTTTGCATTGCTTAATACTCAGACTGCGTTTTTTGGTCTCAACATTTGTTTCGGCATCGTCATTCACTGTGCTGCCTCCGTAAGTTGCGGTGATTGGCTCTCCGAGTGTTGTGCGGGAAAGTAGACGCCCGGGCTTTTTTTGTGTGTGTAAGAGGTATGGCGACGCTGGTTCACGCTGTAAATGAAAATCTGCAGCCACGTACGCCGGTACGAAGCTCACCCTGATCAAAGCGCGGGCAGGGCTGGCAGCGGTGGGGATCGAGCACAAGATTTCTCTTTGGCGCGAGCGTTCAAATATCAGTGGAAAGGGCTCCGAGCTGCTGTGCCCCCCCCCCCTTTTTTTTTTCCTCCCAATTAAGAAAAAAAGTTATGTTTATATAATTCATCAGGATATAAGAGATAGGGTCAAAACCCCTTGACTTCAGAAGGTAAACTGCAAAGTAGCAGGCTCTTAGATAAACGATAATAGTGCTCATAAGATTGCAAAACCACCGTAATAATTTTTCTTGTTAGAGGCACATTGTGCCCATATTTCGCGCTACACGCCAGACATGTGCACCTTACCGAAATAAAATAACTAAATACCGCTACTCATCAATCACTGAAAAAGTAACTAAGTGTGTTGCTAGTTACTGTAATTAAAAAAATAAAACCGTCAGTTCAGCTCGAAAGTATACGCGTCGTTTTCTCGCAACTCTGAATGTGTCGTTTCTACGACGCATGGATAAACAAGATGAGAGCCTTTAAGAGTCCAGACTACAACACTTGTGGGACTCGCGCAGATGGCGTCCACCTCCTCCTACAATGCACCCTCTACGACACAGAGAAAAGGGCACTCCAGGAAGAGTACAGAAAACTCAAACTACCCTACAGCTCTCTGGAGGAGATCATCAGACCACGAGGCACAAACTGCACCAAAAAGAAGGCGCTGAAGGCACTGGAGAACCTACCTGGACGAGACAGGATTAATCTCCCTCCTCTGAAGAAAAAGGCAACAGAGAGAGAAATGGTGACAACACCCTTTCCAACAGACTGACTCGTCAATACTACTCCCTGTGGCAGAACTAAATCAGGAAACTACCCTCTTTCGCCTACATCGGACTTCCCCTAATCACAATCTAGGCGACTGGAACCTATTCAAACCAGCCTTGCCGATGGCTATGACCATCGCAGACCCCCTGCCTGCAAATTAGACTTCGACCGTTAGAGAAAGACGAGAGAAACCCCACCCTTCCCCCCTCTTCTACTCCCCCTTTTCCCCCTCTTTATTTCCCAAGAACCCTTCCCCTCCGACTGTGACATGGGCGTCTAAGTACGCCCCAACAACAGTCGGTTTCCCAACCCCCCTCCCCAAAACGCATACAACAACATAGCCTCCTCTTCGTCTTTAACCCTAAGTAGTTCCACTTCCTCGTCTTTAACCCCAATCCAGGCCTTCTTGAATCGTGGTGAATGTGCGGGTGAATTACCTTTGACGTTTCACTTATTTACAATAATGTGATGCCTGTGAAAGCTCTTTGAAGGCGAAGTACTTGGGGATAAAGACGAGGAAGAAGAAGTACTTAGGGTTAAAGACGAAGAGGAGAAATTATAACCTATAGTTACAGTGAACTAGAATATAGGGGTAGTGGAAAAAGCGTCGACGGCGCCCCATCGGCCGTGTGAAGCCAGAAGTGTAGACTGCCGCAAGTGGCGCTGTTGTCGAAATCCGGAGGAGATGGCTACTGTAACATGGGATATGTCGTCGCGTACGTTCTCAGATGGTTTCTGTGGTATCTATGGTCGTTTTCGCAATTTAGTTTTGTGAATGTCAAGTGCTTGGCATTGTGATTACATAGGTTCGAGCCTTGTCACTAAGCAATGAAAACGAAGAGAAAGAAGACGGATGCGCATCGCTACGCGCCAGCATGCAAGACTGGTTACCCCGCTCTTCACTACATTGCCCAAGTAAGCTTTAAACATTATTTCACAGACGTTGGAACACTCATAAAGCATACATAGGCCACACTAATGAACCGCTAAGATGAAAAACAGCTACGATTGGCGCGAACTTCCCTGGCAGGCGTGCTCCGGAATCGAACACCAGCGCTACCTGGTGGGTTCTACACGAAGCGCCTCACCTGGAGGCCGGCTATTTTTCCACTACTCCTATTCTAGTTCACTGTACTATAGTTGTTAGTCAACGGTGTGTTTGTCCCTTTCTATCCTTTGTGTTTATGCTCTAGCCGATACTTATACCTAACATGTACCAAGCAGCTCAACTTGAGACTGTAAAGCAGTAGCTTCTTCCCATATTTGTCGTCATTAATATATATTTTTTAATGCTTTCATTCGGGCAAAAATGCGGCTATACTGACACACCTTGTGCACATCTCCTTATGGTCTAGCTAGCGTTTTTTCGTCGTACCAATTACATGCGCGAGCTGGGGTGAAAACTAGGCTGGGTATGCTTGTGTTGTAGACGTTCACTTCCAGGAATGACTAAATACCGTTAACAGAATGAATAACTGGGCGAGGTGATACGTATTTATCTTCATACAGCGCGACTGTACATCATTTCAGCTTAAGTCCAGACGCATCCGACGCTACGAGGTAATCGGACCCACCGAGCAGCGGCGAAAGAGCGAGTCACTGGGACCTTTTTGTTTATGATTGGTTCGGCGATGATAGGACACGTTCTGAAACATGACGGACACAATATGGTGCGCTTTTGAATCTGTCTGATTAGTCCGATCAGCTCGTAACGTAGGCTACATCTGAACTTTAAAAAACACTGACACGCAGAAAAAAAAATTCGCAGAGACATTTAGGACTGCTTACGTGTGTAAGCGAGCGCCATTCTGTTTTGGCCCTTTTATTTTATTTCGCCGAGCGCATTCCAAGCGAGCAGCATTGTGCTTTGCCCTCTCTTTTCTTTTATTTCGCTGGGCGCAAGGTTGTGTTCTCGGGAAGTTGTGTTTATACTAACTCCTCGACATCAAGGGTCTTGCACGTGGATTCCCGCGCGTGAAGGCGCGACTGACTGGCGTCAGGCAGGATGCGGCATCGGGTTACAGCCATGGGCGAGACCAAGCTGCGCGAGAGAACTATGCTCCAGTCTAACAGCGGGAGTCAGAGAGAGAGTGTTTGTGCGATGGTGGTACGCGATCACCAATAGTGTCCGTCTTGTAACCTAGAATTGTATCGAGAATATTAAACCCAGTGCCCAGTGTTTCTTTAATTACCAAAAACCCGTTTGCCAAGACCTCGTCTATTTTCAAGAATATATTTTATTTGAAACAAAACATTGATAACACGTGTGGGAATTCGAAAGCATTATAGAACCTCGGGTGAAATGTTTTCGATTGACGCAATCACGCAATGTCGCAACGTGTGCAATGACGCACGCACAAGGCACACCTTTAGTCGGCCAGAACCGTGGAGCCGCCGTGGTGTCGGGGAAGCGTGCCCGTCTCGCACCCCGAGGACCCGGGTTCGATTTCCACCCCGACCGAAGTGTACAAAGTTTTCTTTTCAAAGCCATTAATTTACTTTGTTTACATGAACCTCCTGAGAAATTTAACGTTAATCCGAGCATTTTTACGTGTTTTTACTTTTTGCGGCGACCACCATTTTTGGTGCCATCGCTCGGTCACGCCACCGACGACGCCGGAATTTTGCGTAATAAAGCATAGAATGCTTTCGCATTAAAAAAAAAAAAAAAATAGGGGGCTCGATGCCGAGTGGCCTAACGCGTCTCAGTTCGGAGCGTGGAGCGAAAGTTTGCGCCGCAGGACCTTCTGGGCTCGATATCCACTTCCATCCCGCTCCTATCTGGATTAGCTTCCTACCTGTATGCGTTCGTGTAATCACTACTGCATTGTGCACGTTAAAGAATAAAGACACCAGGTTAGCGGTTGTAGTGCGTCGGCTAAATGTCTCGTCTGCAGCTGAAAGACAGGTCACCTGTTGAGGCGTACCAACTTCAATCTTAACACATATACAAGCAACACAATTTTCTTGAAAAAAAAAATAATATATATATATATATATATATATATATATATATATATATATATATATATATATATATATATATATATATATATATATATATATATATATATATATATATATATATATCAACTTGGCCCCGACCGTCAAGCTTCTTCACCCTGATACGAACTGCCCTACGCTTCCCTCTCATGAAAGCTCCAACCGTCACCCCGCCGAAATTTGGACCCGACCGTAGCATTGTATAAACGTTTGCCCATCTGGAACTCTTCCTACGCTTCTTTGGAAACTCCAACCGTCATCCTGCCGTTTTTGAAACTTGGACTCGACCGAAGCATTGTATAAATACCACTCGCGTTCATCTGTAAAAGTTCTTTCTGACGAAGGCCGGAATCTGGCCGAAACGTTGAAGAATAAATCGTCCGTTGTTGCTGTTTTCACCAAGGGTTTTTCTTCCCAGTTATATATGTATACAGGGTATTTCACGAAAGGTGGACAAATTCGATATTGCGAAAACTACGCGTCGCAACAAAAAAAGACTTCTGTCGTTTTGGTCCTGGGCCAGGGGCCTATTTAGGAAAATTATTAAAGTCCGGGATAATTAGATTGTTAATTATTTTCGCGTAATTAACTTTTTTAATATTGTGTTTAAGGACATGGTTTCATTTAGAAAATTGCTCAGCGTCATCGAAAAACACTAAATCAACAAATTGCAGAACGATAGAAGGTACGCGCCGCATTTTACCGCTTTCTGAAAAACCGCACATATTTGCAGACATGTACAAATTACTCAAAAAAGCTAGTTAAGTTAAGTTACTGAGTATCGCCACCAAAAGTAATTGGAGTAGAGTAGAAATTACGCATTTGTAATAGTAATTGAGTAAACTACTAACTACTGTAAAAAAGTAGCGAGTTACTTTGAAGTTACTTTCGAAGTTACTTTTTTTTCATTTTTGTGGTAGCAAAATGAAAAGCAGTTTTGATCCGTGAAAAACCCTGCGAGCCTAAAATAAATGCAGTCATTCTATGCCTTGCGTTTTCACCAAAATAGTTTATTCGCTCGCAGAAGCAACTTGACTTTCAAAGTTCTTGAGAGGAGAGTTTTTCCCTTTTCCTCCTAAAGACGTCCGCAACCAAGCTAAAAAGACGTTCCACTGACGCGCTGGATAGAACGGCAGCGTTGAATTTCAGAAACATTTTGTGCAGGGTCGGGTAAGCGAGTGTCGGCATCGTAGGTCTCCATGACGAAACATGTGAGGTTTGCCTCGGCTAGAGGGTCTCTTATAACAAACTCTCTTCCTTTTTTTTTTCTTCGGCAAGTTGAGATTGTTATAACTGGCCCCTCTTTATTCCCACGACGTTCGGAGAGTACGCTGAGCGAGTGCACCTGACAGCCAAGGGATTAAGTCTCGCGCCACGACGATGAGATCATCCGAACGACTTCACGTCTCGGTGCAGCGCTAATGCTACGCTACAAAAAAAAAAAATATATTTTTTTTGGTTTATATGTTTTGCCGCTGACGCCGGGTCCAACAAAGGGATCGCCCAAGGGTGACTCGCAATCCTCGCCGGCGACTACGGTGTCCTGACGCGCCTGACACACCTCACAAGTAAATCGTTTTCAACAAAGAGGAGGTCACCCTGGCGTGGAAGGTCGGAAGGACACGAAGCATTACGTTAACAAGCATCGTCGCTCGCACAGTTGCAGCTGGAAGCGGGAACGTGCTCCCATGAACGGATTATCCGCGTCTGCGTTTGTGCGCGGGGGAGTCAGGCTTTGCAAGGGTGTATAGGCTGACGACGAGGCGACCATGGGAACAGGCGCCCAGCTGCGAGGTCATTCCAGTGGCGCCTTTCGAGGAACCCCCAAACCGCTTGATTCAGAACTCACTAATGGCAGACAACAAGAAAACAACAACCCTCGGAGTGTCCCCGTGTTTCACGGTTACAGCTGGAGGCGAGGCGCCTGCATGCATTATCAGATTAGGTCAATACCCGACCAAGGCTTGTTAAGCATCTCTTCCTGCGTTCGTGCGCGCCGGTGTTATGTTTTGGCTGCTCGTCGCCACCTTGGCCCAAGGACGCCTGTGATGCAGTTTCTACGGCCGCCGAGTATAAGTGCGTGGGAACGGAATGTGTGTGTGAGTGTGGGGGGGGGGGGTGGGGGGGGGGGGGGGGGGCTTTGTTCGAGAATGCCACTTCATCTGCCGGTGTCTTATTTATTTCTGAGCTCAAACTTTTGTGGTGAGCAAAATTAGCACTATATTTCGAAAGTAGTTAGTAATTTGAGTAGAAGTTACCTGAAAAACGTAGTTAAATTAAACTACTAATTACTCAAATAAAGTTGTAATTGAAAGTTACCAAGTTACTCGGAAAAGTAGTTAAACTACAGTAGTTTGAGTAGAGTAGTTGAACTACGTCCAAGTCTGCATTTGACGGGCTTTTAAGTTTCGGTTTGCTATCGGAGCGCATCTCGACCATATATAAATATATATATATATATATATATATATATATATAAAAGTAAGGCTTCCTTGAGATTATTAGACAGTGAGGTCGAATTCTGACAACGGCGGATGGCGCATTGACAGTGTAGAACCCAGGCACGTAGCCAGGATTTTGTTTCGGGGGGGGGGCGCCCATGACAAAATGCTGTATGAGGGGGAGCGGGGAGAGGAGGTCCCAGCAAAATGGAAGATTTCGGGGGGGCCCGGGCCCCATGGGCCTCCCCCCTGGATACGTGCCTGGTCGAACCGATGGCACCAAGTAATTTGTTGCGCCCGCTATTCCATTCTAAGTAGAGGGTTGTGTTTGCATGTTCTTCTTGGTTCTTAAAAACTAAAACCAGTCAGTTTTTACTCAGCGCTCGTGTCGTCCAGTCGTTACCTTCGTCTGTCTAGTCGCGCTCTTTCAAGATGAAAAAATACCGTTACTCGGTACATCATAAAAAAAAACGAAAATGCCTTACTCGTTTATACTCTTAAATTAAAAGTAACTAGGTCGTTACTTCGTTATCGAAAATAGTAACAACGAACAAATAACGCGTTACCTGTAACGCGTTACGTACAAGTCGCTACACGTGGCTACGAACCGCGGCGTTCGACGCAAGGCACCTCTTGACGTTGCCCCGCGCGACTGCTTGCATCGATGGTCTGCGCCCCCGTCCTCGTCGCCAGTTGCCCGGTTTCCCGGAGAGGAGAAAAGCTCCGCGACCGAGAGCGACGGAGCAACACGCTGGAGGAAACCTCCTTTCTCTCCTATCCGCCTCTTTCGGAGGAGAAAGAGAAAGAGAGAGAGGGGATGGGTAATCTAGGGACAATTGGCAGAGTTCGTTTCTTCCCTACCATGTTCCCCAGTTTTTTCCCTTGCGTCTATCTAGGGACATATCTAGGGAGGAACCGTTGATGAACCGAGGATTGACCTGCTGGGTGCCGTTGTGAACACTTTTGCGGTGGTCGGGTGATGGATTTTGCTCTTTTTGTGTAAGGAAACGATTAGTTGGCGTTTTGTATTTCGACAAACAAGCAGTCTAGTAAAGCGTCTGACTGAGATCTTTAACACTTGCAATCAAGCGATTGCCGTTCGAAAAAAAAAAAAAACAAATGAGGAGAAACCGAACACCTGTTAAGAAATATGCTTATATAAAAAATGATACAGTTGCGGTAAACCCGGGAGAGTACAACTAATTCGGCCATCAGACGCTCTTGTTTGTTTTATATGGTAGTACCCTTGCACGCTCACTTGGTTACAATAAACGCACCGTACGCCCGAAACCCGCTTTGGGTCCATAAACGATACCTTGCTGCTGTATTTTATTGCATTTCATTTAGGAGTTCAATGTCATTTTTTCGGGCGTATTGTGCGATCAGGAATTTTCCGACTTTCCACAAAGAAAACACTAAGAGATATTTAAAACACTAAGATTTCATTAAAAAAAATGCATTCCATTCGTTTTGACTCTGTAGCGTGTTCTGAAGTAAATACTCACTTCCCTGTTCCAAACAGATATATAAATAGAATTTTAACTTCTCACTGTCCGATTTGTAGTAGTGAATGTTCATCAACACTTTGGAAATACCAAATATTCTCGCACTGTTAGAGGTATAAAGGAGTATCGTAGAAGCACTCGCATTCTGGTGCAGCTGTAATTTTTTTTTAAGAAATAATGGTTTCGTAGCTTCTGAACTGCCTTAGCGGTTTGACACCCGTCGACTCCCAATTTTATTTGTATGGGGCACATAACCAGGTCCCATTTGTTTGGTTCGTTTTTGTTGTTTTATTGAGGAGGCGGCGTTCGGGACCGTTTGATTTCTACGACGTAACGTTACAGTTGAGATTAATAAAAACTCAGCTAAACACATATAGTTGAATATACTTCCACATGCACGAGGGAAATAGCCGATGAATTTCGTCTTTCCCCACACTTCACAGGGGACAGTCCTGAACATTCCGGAAAGAGCCCAGTTTAGACTCAAACTCTCATCGGGGCTTTCGTAGATCGTACGCTGCAGATTGCGGGCTCTCTTCTCCGCGCTCAAAGTGACGGCACGGGCTCCCGTTATCAACGCAATGGCTCGTCCCTATCATCGACGAAAAGCCCCTACTAAGTTGACCGATCCTCCGTGATCAACTGAAGCTACCAGGTCGGTGTCCATAATCGTATCACACGAAGGAACGTGTCCTTAGCATCCCAAATCACGGGCCAGAGGCACACCATTCAGAAATGACGAACCATGACTTAAACACTCTCAGAAATAGGGGGCGTAGTACTTACACCCTTTTCTCTCACGTATAACACACCGAAAACTACAATTCGACCTTCAGTCCACAGACGTCGATCCGACTGCACCAACTTTCACGGGCGGCTTGACAGTCGAGTGGTACAACTCATTAAGATAGCTAATGTACTCATTAAAGACAACGGGAAAACACTCAAGATTTTGTTGACCCTGCTGTAAAACCACGGTGTTTAATTTCATTTTTCTTTTTGTCTTGGATACGTAAACTAGCTATTTACTAAGTTAAATCACAGAGCTTTAAACGTGCCTCTGAATTCCTTACATCCTGCGCATCGCGCCGCCCGAAAACAAGGGTCGTGGGTCGCACACAGCGTTTCATCGATGTATATTGTTGTGGAACGATATCTATAAAAGATTTCATAACTGCATTTCACGAAAAACAAGGACGTGATGCACTTCAGTATCGCGTCTCGACCTTTCTAGGATACTTATAAACGCAGCTCGCATTGCGGCAATTATAAATGAGAGCGCTGCACCCTGCGCCTTTGCGAGGTCAGTGCATCCGACCGCCACGGGCAGGCATCCACTCCATACTCCGACTGGAAAGGCTGGTGGCGCCATCTCTTAGGTTCTCCCGGATCTAGGCGCCATGGCATCCACCACTCGTATTCGCCTCAGAATAGTAGTAAAAAAAAAAAAAAAAAAGGCCCGGCTCCTCACGAAGCGTTGCTAATTTCCCCCCTTGGTGCGTGGAATTAAGATATCAGTAGGTGCATCTTAAATTAGCTTTATGTTGATTTATCGAGACGTACACGTTTGGAACCCCAAAAACGTCGTTTCTTATTTCGACAGTCGCGCAACTCAGTACACAATGCGCGATTTTTTTTTTTTTTTAATGTGACAACCAATATAGAGTCTTTAAAATCAACGAGTGTCGTGCCCTTCATCTAAAACAAGTAGATATATACGGTTACTTATTAACCGGCGCAAATGTAAAATGAACCGTTACTAACCCTTTGAGAGTGATTTTCCTCTGAATATTTTATGTCATCTTTACTTGCGGAGGTAGTTCTAGGAAGCCGCTGCATTATTTACGACGAACTCTCATCACGAATTACCGAATTATGACAAGGCCAGACTTTGAAGCGCGATGGTATACCGATATATGACTTCATGAAATAAAACAATCGTGTCAGTTTGTAAAATATTATTCGTGGGAATCGTTATTCTCCGAGTAGCGTTTTTGTTTGCCCAAAGAGTTCTCGAAGTGCCCCTGGGTTTAGATACTACGACTTGTGTACCGACTAATATAGCGGACAATTTTCATTTCCCTCCGCGAAGCAGTTTTAACAGAGCGTTAGCTGTAGGCTACCGTGGATAGCGGCATTGGTGCTCTGAAGCACGCTCTGAAGCGCGCGCTCGTTGTCTGCAGAGGCGCTGGAGGCGACGCTGGTGCGAGCTAGATGGCGCTCCGTCGATCCACTAGCTGGTTTATTATTATTATTTATTTGATTTAAATTAGATTCATTTGATCTAAATCAGACTTGTGCCTATCTCAAATACTTTACTCAAGATACTGTATTTCAAATACTTTTTGAAGTATCTTGGTATCTCGCAAATACTTTTGATCGAGAGTATTTAATACTATATTTTAATTACAATTACGAGTATCTTGTACTCATTTTCTTAAACACATTTTTTACATTCCGCCATTTTCCGAGTTTTTCGGTATGAAGTGGCGTGGGCGTGGCACGGAGCAAACGAACATTCTTTTGAGCAACCAAATCCTGTTGCTAGCTCCAATTAGCTACGGTGACTTTTATTCAGCTAGTGAAAACATCGCTTTTTTACCGATTGTGACTGATATTTCAGCCCAAAGTTCGTACAATGAAGGTTTTCCCCTCGCCTTCCCTAAAGGCGCCTTTTGTTTCCATAGGGTTTCCCCCCGCAAAATCCTCAAACAAAAGGTGTGGTTTTACCGGAAATAAAGATGCCACCCTGAGGCGCAACGCAGGCCGGGAAACAACGTACGACAACAATGCAGACTTGAGTGTCAAGAAAATAACAAATTGAAGAAAATGAAAAGTGGACACACACACAGCACAAAAAGAAGACATTTTTGTTTTGCTTTTTGTATATTTCACCCCGCTAGGGCAAAACGCTGAGGTTTTCTTTTGTTTATTTTATTTTTTCACTGTCTGTAAGCGAACACTGATAAGCAGAGAACAGTACAGGAACCGAACTACGAGCCGGATGGCCTCTCAAAATGCCAACGAAGTGTCCCTCAACGTTGGGTGTCTTTCTGAACGCAACCTACTTGAAGAAGGTGCGACCACTGCCGTGGCTATTTTGTGGGTTCTCTTTATTATCCATTCACTCATATCCGTATCCGAAGTTCGTTTATAGTGAACTCCCCATATAAGGAATATGGATTATAGTTAAACGATGCGTCTAAGGTGCGCCGCAGGACGTGATATTCAGCTATGTCATTATTGGCGAGGCGCTCTGACCCGTTCGTCACCCTCACACGCCGGTGTTTAGCCGACACAAGGCCTGTGCACATGCCCACAGGCCTTGTGGGCATGTTCACGTCATTTGTTTTAATAGAGCGCGGGGCAAAATGTAGTGTAAGAATAAAAACAATTAGTGAAGTGACGTTAAGTGCCGGATCTCTCCCGAAAGCAGTCGTTAGAGGATGCGAGCTTGACCCACTTTGGCTTTTGTGCTGAGCTGAGCACCGTGCATGCTGCATTGTTCATGCAGGCCGGAGTGGTAACAAAAGAGCCCCTCCTCCCCCTCACCGGAGAACACGAACTCCAGCCGAACGCTTGTCCCCATCCGACTAGTTCTAAAGTTCACCGCTTGGGGCGCCACGGTCTGATATCCTCTCCATAAAGCGACCTCTTTCTCGTTGTCCCAGAAATGTTTTGTAACATCTATCAGTGATATTGGCACGCGTGTTGCTCAGCGAGCGCGTGGCCGATTGGTTACCGCGCTTGGCTCTCGCGCGGAGGCTTTGCGTTCGATACCAGGGAACAGGCTCCTTCTTTACTTATTCTTTCAACCTGACATTCTCGTAAGTTCGAGAACCTTGTCGTCTGTTCGAGTTACGAATGTTCTACGCACCGAACTTTCTACGCCTAATGTTCCAGAAACCCAGGCGGGTGCAAAAGGTGTCCCGCGTGGCGGTCCGGGGTCAGTTTTCGCTCTCCACTCGATCGTGCTACTCTGCCGACTTTCGACACCTGAGACGCTAGCCTTTCTCTATTTTGTTTTGGGCACAAGTTCGCCCCATTGAACGTTGAGTTCATTCAGTTATTCGCCGCCTCATCATTTGTCATTTGCGACAATATCCTGCTCCTTATAGTTGGACTGCATAAAATAGCCCTACGATACTTTTTTTTTTCTTCCGTTTTGTGTTGTTGCGTGATAATAAACCATACTGGTAGCCCAGATTTGCCTAGCTGTATAATTGTCGTTGTCACTGACGTCGATACAAATTACGCAATGCGGAAGTATCTTCAAACGTAATTGAATTACAATTCTAAGTATTTGTACTCTACTCAAGATACTTTACAGTGAAAGTAACTTGAGTAGTATTTGAAACACGTTATGAAGCAGATATTTAGTAACTTAACTTAAATACTTTTGTCGAGTATTTTGTCCAACACTGATCTAAATACCCTCAGCTATGAAAAAAAAAAATATTATTTTTCATTTGATGCATTTTTAAACATGGAAGATTGATTTACCAATCCGTCCGATCACTGAAAGCAATGCGGAAGAAAGGATTACTGTAAACTGAAGTTTTTAGAGTCGAGTTCAATTAACAACATTTTAGTGATGTAAACTGGCTAGAACTAACCCATCTTGATTTTTAACTACTGAAAAAGCTTCATTTTTGTTTCCTTTTGCGTTTTGATTTGGTTGCAAAGTACCCTACCTTTCTTGTTTGCGTTTCTATCTTCCACGTCCTGATTTGCTTGCACTAGGATATTCCGTAACTCACGAACGAAGTCGAAGGTTGAGAAAAAGCTCAACGCTTTGAATTGCCCAGAAAAGCACCGTTTTTTGTTAGAGTACAGATTGCTACGAATCTTCCTTGCTCGATGAGTATTTTACTTACATATAAAAGAAATGTACATAAAGATCAACGAATCAGAGGCAAACGGTAAATTAGAGCCATTTCGGAGATTATTTATGCGGAATGTGTTTAATTTATATCATCGTAGTAAAATTAAGGCGATTTAAATCACGATGTAAATCGTGACTTAAATAACAATTGAGATTATGATTGAAATAACTATATAATCATCTTTATTTTTATTCTATACTTTGTGGCGGTAAGAAATGACGACACTTCCGGAGCCGAATTAGGCTCGCGAATTGGACACGGGCATCGCTCGGGTTTTGCTCCGGAACACTTCACTCTAAAAAACGCCCGTCAGTCTACTTTCCCGCACAACACTCGGAGAGCCAATCACCGCAACTTACGGAAGCAACTCAGCGAATGACGATACTGAAACATATGTTTAGACCAAAAAACGCAGTCTGAATTGTGACATTAACCAATGCAAAACGTCACGCTTGCATTGCTTATAATGTCACAACGCAGACTGCGTTTTTTGGCCTAAGCACATGTTTCGGCATCGTCATTTGATGAGCTGCCTCCATAAGTTGCGGTGATTGGTTTTCCAAGTGTTGTGCGGGAAAGAAGACGCAAGGGCTTTTTTTTTTTAGAGTTTTGTTGCGTCGACGGATGCTCGGGTTTGTGTCCAATGAGCGTGTTGATGGAAACTGCCTAACTCTTACCATATGCAAGAATACAGGACGCGCACTGAACATATGAATCCAGGGGCGCGGCTGTGATGAACACAGGCTGTTCTAACAGGCGCCAGAGCGCCGCCACAAGTGGACGCAGAAGAGATGGACTCTGTTCAAGTTTTTATCGCAATATCCGCTGCAACGCTGAACGCCAAGGAGTCATTGGAAACTGTATTTCGCCAGTGTGAGAACCTCGCGTTATGGTTTCTTTAAGTTTGGTCTTCATCAAACGCGGCCACGATGTATCACACACTCTGGGACTTTGTTCGCCGGGAAATATTCCTTGCGAAGAACAGTAATAGAATCAAATACCTTACACGTCTGTAACAAATGTCGCAGATATCAATCAACCAAAAGGTTCACAAAAATGTGGGGAAAATGTTTTCTTCTTAATCTTAAGTACTGTAAACGAATGTCACAACGACATGGGTAGGTGAAACTAAACACTCATCGGGTTGCCTATATTTTTCAAGCTCGCCGTCTGCTCAGACACTCTCGTTTCTTCTATGACGTGTTGCTCGCACCGGACGGCAGGCTCTCAACAACACTCGACACAAGTATCGCGAGCAAAATTACATTAGCGCAATTCAGCAGCCTACATCACGGCGGTTTCAGTTGGCTGTTAGACGTTCCCAGATGTCTGCGAACCCTCGCAACCTCGTCCCCGGCGAGCGGCAACCCGTAGCAAACACGAGGAAGACCAAACACCGCACCCATAAACACAACACGCGTACGCCATCAGACGTGCAAGCAAACACACGCAGGACGCAGAGTGTTGGCGGAAGAGGCGAGGAGCGGATCCTACAGGCTTTCCTCAGGGGCGCCCGTTCGCAGACTGAGCGGCAGCCTCTTGCAGATTCATACTTTCGATAAGCATCCGAGGAAGACGAAAGGAAGCCGAGAGGCAGGGGCCAACGAGCCAGACAGCGAGCCAAGCCACGCCAAGCCGCGCTAAATCTACGAGCCACGATCTCGGCAGACCGAAAAAACCGCCGAGGGTCGATCTTGGCCAAGTCCTGTTCGGCCACAATAATTTATCAGGAATTGTTTCGGCCTACTGCGTCTCCCCGGCGTCCTCTCCTTCTCTCGACTCTCCCTCGCAGCCGCTTTCATCGCGAGCATCTTCTCGAGCGGCGCAGCCAGCAACGAACCCAAGGAGAAACACACAAGGGTCGACAAGAAGAAGAAGAAGCGAGGAACAAGTTCATGGTGCGGCGTCCTGCTCTTGTGTTTAGATAGCTAAACGGAGGGAGTGGTTTTCTTGCAAACGAGTAATTAATGGGAACATCACGCTTCCATTTCTCGTTCGGCGTTAAATATCCGAGTCGCCGCTTGCTTTCTTGCTTCGTCTGCTTTCTCTTCCGCCCTTTGTTCGTCCTGCGGGCCAAGAAGTGAGGACCGGGGGGCGGAGAGGGGAAGCGGCATTAATCTCGGAGTCGATTGGCTCCAGCCCGATCGTGTGCATCCTCTCCCCCTCCTTACCCTCTCCTTCTCTCAGTTCCTTTCCCCCTCACTCGCAATTTGCGCCCGTCGTCGATTGAACCGCCGAAGAAAGCCCGGTGTAATGAGAACGCCCCTGCGTTCGATGCAAAAATATTTTCAGGGATTTATGGCCCCATCGTGACACACCATTCGAGACTTTCGAGCCAGGAAGGAAGGTAACAAGAAAAACCCGGCAAAAACCTTGTTCCGCGGATGCGTGTGTGGACGACAGACAACCTTGGACTACAAACAATAGAAAAAAAAAACAGTCAGCTGTGGACTCCGCCATGGGGTTAGACAATCAGAAACTAGGATCAGAGTAATCCGCTAAAAATGGTATACTTGGTTTCATTCTAGCGTTGCAGCAGCCTGACCCATGAACTTGCTCAATACCACCCCGAAGACAATGCCAGTGCCATTTGCAGCTAGGGGCGGATCGGAGATCCACTAACAATGACGTCATGAGCAGTCTTTGACTTCTAGCTCATATTGGCTGTCATGATAGAAGAGACGGGTCAACCAGTCCGCCGAGAGTGGTCCTATGCCTCGTCTTGAGTGATGACGACTTGAAACAATTTGTTTGTTTGGCTTACCATGGAGGCTAGTAGTGCCGAGATGTTTTGGGGCGCCCTCGTATGGTACCCTCTCCTGGCGTCATTACTTTGCAAAAACAAGTTCTATGGTGTTTGTAATGAGCATGGTGGAAGCTTGAGATCATAGTGCTCTGAAACCAATACTTCCAACACCGTCAAAATTGAAGTGCTTACATTACACTTATTTCTGTCGATGAGAAATATTTTGCTGACGTCATAGTCAGCATTCGGCCAATCGTGGAAGACCGACCACAGCGACGCTTTTGATCGCGCACGTCGCCAATGGACGATTGAAAACAGGGTACCTGGCGACCGCCACATTCTTCCTCGTGTGAGCAATCACGTGTAACTGAAAGCCTGTCAAACTTATCCTCACGTGCATGCTGCACGTGCTTGCACGCATGGGGCATCATTCGGGACGCAATGCTTGCAAACGTCTATAGTATAAACCTTTCCAAAAACGAGCTTGTGGCCGGTGCCATTTTGAGCGTTCGTGCGTGTGGCGCGTGCTTTGCTCGCTTTCCGAGGCGACGAACACGCACGTGCTGGGCTGTGAAGATCGCACGCTGGACTGTGATTTTGTAAACATTGGAAAGGTCTATACTTGGGGACAACTTTTTGTGGCTATGCAGTCAAAGGTACGGGGGCGCGTGTTTCAGCGCCGGTCAAAGCTGGGCAAGCACGCTCTTCGGAAATATCTCAGAAAGTTGTCCCCGAGCATAAGGCAGCTTCTTCTTCTTTTTATGTTTCAAAACAAGTTTTTTTCTTTTTTTGTCAAAAAGGTTTACGTCTGAAAAAAAAAAAAATTACGTAGTTTTCAGAAACTCATCTAGCGTTTTCATAGTAAGCGGCCGAAAGAATGGAGTCCAATACTTGCTGTAAAACGCCCCTCAACAACCCAACAACAGAGACCGCGAGCGAATAATTCCATCGGGCTACACGTGCAGTCCAAACTCATCTCAAGACTCCAGGATGTTGCCGGTAGTTGAGCCCGGGTTGTTCTATTTTTTTGTCTCGGTGGTTTTCCCTGTGTCTCCACTGCTGTTTTCATTCACTTTTTTTTATTTTGAGGAGGAGTCACACCGACACGATTTTAAATGCGGCAGAGGCCGCAGTCTTCATTATGCGCCGCACGAGGAAAAAGCTGACTAATACCCCTGTTATACCCCTGTTACACGGGCACACTTAACCACGGTTAACTCAGCTTAATTGCTGTTTCGCGGCACCACAGATACCGCAGTATACTCTCGGACAGCTATTCCATAACACGTGAAGAGCGCGCGTGCACTGCTTCAATAGATGCTCAAGATACTCAAGCGCACGTTCGCCCATAGCTTTGACAGCATAGCCGCAGAATGTTGTCGGCAAGTATTGTGCGCTAACTGTGGCTTAGCGTAACTGCAGTTAAGTGTGCCCGTGTAACTAGGGTATAACGCGTTGGGTATGACCGTGTTCAACCTGTCAAATAGATACCGAAGGAGGGAAAGAGAGGTCTGGCAAGGGATAAATACGCAAGCCTTCATTAAGGACAAGCAATGGTATTGCACTTTGGCGATATCTCCAGCGAAGCACCGCAGAAACACAAACGCGCCTCTTTCTTTCGTTTTATTTTTGTTTTGTCCGCTTCATTTCTTGATCTGGCCCGGACCGAGAAAACAAACCCCATTTCCAATGTACGACTGTGTCAATAGCTTTGAAAGGACATCATTAAGAAACTTCCACCGTGAATTGGAAGCTCGAAGTTCACTTTAGTGCCTTTTAAAGGGTGCTTTCATTGCAGGCTGCTCGCGCAAAGAAAGCGTTCTACAGGGACGCGAATGTCCCGTGCCGATTGCAAAACTGTCTGAGCGTATTGAACAGCAAAGGATCAGTCGAGGCCATAGAATTTTGAAGTACAAAGCTGCAACACGTAAGACAATGAAACACGTAGTTAAATGCATTCATTGTGCCCGCTGTCATGCAGAATTCCCAGAAATTTTAGCAGAAGGCGGAAAAGTGCGTTTAATTTTAACGATTCCTAGATGAAACAATAACCGGTCGCGTTTTTACAGCGAAGCTGTATCTTACTCATTGGTCGGACTTTTTTGTGTCCGTCGGCAGAACTGTCATGGACAGATAAAATGGTCGACAGAAAACCCACGCGTGGGCCTTATCATCGTTCGTGAGCGCCTTATCTCTTATCATGTGGTTTTGACACTTGTTTCAATAATAAAACCACAAACCAAGTGTCAAAACCACGTGATATATGATAAGCACGTAGTTCTCCCCGCATGCGTTTCTCGGTAAAAATTGCGGTTGCATAAGCTGCCACGGCAACGGCAGTGTACGAAGTGTGGAGTGACGTAACGAGCCCCGCGAACAGTGCAAAGCACGTAGCGGTACCCGCATACGTTTCTCGGTAAAGATTGCGGTTGCATAATCTGCTCCGGCAATGGTAGCGTATGAAGTCTTTCATATATAAAAAAAGTTTTGGTACGGTGCATTTACTTTTATTTCGTCAATCATTTGGTATAGACCCTTTTGCTGTTTACAAACATGAAGTGCCGCCTACATTTCAAGCAGCGGTGTTAATGTGGCCTCGTTGTTATGGCAACTCGTCGTTCATTCTTTTTATAAACCGGAAGTTCTCTGGGATGTCAAAGACTGGAGCACCACCTGGTGGCGTTTGCCATAAACAATCGTTGCAGGTGTTACCACAGCTTCGCTGTCCAACCACCTTCGCAGCGTGGATTGGAGCCTTAATTTTTTTTTTTTTTTTTGCATTATCAACACAGTGTGCGTTTAATGACTGGCACCTTACCATTTTCGTTCCCCAAAGAGAGACGGAAGTCGATAAGCCGACTGCCAGCCGTACTTTGACGAAGCGCTCGCCTCCTCACTGATTGGACACCAATGCCACTCGAACGTCGTCCTTGAGTGCATCCGTGTCACTCCCAGTGGGGGAAAAACATCACGTGTTCAGACATACAGCCGCGTTCTGCACCGTGAAACGAGCGAGCTCCGGGCTTCCAAAAAAAAACGCAAAAAATAAGCGACAAAAACACACACACACACGCACACACACAAACAAACAAAAAAGACGCTACGTTAGATGCGCTTATTTTGTCTCAACGGTCTGTGGTACCTTGAGTGTTTGGTACTCATTTGCCGTGACCTGACGCACGGGCTCTGCTCGTCGCTGCCGCGTTTCAATTGTTCCTTTTTCCGGACGCTCCGTCTCTCTCAGTGATGTAGGCGTTACCGAAAAAAAGTAACTAAATACGTTACTCGTTACTTGCAAATAAAAGTAACGCGTTACCGACCTACGTTACCTCAAAATAAAAGGAACGCGTTACCGTTACCGTTACTGATAAAAAGTAACGCACGTTACTGTTGCGTTACTTTTTATTCACGAACTAAAACATTTGCTGTTTCGACGTTTGATATGTGCGTAAGCGTCATAGCTAAAATATGTCCATGCGGAAACTTAATTACCCTCTCTTTTTTTGGTTTCACCCGAATAGTTACAAGAAAAAACGCGGAAGTATATATGAAGCTGATTTATAACGTGTTGGCACGGAACTTAACAGAAGAAGCGGCCTCCCTCATTAGCGCAGAAATTAAGACCAGCCGAGATTGAAACTTTGAATATATTTTATTCACAACATGTCGAAGTACAGATACTTGCTGTGAACAAGTTCCTCCGTTACCCGAAGCACACTCCGCTGTTGTACTTCAGCAACAACTGAATTTCGAAATTTAATTTTTTTTAAGTTCTAGGAAGTAAAGTAACGTAACGTAATTTCGTTACACGTTACTCAAAATAAGTAACGTAAGTACGTTACCCGTTACTTCTTTGGAAAAGTAACGAGTACGTTACTACGTTACCAAAAAAAGTAACGCGTTACCGGTAACGCCGTTACTTGTAACGCGTTACGGCCAACACTGGTCTCTCTATACTGCGTCTCACGCTCCAATCAGGCTCTGACAAAGTCGCATTTATTCGAACCATTCTTCATGATACGATGAGATGTCGCCGCGCTGAATGCTCTGCGAACAACGAGTGACCGGCACTTAGGTGGCG
Organism: Ixodes persulcatus; assembly: GCA_013358835.2. Taxonomy (NCBI): domain Eukaryota; kingdom Metazoa; phylum Arthropoda; class Arachnida; order Ixodida; family Ixodidae; genus Ixodes; species Ixodes persulcatus. The sequence continues at coordinate 450,968 of JABSTQ010011322.1, read as the reverse complement.
CACACCGCTTGACCCCCGCCTCCTTGTTCTAAACTAATAAACCCCGCACGCTACCCTTAGCGCCCCTCCAGTCTCCAAATGTGTACGCAGTCTCTCCGCGCTAAAGCCGCACTCGCACTGCTCCCACATCGAACAGAAGACACCGTGTTCGCTGCAGTCGTGAGAAAATAATGCGGAACGCAAGTTCGTCTGATTCTTTTGCATTGGTTGTGATGACATCAGAACGCCGAGCTCTGATTGGCTCTGATTGAAGGATGGTGGGTAGACCTCAAAGCAAGCTGCCTCGAGGTCTACCCACTATCTTTCAACCAGAGCCAATCAGAACTCTGCGTCCTGACGTCACCACTATCACTGCAAAAGAAGCAGACGAACTTGCGCTTCGCATTACCTGTGGACACGGCCCAGGCATATTCGAAGCATGTTCGCTTCATAGCATGCTTCGGACCTGCCTGCAGACTATCTCTTGTGCTATGTAATAGCAGTGTGGCTTGACACATTACATTATGTGTTACTGCTGCCTTTGACAGACTAGTACGCCAAAGAGGAAACTTTGGGGTTTTATTTTTTCATTTACGTGCCACGTCATCACATATTCTGGTCGCGCTTGGCGAACGAATCGGTGACCAGACAACAGCAGCCAAATGAACGATGGCACTGGAAATGTACGCATTCTCAGCAAAAAGAAAGAAAGAAAGAAAGAAATGTCATCTCGGCAGCGTTAGACCTGACTTTGAGCGAAACTGTATATTCTTTATAACAGCAAATAACTGTATCACTTACTAAGGATTTCTAACCGGTTTGAGTCTGCTCTTTGTCGAAGATAGCGCGAGTCCCATCGGAGGTTCGCTTCTTGACGTTACTTTTTATCGAATCATTCAGAAGGTCGTTCGCGTCTTTTGGATTCATAAATACAAAGCCGAGAGCCTACAAACCGTTTGCAAAATTTGGTGCCCTCTGGTGGCTCAAAAAGCAGTTTCACTTTCGGCAAACTGATGGCGGTCATAAAACTATTTTATCGGCCACTAACTTACGCACGTCAATGGCAGATAGGAATTAGTTCTTTGATCCTCTCATAATTCTTTCCCGATTTGTTTCAGTTTCGATAAAGTGAACGTAAGAACTGACCAGCACAAGGCGGCGACCCGTGAACCCCTTGATTAAATTTCCACCATCAGGGCTTTAGATCCAAACTTGAAATTGATTGGACTGCACTCTGAAACAAACGCTCACGCAGCCGCTCTATCTAATTTGTGAGTCGTTGTACTGATGTCTCGAACATACAGACCCATATATCCTACGCGTGGTAGTGTATCTTCAACTTCTTCCTTCATCAGCCTCGAAAAAGGTCGCCGTTAGTTTGGTACAAATTGTTGTGTGTTTGTTTATACGGCCGGAAGTTAGTCTGCCTCAGTGGGAGTCTTGTGTCTTAGCTGTAGACGAGCAATTTAACCAGTGCGGTACAACCGCTAGCCTGGGGTCTTTAACGTGTACCACGCAGTAGGGATACACGACCGCACGCCGGTACGATGCTCATCCAGATAGAAACGGGCAGGGATGGAGATTGAACCCAGGATCCTGGGTTCTGCAGCGCGAGCTTTCCCTCCACATGCTTCGAGCTATAGACGTTTCCACTGTTTACAAAAAATCACAGTCCACACGTGTTAAATCACAGTCCAGAACGCGCACGTTCGTCGCTTCGGAAAGCGAGCAAATCACGCGCCATACGCACGAACACTGAAAATGGAACCTGCCAAGTGCCCTTTTTTGGAAAGGTCTATAGACCTGTTCTGTTTCCCGTCGTTCTCAGTCACGTGGGTTCCGTATCTGGTATGCGGGGCGAAAAAATAATTAAACGTTTGAACCTGGAATATGCGAGAAAATATAGCTGAGGCAAATCAGGAATGTGTGACAATGACACATTTTTTGTAAACACCTTCTAGCTTTGGGGAGAGATCAAAAAGATGTTTTACCGCATACCAGAAGTGACGATATTCAAGATGGCTGCGCGCTTGTGGAAAAGGTGTATAGGCCATATGCAAAAGTCCTTGCCAGCTATCATCATCATGCCATTTTGAGCAGCCATATTGGGGGGTTTATCACATCTTCCAGTTGTGGACGAGGCGCATCTGCATTTAACTCGGTTTTCATGATATTATGGAGGTTTATTTGTACATTACACGGGTTGCTGGTTAGTTTCGGTTCAAAGAAGAAAAGAAAAACGGCTGCAAAATTCTGGAAAAGGAATTGCCAGCAACGAGGGAGCAAGACTCGTCACTCAAGCAGTTAACTGGGCCATCCAGGACAATGAACGGTATTTCTCGAAGACGTTCTGTGACGGGTTCGTACTGGACTTGCAGCAGGTGATGATATTTTAGTTCTACGACTTCCACTTTGCCGGGACTATTGTTTCTCGGGCGAAACCATCGATACGGGAACCCCCCAATATGGTGGAAATCTGATAATTTATCATGAATACACTAGAGGGCGCTTCTTTTCGCATATGGTCTATACTCTGTTTCACCTTATGATGTACCGCAGGAAAGGCTACAAGCGCGAGCTCCTTGCTCTAGGACACATCTCGGCGGCACAAGCTCTCGTGCGTTAAGAGCAGCTCCCAACACTATGAGCTCGCACTTCTAGCCTTCTCTGCGGTACAACATAAGGTGAAACGGAGTATAGTGTGCAGCCGATGCTACAAGTGCGAGCTCCGGGCTTTCAGCTTCCCTGCCAAGCGCGCGTGCTTGTGCAGTGCAAGCGCTGTTCATGGCCACATTCTCGCGCTTGTAGCATCGGCTGCGTCTGGACTTAAGCTGAAACGAAGCATAGCCCACTCTGCCATCAATCCCCCTGGCACAGATTCCATACGCAAAGGTAATGCTGGTGATCAAAGTTGCCACATTCAATTTTAAAAGGGGTCTATTCTGCTGCGCATTAAGCTAGACAGGCCACGATATCATACATAGAACAAAACGTGGGGTGCAGTAGTAAGCCCACCATAATGATCACGGTATTTACAGGTCCAGAAAACTGCAACAAGACAAGCTTTTTTTTTTTCCTTTTTTTTTTTAGCACTGTCACGTGGCGGCAAACTGAGAAAACAAAGCGCGATGGAGCACGCCCCGTTCCCCTCCGTCCGACTTCAAGCGGCGCCTGATTTATGAATCCCGAGCGATCCTCCGGTCAAGGCGCTTCCAATTGAAGCTGCCGCAATCCCGTGGGCCAAAGGACGTCATCCATCTGCCTTTCCATATCTTTGCCGGTTCGACTTATCCGTCAACAAAGAAATAAAAACAAATAAAAAAAGCGCCGACGTTCATTGTTTTGTTTCTTGTAAGAGTAAGCCCTCGCTCAACGTGTTCAACCTCACGAGCAAGGTGGAGGTCTCATAGAAAGAAATACGTTACGGTTGTTGCTGTTGCTTGAAAGCCACGGTCTCACGCTAACGCATCATACTTGAGAGAAAAAAGAATATCAGAGGATGAAAACAAAGAGGTTAACCAGGGCAGCCGGATCGGTTGGCTACTCTGATTTGGGGGAGGGGTATAAAGGAGGAGAAAGAAAGATGAAAGAGAAAGAAGAGGAAAGATTATTAACTTTCTATCACTGTGGTCCCACTAGTATTATGGGCGTAAAAGCACATATGCAGACAAGTGCAATTAAGAGTTTTGCGGGGCATCTAAAACGGGGCTAAAAGGAAACACTGAAAATACGTCTTCCACTGGGCACAAACACAAATGTTCACGTAAAGATAAAAAATATATATACAATATCACACACATAAATCGATGTAAGTTCAGGTAACCGCATAAATGTCCGTGTGATCACAAAATGAGTTCTATGGACGATCACAAATAATGGCAGGTACTACACTTTTCACAAACAAAATTCCACGCGAGTTTCTCATAAAAAAAAAAGCAAAAGCCCGTTTGCGGCTTTTTTTTTTTCTTGAAAGCAGTGTCCCAGGCTCCCAGTACTATATAGACGTCGTCAATAATCGGTCATCTAGCTAAGACTTTTTTTTTTTATAAGTTATTTTTTAGTCTTGTAGAGTGACTCACATATAATATGAGATATAGTTTCAACGCAATCCCACCATAGACAGTTTGGATTGTGCGTTTTCCCAATTCGGTGTAGGGATTCCTGCGTATAAGAAACACCCAGGCGTAGTCTTTGTATAGCTGATTCTGTTCGCTTGGGTAGGTTGCGCGGCGCACGACTGGTGAGTTCCGGATTCAGCAGATATAGCGGAGGGTAGTGGTTAGCAGAGCTGCTCCAAAGGCGTCTTGTTGCACTCCGGGCATGAAGGTTGATGAGGGAAAGAACGTCGGGCCTCTAGAGTAGGGTGTCTTGGGATTAGGAATTAAGGAGTGAGCGGATGTTGCAGCAGCATCTGCCGCCTCGTTCCCAGGCATCTGGCAGTGACCTGGAATTCTCTGAAATTCATTTGAGTGCCCCTTGTCAACACATGCTTTCAGAAGTCTTAAAATATTTGTAACGATTTGTTCATTTTCACTTCGGCGTAAATACGAGGCTTTGGAGGGCCGGTTCAGGATCTGAGAGCACTGTCTATGTCTGAAATGGCTTTGTCATTATGAATTCTAGAGCCTCTTGTAGCCACCCTACCTCTGCCGCCGTTGACGATGTTTTGTGACTGAGCTTGCACTTTGTCGTTGTGACGCAAGATGGGATCACGATGCTCGCAGTGGAGCTACTGTTCACACAAGATCCATCTGTATATACGTGAATTTTCGTCCCGTGGTTAGAGAAAATGGTCGATAAAGTGAGTTGCTTTAGAACAAGCATTTGTGTGTTTGATTTCATTTTGATGCCCCGAAAATTTCAAGTACTACAATTAGGACAGGGAGTCTCCATGGAGGTATTTTCGACATTTCAAACCAGCCTGTCATCGGGGAGATTTTGTTTCATTGTAAGCAATGCCTTTGAATACTCAGAGTGAGGTTGCTTCAAGATAATGTCAGCAAGTGAGTGTTTTCTATGCTTAGTAAGATGTCCTAGGTGAACTCGTAATGTTTTTTTTGCATCAGCAGGACTTCAACAGGCGTGGCACGTGCTTCAGCCACCGTACCCAGTGTCGATGGACAAGCCAGCAGGCCTAAACATCCTCGGAGGCCGCGTGCCTGAACGGCTTGGAGCGTCTTGATGTTGGCTTGGCATGTGCCCTGAAGAACGGGTATACTATACCAAAGTAAGGCCGACAAACAAGGCATCATATATTTGTAAAAGAGACCTTACTCTCATGTCCCACATCGTTCCACTGACAAAACGAGCAAAAACACCAAAGCTGGTTAGCTTTCTTCGCAGGTACTGTGTGTGAGGTGTCCAGGTTCAACCCCTGTCAATATTAACCAAAAAAAATTCCTGTCAATATCAACCGTGCCATACGTAGAATGTGTGGCATTCTACGTGTTCATGGTTTCTTTGCCTCTTTTGAGGGGGTATTTATTCATTTTGTGACGAGTAAACGCGATGGCTGCTTATTTGAGAGTTGAAATTTGAAATTCACAGGTGTGAAGATATCTGGTAATTTTCTTTAAAGCAGACTGAATTCTTGCTTCGGCCTGAATTCGTGTGGATCCAGAGGCGCAGATACATATGCAATCAACGTAAAATGACGCAACTACGGTTGATAGAAAGACTGAGGCGAGATGGGTAAGGACTATACTGAACAGTATGGGACTGAGGAAACCCCCCTGAGGAACACCACGGGTGACACGGTGATGGAGTGAGTCTCCGTCATTTTTTGACATATAGATTGACCTCTTTGTAAGGTAGTTTTTTATCCACTTGTATGTACGTTCTCCAATGCCAACTTTATACAGGACCTGAAATATTGCTTCATGAGTGACACAGTCGAACGCTCCTTGGACATTTTATGAAGACGCTATCGTTTATTTAAGCTGTTTTTGTTCGTTTTAGATGTACGTCACAAGGTCAATATCGCGTCAATAGAGCTTCTTTCTCGACGGAAGCCCTGCATAATGTCCAGTTATAGTCCCTGTGTTTCAAGATACCAGTTTAAGCGACGGTGAACCATCCATTACTTTTCCTACACAACTCGCGAGTGCGACCGGACGATACGAGGCCAATTGAAGTGGCGATTTTTGCGGGTTTCAAGAGCGGAACAATTCTAGCCAGTTTACATGATTCAGGAACTTTTCCGTCGGTGCACGAAGAGTTGTATATATTCAGAAGAAGGTTGCGCGCGTCCTTCCTCATGCGTATTAGAAAACTGTACTGTATGTCATCAGGTCTGAGTGAGGTGTAAGGTTTGACTGAGGCCAGTGCAGCATCAAGCTCTCCTATCGTGAACAGATCATCCATGGCTTTTTCACGTAGTAATGGTATGACTGTGATGCGAAATGAAGACCGGCTGAATTGAGTCGTATATGTTGTCAGAGAAATACAACATTGGTTTGCAATTTCTTTTTCTAAACAACTTGTTGACGATGCCAACGAGCGGAATGGACGGAGTTGTGTAGGTGGAGATTTGAGACCACCTGTAATCTTTCATATTTTACATAATGGCTTCCGAGGGTCTATATATGCTTTCACAGAGAGCCGTCCAACGATGACGGGCGAGTTTCTGAAAATGGCTATGTATTTTCTTTTATACTCTCCGTGATTCGCGGATGTCCTCAATGTTCTTGATTCGCCTGGATCGTCTTCCTGCCCTTCTACGCTGAGCACGAAGGCGCTCATATTCTGCATCGATTTTTGGTTTTGTTGATGGAGCGTTATACGCATGTGTCGATTTTTTTGCAGAAGGTAAAATGGCGTTCTTGAGTTCATGGAGGTTTGGAACTTCTTTGCATTTGTTTGACATTTTTTCTTCGAGTGTATGCCAATGAATTCGTTTAAGTATTTTTTTTAACGTTGGTGAAACCCTAAATGACGGTGTATGTGGGCACGTGATCACTCTCGCGCGTTTCTATAGTCAAGCCATGTCGCTTTCGCTATTAGCTCTGCCGAAACAAACTTTAAGTCAAGACAACTGCTGCCCTCCGTTTCGTGCAAGTCAGAGCCGTATATGTAGAAAGTTTGGCCATTCGTTGGGAAGTATAGGAGACAAATGAGGAGGCGCCATTGGCCAAAAGCTGGCTGGGCGTGTTCCAGGGCGTCTTCAGAAATTCGAATGTGGCCAACCAGAAGTCGGAAATAATACCCTGGCGGTGGTCGCGAGAAACAAACTTGATAAGTGCATCGGAGTAACTCTCGGTGACTGAAACTATGGTGCACGTGATGTTTCAATCACGGCCATCCAAAATTATGGTGGAAGAGTGCGACTAACAGAACGATCGACATATTCCGCACGTCAAGCGCCGAGGGCCGGGAATCTGCCGTCTGAGCGGTCACACTCTGCCCGAGCAAAACAGAATTAGAGCGGCGCATTCGCTTCTTACATCTTTCTGCATGATCATGATCGAAACATCACATGCACCCTATTTTCAACCACGAAGGGTCATTACACTTCACTCTTATGCGCTTATTAAAACCATATACGAACATATACCTTTGATTAAAACAGTTTCTCGCTACCACCGCAAGGGGATTCTTTCAGGCTTCTGGTTGGTCAAGAAAGCATGCCAAGCCCACATTCTGTGTCTGGTGCAAGCCCTGGCTCTGCCCGCGCCTCCCATTGACCAAACTCTCTGTATACACGGCTCTGGTGCAAGTATGTCGGTGTTCCATCATTGAGCGAAGAAAAGTTATGCTGGTCAGCAAACTCAGCGAGGTGCCTTATATATATAAGGTCCCTACGAATAAACAATGTCACACGGCTTGTTTTATTACGACTTGCAGAGTCAAATTTTTCGCACCTCGATAACCGAATATTTATGGGTAAGTTTGATTGACAAATAACGGTAATAGGCCATATGGATAATGCTTGCCAGCTATCATCATGATGTCATTCGGAGCCGCCATATTGGAGAATTTTCACATCTTCCAGCTGTGAACGAGGCACATCTTAATTTAAATTGGTTTCTATGAGATTAGGACAATGTATTTATGCAGTCAATGAGTTGCTCTTTAGTTTTCGTTCAAACAAGAAAAGAAAGACGGTCACGAAATTCTGGAAAAGGAATTGTCAACAAAGAGATCGCCAGACTCGTCACTCAAGGAGTGAACTGGGCCATCCAGGTGAGTGAACGGTCTTTATCGAAGGTGTCGTGTGAATGGTTCGTATTGGACTTGCACCACGTTACCATATTTTAGATCTACAACTCTCACTTTGTCGGAACCATTGTCTCTCGGGCGAAACCATCGGTACGGGAACCCCCCAAAATGGCGGAAATTTCATAATAGATCAAGAGTTCACTATATGGCGCTTTTCTTTTTTTGCATATGGTCTATAAAAAAAAAACTATATTTAAAAACCAGCTGCCTAAAATCAGAAAGTCTGTATCTCAAACCTCTTGCATTCCATTGTAATATGGAGGCCTTCTTATAGTTGTCGTCTATCGTGCCGATGAAGGCTATGTATGGTACCGTTGATCACTGGAAGTACTCACTAGTTGTTCCATAGCATGGAGAGCTAGTACTTCCGGAAGGAGCTTTTTGCACCGGGGGATGCTCTCAGGATAGCTTTAAGTGCAACAAAAAACATGGGTAGGAGTACCTGTAACAGACTTGTTTGTTGAAGCGGGTGCGGTGATGAAAGCGCCAATGGGAATGTTGCTTGTGTGCCGGTGCGAAGCGTTTGGTTATTCTGCTGGTTGTGTGGTGCTGGCTTGTTGTGTAGAGCTGCCATAGGTATCGGGATGTTGGCTTGCCCAAAACGCTGCTCCAATGAAGGAAAATCTTGCTCTAACGTGTTCGCTTTTTCTTTCCGAGTCCTGCGAGGATATTGTGGGGTCGTTTCGTTCGTTGACTGGCTGGATGATGCATGTGACCAATCTCGTTGCGGTGGATAGCGAACAACGGTTGGATTTGGAGACGCAGCCCGGTGTTTTGGACGCCTTCCGTTGACAACTGCGTTCATTTTCGCAGCAGTGGCGGCCTTTTTCTGCGGGCATTCAGAATATGTAGATGAGTGATTGCCACTGCAGTTGGCACATTTAGGTTCTTTTTTGGAGTTGCACTCTTTACGGCTGTGTGGTCCCGCACATACCTTGCGTCGACCCTAACCTCTGTAATTCCTGTTGATTTGGCCATGTCTTTGGCACTTGAAGCATTGCCCGCCGTGTCCAAAGTATTCCTCGACAAGGCGGCTGGTAAACCCAAGGTAGACGCGCTGAGGCATGGCTCGGTCGGTCCGGAATGTGAAAACAACTGTCCTTGAGGGGCGTTCCTCGACTGTCCCGTCACCCTGTCGCCGTTATGAGACTTGGCGTTAAACAGACAGGACTTAAAAATCTTTTAAATATTCCAGGAGCTCCTTCTTGGTATACTCAAGCGGGACACCTTTCGCCTTATCGTAGTTCCTGGAATATGATTCTGGAACGCAGGCTGTCAATCCGATCTCTCCGAGAGAGGTGACGGCGAGGAGCTTGTTCGCAGAGTCCAAGGAAGCCACGTTTACTGAAAGGTTGCCGTCCTTGTTGATTCTCTGCGAGATAATCTTTTATTGTATGATTGTGACTATTTCGTTGGCGAGCACGTTCGTGTTAACGCGCCAACAAAAAGACGTTTGTCGACGTGGGTTTGAAAACTACAGGAAATGCTGGTTTTTCGGTTCTTACGACATGTGACGAGGGTTTAAGGTGGGTTGCCTTCAGTCCCATCTGCGATACCATCCAGTGAGGACACCGAGGTGGCGTCATTGTCTTTGTCATTTTCGGCATCAGCGGAACGCAGACTCTCGTGTGGAATACCCGGCCACCAGTTGAGGAGGAGGAATTAGGTGATGGCTGTCATTTCCTTGACCGTTAGACACACTCTGATTACTGGTGGTCGCCATCTTTGGAGACAGTGCCGGTGTCACTAGACGTTCCCGCAACTCACAGCGGAGTCAGTCTCTCCATTTGTGGCCGGCGCGCTGTCGCCTGACAGGGCTGCGGTTCGTGGACAGTTTCTGGCCAAGATTGAAGGTAGATGGACTGATCCTGTGTCCTCTGACAGAACGAGCGAGAAAATGGAGCGTCTTACTCTGAGCGCTTCTTCTTCGTCCACCATACATGAGAGTACCTGCAGACACTGCCTGCAACGTGATTCTTCCTTCTATGAAGGTCCTGTCCTATTGTCTCTATAAAGACCGTCCGCAGACAAGTGCGAAGCACACATAAATATGAGGCAAACATGCTTAGAGGATGTTTGAGGCGTCCGCAGGTAATTCTATTATCGTGTCTGTAACAAATACCGTGTCTTTTGCGTGATGAATGAACACTGTGGCCGCAGCTTTAGAGTGTTAACGGATCGGGTTGTCGGCGTGACAGACTCTAAGCGCCAACTTGCTCTGAATGTTTATTTTGTTTTTAAGGTTTTATCTGACGGGCAGCAGAAGGCTGCCTTCGAATTTGGAGTGAGGGAGGTGGCCTTGCCGAAGAACGCCGGCAGTCGTTTAGTCCGAAACGCCATCTGACCGATACCACCTAGAAGACAAAGCTTGTGCCTCCCCCACCTACTAAACGTCATCACTATAGTGGATCCAAGCAGCGGCTCCTAACTTGCATCATCATCGCCGCTAGCGCGTCTTATAGCGTCTCACGATGTGGGCGACATTAGCATGGGATGACGCCAAGACGGACGCGTCTGCCATTTTGCGGCAACACTCGTCGAGCTTTGGCGTGTTTCCCGCTTGGAGCAGGTCGGGGATTCACTAACGATGACGTCACGCGTAATCCTTGCCTTCTAGATGGTATTGATCTGACGGACGTCTATTAAGTCTGTTGTGCGAATGGCGTGGGTACAACAAGAAAACTAGCTTCTTTGTGATAGGCATACAGATTATTCCAAATACAGTGATGGCGCTATTTTCGGTTGAGAATGCGGGCATAATTTAAACGTCATCTTGAGATTTGGGCAAGATTTGAGGGCCGACATCTCGCCTCGTATACACTTGTATCCATGTGTATTTTGGTAGGATGTTTCGCAGTTTACTCTTTCAATTCGAGAAGCGTCGAATTTATGTCAACCACATATTACGACAAATGCAAAAATGTCAAATTGTCAGACGAGCAGGTATACCACTCAGGCGTTATGTTTAATGACCGAACTAACTATTCAGTCACATCTTATTGCGAGAAAAAGTGCACGTTCAACTACTTTTGACAAAGTAACACACTGACGTCATCGTTTATATTTCTGAAAAACCGGTTTCAAAGTGGCTTCCGTACAATTCATCACTACAGCGGGTCGATGTATCTAATAATTCTATCAATTCTGCGCCATTTTAATACCCCGCTATTTATCGCTGCTCTACGTTTAAGGAAAAAATGAAACAAACACCGAAGAAATAGCAGTTCCTGAAAAATTATGCGAATCAATATATAAGAAACGGCTGGGGGAAAATAAGCCCTTCAGCCCAAACTCGTATCTTCAATCATAACCCTTCTGGACACACGATCCCCGCCGCAAGTGTGGCCAGCGTTCCCGAGCTCAGTCTACCTGCAACAGCAGCGGCAGCCTCAATATCTGTGAGCAAACTTTTCGAGTCATTCATCATCACCGTCGAACGACCCTTCCCGGTAACGGCGCTTGACCGCGGTCACCGGTATCCGCTCCGCGACCTCGGCGGCAATCATACCGGTTCCACCGAGTTCGCCGTAGCCAGTCTGATCTCGAATTGAAAGCTCGAGGCACTTTCGATTCCTGGGGAAGATATATTAACGCCGGTTCGCGAAACATTGATCTCTCCGAAAGAAATAAAGGGCGGAAACGGAAAGCAGAGAAATCGAAGAGTTAAGAAACCGTTACTGCCGACGAAACTTTCCCCGGCTTAGAGCTCAGTGCTGTTAAGCCTAGCGGCGACAGCTTGGCTATGATGCGTTTCAACTCACGGTGAACCGCAGTGGGGCGCTACGAGTCATCCCAGCCAATCAAAGTGCTGTGAACGGATCACGTGACTGCGCGACCCGCGTCTCGGTGCGCCCTTCCCAAGGTCACGTGACACTTACACGTCAGTGATTTGACTCCGCGTCCTCTGAGGTCCCGCCTAACGTGAAATGAAATATAGGTGGTATTCCCTGGGCGTCATATTTAAGGGCGGTGTTCACAGCGCATGCTCAGAACGAGCTAATGGGACCAATCAAGCCGCGTCAAAAGCCCGAGTCACTTTTGTGTTTATGATTGGTTCAGCGACGATGGAACACGCACAGAAACATGACGAGCACCATGATGGTGAGCTTTTGACGCTGTCTGAGTGATCCCGTCAACTCGTACCATCGGCTGCGTCTGCTGACTGAAGGTGAAACGAAGTATTGCAGAGCGGACGCTGGAGAGGAGGTCGCCTCCTCCCCAGCATTCGCTCCACTAAAGTGGAAAGGGGTGGGAGGAGCTTCGCCAGAACTCTTATCTGTCACCGACTGTGAAATCTTGGTGGTGTGCAATGCACGTTGCGGAAGCGTTGTAACGGCTCGTCGTCATCTTGTGCTCCGCAGCAACAGACTCAACTATGGCCACCAGTGAATAGCTTATGGATGATACCTCCACGCTGCACCACCACGTTTTCCCCAAAAAGCTCAAAGAAAAAAATTAAAAAAGAAGCAAACTTTAAAAGTGTGTGGAAACGTCAACGTGTCTTCAATCACCCTCCCGTTAAAACCGATGTAATGGCGGAACCCAGTTCGAGAACAGAAACGCAGTCCATGGGATAGAATACCGCAGTCGGCACACCGCGCCGATTGGATTCAATCAGAGCTGCGACGGAAAGCTCATCTGTCTTTTCAGGGGAAAAAAAAAAAAAGAAATCTGTTCGGCTGGTGCTTGGGGGCAATAAAAAAATGCTAAGAAAGTGGCGAAGACGGACCGCCGAAGTGAGGGGCCATCCCTCGAGAGAGACTTTCTTGCGACCCGTGCACGAGACAGACGAAAAGCGGAGAGGTCACTGGCTCCCTGTGTTTGACAAACGACCTTGGCGTTCCCCGTGATGCTGCCCTGCGGGAGAGCACCGCAACAGGAGCCTCTTTCTCCGTAAACTTGGGGAACGGTTCAAAGAAAAAAAAGAAAAAAGAAGGAAACCGATTTGAAGGCAGTACGTATTTACTTTGATTGTTTCTTTCTCTGGCGTCGGTCACATACCACGCGTGCATCTGGTCGGTTGTTTACACACCAGGCAGCTGAAAAGAAATTTCGGCTGAAACAAGGCTTAAGCAAGCAGCTAGGACGAAATGGATAGTACCCGGCATACTTTGCCACAACATTTTCACAAAAGACTCACTCCATGCCAAACGTTCCGACGGTGATATCAACTGTAACGACTCCCAGAGTCTGTCGTTAGTAAAGACCCAGCGAGACGAAGTGAACGATATGAGTGCTGCGGCTTGACTGCCCGTCGGAGCCGGTTTAATGCCCAGCCGCTTCTAGGACATTGTTGCCAGATGAAGCTAGTGATGCCGTTACACCTCTCTTTCTTTAACCAAAGGTGTTTAACATTTTTCTTGATCAAAATTACGGTCATAGCTGAGCCTTCGTGGAGCCCAACGCGTCCGGTTAGAATGTCGGACTGGTGCTGGATCAGGGGCAGGAGCGCTAACTCGAGGGCCAAGATCCACATTGGGCTGGGGAACGTCCTGGTCTTGAAGCGGCGGGTCTCTTGGCTCCGACTCCATTGAGGTCTCGCCTGAAGAGTCTGTCATCGGGCTTTCTAGTGCAGCTCGCGCTGTGGTCTACTCATCTTGATGTCTGTCAATGTTGAAGAAGGCCTCTGGAGTGGCCCGCATGTGCTGCCTTGTAGGAACGCGGAGCGAATTGGTCCTTGACTTTTGCCTTAGTCGTCCATCCTTTGTCACTTCTCATACAAACGGCATTCCCTGGGCGCAGTCCCAGGGAATATCGTTCACTTCGTCTCGTGGGTCTTTACTAACGACCCACTCTGGGGGTCGTTACACCAACCATCGCCGATTAATTCGAGAAAAAAAAGTAGTTGTTTGGTAGATACTACTAGACTTTAGTCAAAACATATTTCTAGAAAACAAAACTGTCTTGTGCACCAAATCACTCTCTGAAACATCTGCAGTGAAACCGAACTAGGTATAAGTTAAAAATATCTGAAAAATCTAAGAAATTCAAATGGGATAGTTCAATTATCTTTAAATACTTTACATATTTTAACCGGTTAATCGATAAACGTTTCACGAACCAAAAGAAAGTACAACTTAAATGCTTGCACCACACACATGTAGACGGGTACGCCTGTATGAAGGGCCTACTTTAGGGTAAAATTTTAGAATAAAGTAAACTGTATGGGCCAGATTTGTAACTCCAGACAAGTACCGAAGATTACACGTGTCCCGGTCACTTCAACGCCGTTCGAGTGTCTGCAGGGATTTCCCCAGACCCCCCCTAGGGGGGGTTTAGACCCCCCCCCCTCGTTTTTCCGAAGGCACCCCCTTAATTCACAACGACTCCTATATTCGCAATGTCCCCCCCCCCCTTTAACCCCCCCCCAAAAATTTAGACACCCCCCCCCTGATTTCACTTCCTGGGGAAACCCCTGAGTGTCTGTCTAACGCAGCAGAGACTATTCGCAACTTTCACGGCCAATGGGGGGCGCGCTAGTTCCTATCAAATGGCTATCATCTGAATGATCGCCGTCGAACATCAAGACGAGGTTGGGTCTGCAACGCGTATGTAATTCTAATTTCGTGAAATACGAGCGATATAAGAGCAATATCTGTTAATTCAACGTCAGGAAGGGGTAAGCAAGAACCTTCTTTCTAAAGCCGATCATCCAGAAGCTATAAAAAAAATATAGGAAGCGCGAGTCTCACACTGCAGTACCACCATTGCTGAAAGTTGCACATTGTGAACAATCAAAGGAAGTCTCTCTTACCGGAGAAGCTGAAGTAATAACCTGTGAGCATGAGTGTTTTTGAACGGTTCTTAATTACACATTAAGATTGGTTCATAATTCAATGTGTATACTGCGCCGTTTATCGCATATTTGGCAAAAGAAACAAACTTACTAATATTGATTTTTTAAATACTAATCATAAAAATTAACGAGACCGATCAAACGATTAACGAATCGATGAAAGGGTGGCAATTAATCGGGTTAAACTTTTAATCGGCGCCCAGCCCTAGCGTTTATTGGATCAATAAAATTCTTATACATGGGCGGTTTCATTTGGATTCAGGCAATAAGTGGCAGTCGTACTTTTTATTTTGCTTCAAATTTTTATATTTTGTGTAGCATGTTCCAAGAAGAACAATCCTTTTTATTTTAATGTCCTGACATGATTAGTTCCTGAGAAAAAAAAATCTCAAAGAAGCGAGAAAGAACGACGAGGTTTTGAAGATTGTCGTGTGTGGCGTTTTTCAATCACTCTCAATCTCAAAGTATTCAAAAGAGAGCGTCTATATGTTTTTAGTGTGATATATATGCAAGTAGGTAAAACGACATTATAACTGCTATTTATTATTCGTCGCTCCAATTTTTGTCAAAATCCCCAAACATGCCTCCGCGAACAACTGTGACCTAAATTGCGGATTTTATTTTGAGTCGACTATGTTTAGTATCGCTTTTAAAATAATACCACGTGTAGAACCTTTCATTGCCTTCCACATTATGTAAAATTTGTGTCTTAATCACGTACGAGTACTGAGAAATAAATTATGAAACAGAGAAGGCTTTCACTTTTCGTTTAATTTCAGCACGCTGTATAAAAAAAAATCATTTTTAATTTTTTCTTTTTTTTTATTCACGTTTTTTTTACACCCTTTTTTTACCCAGAATACATTCAGTTAGAGGTATATTCACTGGTTTTGAGTTTTAAGCCTCTAAGTATGCTGAAAAATGATTCGGTTCTGTTATCAACATGAATTTCGCATTAAAAATATAACATTTCGCATTTAAAAATCTAGGTTTCCAATAGGAAGTGTATTTTACTCTAATGTTTTACAATATTATACTTTGATATTTCTAACGTAGTATAGATTATGTAGCGCATAGGGTTTAGGCTTGAGGCCCCTCCAATCATGGCCCCGGCGGAAATTGTCTGAAAACCCGCTTTCGGCAGTTGCGATTTTATAGTGTTTAGACGTTTGGAATTGCAAACTTGTTATTATACGCCTAACGACATTCATGTTTTATATGAGTATTTATTCAACGTTCCTTAGATTATTATAATAAAGAATAAAATATACAGCTATAACCCATAAACCCACCATCAGCATTTGCTCTTTTTTAGAATATTTAGAGGCTTAAAACTCAAAATTAGTGCAAAAAACTCTCACAGAATGTATTCTGGCTAAACAAAAAGTGTAAAAAAACGAGACGCAAAAAAATATTAAAAAGTTTTGTTTCTGTTTTTTTACAGCGTGCTGAAATTGAACAAAAAGTGAAAACCTTCTCTGTTTCATAATTGATTTCTCAGTACTCGCACGTGATTAAGACACAAACTTTACATAATGTGGAAGGCGATGAAAGGTTCTACACGTAGTATTATTTTAAAAACAAAACTAAACATAGTCGACTAAAAACAAATCCGCAGTTTAGGTCACAGTTGTTCGCGGAGGCATGTTTGCGGATTTTTACAAAGATTGGATCGACGAATAAGAAATAGCAGTTGGAATGTCGTTTTACCGACTTGCATATATATCACAATACAAAATATCGAAACTCTCTTTTGAATACTTTGAGATTGAGAGTGTTTCAAAAACGCCACACACGAAAATCGTCAAATCCCACCATCGGCATTTGCTCTTTTTTAGCATATTTAGAGGCTTAAAACTCCAAACCAAGGCAAATACCTCTAACTGAATGTACTCTGGCTAAAAGAAGGGTGTGAAGAGAACGCGACGCGAGAAAAAGAAAAAAAAATAATTTTTTTTTTTATATGCAGCGTGCTGGAGTTGAACGAAAAGTGAAAACCCTCTCTGTTTCATAATTTATTTCTCAGTACTCGTACATGATAAAAACACAAACTTTGCTTAATTTGGAAGGAAATGAAAGGTTCTACATGTGGTATTATTTTAAAAGCGATACTAAACATAGTCGACTCAAAATAAAATCCGCAATTTAGGTCACAGATGTTCGCGGAGGCATGTTTGGGGATTTTTACAAAAATTGGAGCTACGAATAATAAATAGCAATTATAATGTCGTCTTACCTACTTGCATATATATCATACTAAAAAAATATAGACGCTCTCTTTTAAATTCTTTGAGATTGAGAGTGATTCAAAAACGCCACACACGACAATCGTCAAAACCTCGTAGTTCTTTCCCGCTTCTTTGAGATTTTGTTTCTCAGGAACTAATCATGTCAGGACATTAAAATAAAAAGGATTGTTCTTCTTGGAACATGCTCCACAAAATATAAAAATTTAAAGCAGAATAAAAATTACGACTGCCACTCGTTGCCTGAATCCAAATGAAACCGCCCACATATAAGAATTTTCACTAGGGTAACAAGAGTGTTAGTAGGATTAAGCGTCAACATGTTCAAACTCCACCAACCACTTACTGATTTGACATCATCCATAAGTTTCACACAGTTCTCCACAGATGAGATCTGCCTAAATAGCTTGACATCGTCGGCGTATTTCAGGATTTCTGAGTGCATACCACATGAGCTGAAATCATTTATGAACACAGTAAAAAAAATCGGCCCAAGTATGAGTCCTTGGGGAACACCAGAGAGGGTAACAAAAGGCCGGGAGAGATGTCCTAGGAGACGTACAAAGTTGTGTCTCTTGGACAAATAAAAGATAATTAAGGTACAAAGTGGTGTGCTCATGCCGTACGATTTCAGTTGTTGTAAAAGTAGCAAATGATCACCCAAATCAAATACCTTACAACGATCAAAATATAAAGTGTAAACAAAAAAAAAAAAGACTAAATTTGTTTCCAGTGATCTTGCTCCCACAAAACTATGTTTTGAGGGGAGGATTCTATGTTTAAGAAAGCTTGAAATGTGCCTTCACTACACACATTAATGTGCCTTCACTGCACAACACGTGCGCGCCGCTGGTAATTCGAAACATGCGTCGTACCTTGTTTTACTCATAACAACTCCACAACAGGGGAGTTCGGGGAACATCCGGTATATAGCCGAAACTCGACACGGTTGGGGCCCGAAGGCATGATGCATGTCTCGAATTTCTCAGCAGCGCCTCCGTGTTCTGCAGCAAAGGCACAATACGGTACTTCAAAAACGAAGTACGCCGGTGCTCAACTAAAAAAAGCACACCAAATGTTTCGCTTAATACAAAATATACATTGCTTACATTTGTCTAGTTACAAGGTAATAAGCTGATGTATCTAAAGAGCCGTCCTGAATATTTTTGTCATGAGAGCCTTGATGCTAAATTTTGGTCCGAATCTTTAAAGAAATAGAAGTTCGTTTTGGGCAAATTAGATATTGATTTCTGGGAAACAAATACTTTAAAGCGTAAACTATGACAACAGTCTATCCCAAATGTCTTTGAAAAATATCGTGAAGGTCAACAGTGTTTTCTGTTTTAAGTGCTGAACATGTCTCGTTTTGAGTTTGTTTCTATAGCAAAACTAACACAAAAAACTGTTACGTAATATAAACTTCAGCTTCACGCAAAAGAACAATCTCAGCAGAGTATGTAAGAATAATTAAGTTATCCCATTTTAATCACTTAGATTTTCCAGATTTTTAAAGTTTACCTAGTTCTGCTTCACTGCATATATTTCAGGTCCATTCAGAAGCTAGAAAGAACTAGGAGTTTTTTCGAAGAAATCGGCGATGCTCGCTATAATTGTCTAGGACGTTTGGCATATATGGAACGGCCCAAAAGCGATTTATATATTTCGGCTTAGTTTCATTG
Source organism: Ixodes persulcatus (assembly GCA_013358835.2). Classification (NCBI taxonomy): domain Eukaryota; kingdom Metazoa; phylum Arthropoda; class Arachnida; order Ixodida; family Ixodidae; genus Ixodes; species Ixodes persulcatus. The sequence continues at coordinate 432,051 of JABSTQ010011322.1, read as the reverse complement.
TCCATATAACTTCCGGCCGCGTTGGTGTTAGCACAAAACGTTAGTGTGAGACACACCCGCAACAATTACATTCAAGCATGCACAAATGAATGCCCACTGCTAGTCGTACGGTTATTATGTTTGAGAGCAGAAGTTATATTATTAGGCCTCTCTCTACCTACTGCTCAAAGCATTAAAATTAATGTATTTAAAGTAGAGCATAGGTGTTCCATTGCTACGTGGCACGTTTCAGTGGATCATTCCGATCCTCCGTATACCCGATAATTATAAGATGCAGGCGCAAAGTCGTTGGCGGTGTATCGGCCGGCAGAATATCGGTACAATCTACTAAAACTATACCTAACACAGTGTTTCAGAATAATGTCCGTAGCGTTCGTTACACTACGTTAGTGTCGTTATTTTACCCAACTCAATAGGCATGTTATATTCCTAGCCGAAAGAACCATAGATGTTCTCAATACTTAAAACTACACTTCACGACACCGTAAGCGCGAATACGACATCCAAGCTTATCTGCATTTTATTCAGCCATTGTATTCGCGGCCACCAAGATTCACCGACTACTTTCCTGATTAATGACTTTCCGTCACACTACTAGTAGTTTTTATGCCAGCTGTTGAATCTTAAGAGAAAACTAAGAAACACTGGCAATCACCTGTTCGCGCCAACAGCTGTCACGCTGTGTGTATACATTCCGAGCGTCGCAGAAGCCCCCACTATCGATATCGAGTTCGTCCGAATTCGTTTGTCCACAGGCAGACAAAACGCAGGCACTGGTTACGACGCTTGCGCGCATGCGCGCCGGCGCATTAGTCCTAATGAGCATGCCAATTAGGCGGACGACGACCGAGCCACTGAGCGGTTCCGATTAGTGTTGTAACTTGGGCCTGCCGCGCAAATATGTGGGCGAAGAATCGCTTACGCCAAAGCCAGTAAGCTCCTCCCGGATTGAACGATGCTCAGACGAGCAGAGTTGCAGAAGCGCACCCGGGGTCGAGTTTGAAGAAAAATCCTAGAGGACGGCGAGACATTTGCGCGAGAGAATTCGACGTCTAAATCCCGCGCTGTCATCTCAACTAAAACGTCACCCATACCGGCGCATTTTCCTTTCTTTATCTTTTAGATACTACAGGCAATAGGAGTCTGCCCCTGAGCTAGAGCCCAATTACTTCAAGCACTCAGCTTGTAGGTATATTCCGTTTGCGTTCAACACCCTCTAAGCGACGGTCGAGCGCATGGACTTTGTCTAAGAGCTCGTAATTTAAGGGTTGGTTTAGAGTCACTGAATCTTCCCGGAGTACAGGAATTTGCAAGCTTCGTTTCATAACCGAGTGGCGGCGCAGCCGTCGTGCTCCAACCCACCCCCGATATGGCGCTGCCCTGTGCGGTCAAAGCGAAGCGTGTACAGTGTAGTGTTCGTTCTCATACAACCTATTGAATCCACCACTTTCCTGGCCCATGGAGATAATGTCTTTTAGAGGGCAGCTCTTAGGCACCCACTTCCGGCTTGAGCGGCGTCGGAGTAATCGCGCGGTGCATTATGGGAAATGTTCCATAATGCACCGCGCGGGGAGGAGGAGGGGAGGAGGACGAGGGGAGGAGGACGAGGGGAGGGAGACGGGAGGAGGACGAGGAGGAGGAAAAGGAGGGAGGAAGGGAGGAGGACGAGGAGGAGGAAGAGAAGGGAGGAGGGGAGGAGGAGTAGCAGGGAAGATGAGGAGGTGAGGAGGAGGGAAGAGGGTATACCCTCCCCTCAGAACACTTCCCTCCTCCTCCTCAAGAGCTGCGCTCCAATTCAGGGTTACAGGGTGTTGTAAACGTCTTTCATTTTTTTTATGTTTTTATTAAAGTTCGTTCCGTGGTTTTGAGCGTGGCGTGACTTGCTCCTCGCTGTCTCGTCTCTCTCTCTCTCTCTCTTGCCTCAAAACACATCGAAGTCGAGTGTTAGGCTTAGCGTATGAGGTGTAGAGTTTGAAACGCAGCATCATGCGCAACCGGTGCAAGCAAACAAGCCGGCAATCTTCTTTGGCCAACCAGATCAGTAGCTACTTGAACGCACTATCAGTTCGGTCCTATAACTCATCGATGCCCACAGTTCCCACCCGTGCGTAGCCGCCGTATACCCGTGGTAACGCTGAAACGTTTTATATACGTTTTTTGTTGTTTCGGGCCCCATCCTTAAAATGGCAGACTAATAAGTTCCGCCACGGGCTAAACCAGCCAATCAGAACTGGATTCTGCGGGATTGACTACTGGTAAGCGGACTGAAATTAATTCGGTACTCTGGGTACATTCAATGACTCTAGGTTGGTTCACACTTTTGCGTTTGAGTGTCATCGACTGCGTTGTAACCGCGCTTATGACTAGAGAACACTAGAGAGGTTGCATTACACACAGTGTCCGGCTGCTTCATCGGGGCGACGTCGTTTATGGGTCGCGTTTGAAATACGAGCTGCGAGGAGGTGAACGCGTTGGTTGTCTGCGAGCGTCACTACCTTTCCGCCTGCTTTCCTTCTCGCCAGGCGAAAACGCATCGAATGCATACTTGCGACCCGTCTCCACCGGACGCATCCTCTATTAAATTGCAAACGCCTCCCCATGGTTGAAGATGGACCCTCTCTACAATCTAGGCTCTCGAAGGAACACACTGCACACTCAAGAAAAAAGGGTATAAAAGGGTGTATCGTTACACCCTTTGTCCCATATAATACACCCCAAAACTTCATTTTGACGTACAGCGCCCTATAGTCGAACAGACGGCCCCAAATGTTACGAGGGGCTTGATAACGGTGCGACGTAACTTTTTAAATAGCTAAAGTACGTATCAAAGACCACATAAAGAAAACACCGAGTTTTTGCAGTAGGGCCAAGAAAACCCCGATTATGTTTTTTGTAGTCCGTAAAACGTACATTAGCTATTTTAATAAGTTGTACCACACGGCTATCATGCCCCTCGTAAACTTTCGGGCCGTCTGTTCGACTGTAGGGCGCTGCACGTCGAATTGAAGTTTTGGGGTGTCTTATAGGGAACAAAGGGTGTAACTATACACCCTTTTACACCCTTTTTTCTTGAGAGTGTGGCCACTTGCGCCATCTATCGTGTAGTCCTGAAACACGTGCGTCTTGCCACGGCCGGTCTAGAGCGGAGAGGCGCAGCGCGCGCCTCTCCGCTCAAGACCGGCCGTGGTCCTGCGTACAACTAAACTGCGGGTTTTGTAATATTTGCGAGATCGAATCCGCGCACTATCTACGAGTAATGATCGCTTATGACATCCAAAATTAATTCAAGCCCACGGTAAAGAAAAGATGAGTAAAAAAAAATTATGAAATATAAGCAGATCGGTTGTGTTCCAAGGACACTCGATAGATGGCGCCAGTGAGTTGTCCCGTTGTAAGCAGCCACAGGCTGTTGCTACGCCCTCAGTCACACTCAAACGCAATGCCGGACTCCGGCCGAAACGTCGAAGAATTAACCGTCCGTTGTTTTCTCCAAGGGTTTTCTTTCCAGTTACACCCACGCCTTCGGCCCACTGCCACCATGCCCGCTATATATATATATAAACCGCTAGAGAATTTCAATAACCGTTTGTTCCACTCCACTCCACATGAACCGGAGTAAGCGTAAACAAAATCAAGATCAACAACCTGCTCCCTCACCGGACCCACAAGGGTCGGCAGTCCGCAAAAAATCGACGCCAGGGCTCGGATATCCGTCAAAAACCTCCCCCGTCCTCCCACAGACAGCTGACCTCTCGTTGACCTCTTGCCAGCCACCCTCGTTCAAACAGAGCACTGACCCGCTCTCCTTCCCACGTCAGAAACAACGCTTCGTCACCAATCGCCGCAAAAAGAACAGAACCAAGATTTTGTTATCTATCCGAAAACACGGTGCAAAAGAAAATATTTAAAAAATAAAACCGACAGTGCAAAAAAAAAAAAAAAAACGCCAACGGGAGATTGAGGTTTGACGCGTAACACGCGGGGCTCCCGCAAAAAAACAGGGACGCGGAGGTCTCCCCCGTCGCGCAGGCCGACGCTGCCGGTGCTGCTCGGTGCTGAGCCCCTGTCTCGAAACCCCGTCTGTCTTGTCCGTCAGACCGTTCACATTTTCCGCGTGACCGCACCCCGCCGCGCCGACGATGCGCGCCGACACCGGCACCCCAGCTGCCCGTGGTCTCTCTACAGTCCGAGACCATCACACCTGGCCCGAGACTAAACTCCGTTTGGCGATTGCACGATGGGCCGCAGCGAACGGCGCAAACTCTATCCCAGCCAATCCAATAACGTGTGTGCGTCGGGTGACTTTCCGGGTTGGCGCAGCGACGTACGAGACGCCGAGTCACGTGACATACCCAAAGCGCTCGATTGGCCGGGATGGCCCGTAGGGTCCGCGGCGGTCCAACGTAAGGTCAAGCGGAGTACGCGTTCATGCCGTGCTAGGAACTCCTCGACGTTCTTCGTCGGGTTTCGAGATCATTGTGATCGTTGCGAGGTCACAAGCTTTGGCGATCCCAACGCGCTTAAAGAGATAGGGCCTCCGGCAGAATCATAGCACTCTCGTTTGGGTCGTTCTTGTTTTGTTTATCATTTCTTCCACCGTTCTGTGAAGATGGGAGGTGCAGATACGGCTGGTTACGTTCACTGCCTGACGGCCCCCTTCGACATTTTCCTTTTTTTGTCCGAACCACTGGGCTGGGTTCTCCGGTGAACACGTGTTACACGTACGCGAGGACGATGAAGACGTGTGAATGCCGCGATGTGCTTGACAGGATGACGGGCTGTCGGGTTGGGCGACAGAATCATGTTCCGCTTTCCACACCGGGATCAAGCGTGAAAATCTTCTTTATCTTTTTTTTTTTTTTTTCTTGTTACTGTTCTACTTTACTCTCTCTATTCGTTCTGACAAGTTACGGTATCGCCGACTGGTGGAAGTTTTTCACAACCCAAACAGAGGATACTTCAACTCTCTCTGCTGGTGTAATGCCAAGCTTCTATGCACTATAAAAATAAACCATAAACACGTGGGTAGCACGTGCCCTACCCATAATGAGGAAAACAAAAGCGCCCCTAGCGAGCCTCTCACTGCGAATCGCTTGCTAGAAAGATGAAGAGCTGTTTGAAAAAGCGACCAAGCTTATTATTCTCTGTTATGCACTTGTTTCGGCGATAATTTGAAGCCTTTTGACGCGCTTCGTATATAGTTTATGGGGAAAACTTGGTTTACAGATTCTACAGATCTGAAAAATAGCTTAGAATATAAGGCCTCAGCAGCCATCTTGAACCTGATTACCGCGTTGTAATCGCCGTTAATTTCTATAGAGTAATCACTGCGTAAGCAAAGAGCAACATCTCCCGAAAAATGAATTAGACCAACATTTAATAAATACAACGCCGAGACATGCAAAAAAAAAAAAAAGTAAACCCTGTTAGAACTTTTATTGCTCTCTTGATTGCTTACGCCAAACACGACAAAAAATATGTTGGTGAGTGTCCGGAATATTGATTCATACAGTGTCGTAAAAAAAACAACAACAACAACAACAGGATTTTCTCGTATACCAGCGAGCAGTAATCTGTGTTTTTCAAGTTTGCTTACAGTGCAACATGGCCATTACACCAGAATCCACTGATGCATCCACAAATTCTCGGTCACACTGCTAATTCGTAATAATAATTAAAAAAAAAAAAAAACTCTCTGCAGACGTGATCGGATCATACAAATGTATGAAACAAACATGCTTCGAAACATGCATGATGCGTGTCCGCAGATAATTATGTCGTCATGCCTGCAGCGAACACATTGTCGTTTGTATGATGTATAAACAGTGTGTGTGTGCGGCTTAACGACTACAACGATAGCAACAAAAACATTAAACTACCAAAACGGCACAAAAACAAAAACGAAAAAAAAAACACTGGCTTTAATTAACCTCTGCCAGTCCAAAGTAATTTGGGGCGGGGGGGGGGGGGGGGGGGGGTTTTAGACGGTCGAAATGTTGGCATAATTTGAACAGCGCAGTATAACTATCTACGTGAAGGCTCTAACGTGCATCTCGTAACAATAGTCATTATATTTATACGAACGAGACGAGCCCAAACCCGCCCGTCTCATCAACTTCACTCTCAGAGTGTGTGCTGAAGCGCCTCTATACTTCTCGTAAATGTGTAGATTCGCGACCCGGAGAACGCGTAAAACGGGTGCCTCCGAAACCATTTCCCTCATATTTCACGGCGTTATGAGGCAGCGCTGACCTCATAAAAGTGGGCGGCTTCCGCGAAACATGAGCCTTCAGGAACCTTTCGGCACGCACGCTATAAAACGTTTCAATTCTATCAGCGTCAGGCAGTGAGTGTTACAATCAAGTGACCGACGAGCGCAACAGCGTGCAATGTTAATGGTTCGTGCCATATACTCAGCGCATTCTACACACGCACAAGGCCATGTCATATTTTGGGCGGTACATATTCGAAAGGAATACGCTGATACGCTGAACGCAAACAGGTCCGTCAATGTTTTCTGTCTGCTGACTTTTTTCTTCGATAATGCGGCCGTAACTTTTGATGTCGCGCCCCGCGCTCACCGTTGATAGCGGACACATTTCTTTATGAAACGTGAAATATGTAAATAGACGACCACGACCCACGTCGCCGTTTTGCCCACTTTCTGGGCGTATCGTCGTCAACCGGATCGACCTGCACTATTCGTCGACTTGTTACAACGATGTTCCTTGTTTTGCGTAGTCCCGCTCCTTTAGTGTTCGTAAAACTGCAAATATGACCCGTGTGCATACCCACCGAAGAAAAATTTCGCACACATACGTACACCTCTGGCATTTAAACACTATCCTTCCAAGCGTAATGTCCTTAAAACAAAATTAAACGTTTTTGTTATTTTGGATTTGACGGCGTTATCCCCACGTTCGTTAACTAAAGGCTGGTTCTCACTAGAGCGCCTCAATGTCCTTCTGTTTAGGGTGATGCCATCGTTTGTAGTACCCGATGCCGACAGCACGCGCTCACAGGGAAAATACAAAGAAAGCGCTGGAAACAAAATGTCGCCGTAGCACAGTCAGCGCCACGAGCGCGTGCAGGGACACGCTCTTTCACGCGCTTCAGAACAAGAAATAAAAATAAGCGTCAGAAACAAAATGGGCAGATGTCATCACCCCAAGCAAAGCGCACATGAAGGCACCCTAGTTCTCACATGCAGTGGAGCGCTAATATAGCGCTGTTCACGTGTCGTCAGCTGTTTTGACTGTGCGATACAAATCTGGTGAACGCTCCCGTCAGCACGCTCTTAGCACTAAGTCGGCGTTGTGCTTATAGCGCTGACATATGTGTCCATAATAAGTGGCGCATGATTTTTCCACGAGCCAGCAGCCGCCGGTGTGCGCGAGCCCACGCCACGTAATTGACGTCATAGCCCCCCTTTCCCGCTTAAGATAACAGTGAAATGTGTGGACACCGGGGAAAAGGAGAATAAAGGCAGGCTTTCCATCTCCACAGAGGGTCTGGTGATAAAAAGTAGGCGATTAATTGGTCTAACAAACACGTAGCTTTCACTTGAAGAGATACAATTCCTGTCTTTATTCTCCTTTGGCCCGGAGCCAACACATTAGACTGTTGTTTTAAGCGGGAATGGGTGACTATGACGCCAATTACGTGGCGTGGGCTCGCGCACACCGGCGGCTGCCATGGCTCGTGAAAAGATCGCGTGCCATTTATTATGGACACTAAAATGTTTGGTTCAGTATCCATTTAAGGGTCACGTCTAAAATTAATTTCGTTACCTCTAAATGTAGATGTATCAACTTCCCCATACTACCATCTCCTGCACACCTCCTTGCTCCCTAATCCCCAATTATCTCTCTTTATCTTTGTCCCTTCCTTGCTTCCTGTATAGGTTATATGCGATGTTGTCTCCATCGTCTTACCTATAATGAGACCAACCGACTGAGATAGTGAATTTCCCGGTCCCATCGCATCTCGGAGCACGTGGAGCGAAAGTTGGCACTGTAAAACTCAAGTATCCTGGGTTCAATCCCCACCCCTGCCCGTTTCGATCTTGATGAGCATCGTATACGGCGCGCGGTTGTTTCTTAACCCCAGGCCAGCAGTGACACTGCACTGGCTAACTTTCACATCTTTCACACGTAACCATGTCGCCGTACATACAACTACTAAAGGCTGGACTCCATCGGGGGAATATGTGTCGAAACATCGACGGACTTCGCCCGGCGGCTTTTGCTCTGCGCGTGGCATCAGCACAGTGGCTGCTACGTCTGGCAGAAAGCGAGCGTGCCGTCGGGCGAAGTTCGTCAGTTATTCGTCGCCTGATTCGCTCCGTGGAGTTGAGCCTTAATTCGCTCGTTTTTGTCTCCTTCGCACGCACTGTTATAGCATCCTCGATCATCCGCACCGGTGCGCACCGGTGCATGGAGGTGCGCCCCGTCGTCTTCGATCAAGTGCACCGGTGCGCACCGGACGTCCTCGATCAACGGGGCGCACCCTCCCGGTGCAGCTTTTCGTTGCCCCAACGCGCACCGAGAAAATCGACGGTGCGCCGGAGTGCAGTCCCATCAGGCATTGCGGCCAGGAGCGGGAATCGAGGAGATGGCGGGAATAGCAGACGCGCAGTCTGTCGAGGTGGCGACCTTGCGAAAACGAACACGCCTCGCATCTGCCCTTACAAAAATGATTTCAGACTTTCTGATGAAAATGTGTTGACTTCTTGTCGACTCTGGTTACTTCCTTTTGACTTTGACTTTCTGTTGACATTGTCAACAGGAAGTCAACACACCTCTTGAAGACTCCGTGGTGAAAAGTTCTGTTGACTTCCTGTAGACATATTTATCAGAACGGCTGCAGACTCTCTGCTGCCTGCATGTTGAAAAATATATGTTGACTTCTTGCAACCCATTTCAACATAAAGTCTGCAGACTTTCTGGTGCTTCCATGTTAAGTCTTTTTGTTGACTTCCTGCAGCCATATTTATCAGAAAGGCTGCAGACGTTCTGCTGCCTGCATGTTGAAAAATATATGTTGACTTCTTGCAACCCAGTTCAACATAAAGTCTGCAGACTTTCTGGTTCTTCCATGTTAATTATGTTTGTTGACTTCCTGCAGCCATATTTATCAGAAAAGCTGCAGACTCTCTGCTGCCTGCATGTTGAAAAATATATGTTGACTTCTTGCAACCCAGTTCAACATTAAGTCTGCAGACATTCTGATGCTTCCATGTTAAGTCTATTTGTTGACTTCCTGCAGCCATACTTATCAGAAAGGCTGCAGACTCTCTGCTGCCTGTATGTTGAAAAATATATGTTGACCTTTTGCAACCCATTTCAACATAAAGTCAACATAGGAGCCGTATTTGTGGTTGTTGTTTTAGCGACTGTCCCAAATTATTATTAGATGTACCAATGCTTTCTTGTAAGAAATATCGTCCACGACCTTCAAAACACTGTTTTCCCTTTGATGGACTCCCGAGGAGAAGATCAAATACTTAAAACCTTAGTAAGTGTTGAGCTGGTCACCGGCAAAATGAATTCCTTCATTATGTAGGCTATATAAGGCTCTGGAGCAGTCAATGGGACTGTGTTTCAGGTGTTCAGTGCTTCGTGGTGTTTGTGTTTGTGTTCGTTTCTAATGTGTAGTTCTCGGATGTATGGAGTTGTAGTGCCTTCAAATAACACAGCAACACCATTTACGAACAAAACTAAAAAAAGAAAATCGCGTTTTTGTTTCTTTTTACGGAATTTTCTGCAGCCAATTTGGAGGAGGCTCTGGCGACACAGAGACTACAAATGGTCTGGTGCCAATGAATCGCCTTGGAGTCACAAGGTTGTCTTATGCTAGAGGTTTAGCTTTTCAGTGGAGTGTCAACAGAAAGTTGTCAGCTGGGCGCCAAGAAGTCTACTGCCTTTCTAATGAACTTTGGGCCAAACGGCTCCTGGAAGTCAAGTCAAAAGCTAAATACAATTTTCAGAAAGTATGATGGAAAGCTGTTGACATTTAATACCTCTGTTGACTTTTTTCAGCATACTTCCCACAAAAAAGAATTACACTTTTTTGTAAGGGTGCGCTCGATGAATTCCTCAGCTTTTCTGAGAGCGAGACGACGAGCTTCTTATCATCACCGCGGTTACCGGCGATTGCTGCGGTGGCAAGGAGCGCCCGAAAGGTATGAACTTCGTGGAAAGCGTTGTAAGGTGTTTCGATGACACCGAGGTACGGCTATTATGTGGTGGTTCTCTTTCTCGAACCAACAATGATTGTCACCCACTTCGTGACGCCACCGACAATCACGTCCACGATGTTCATTCGTGTGGGACCGCCAAATCCGCGAGTAAAAAAACAGGAGAAATTGACAGCAGACGGGCACCGCGCGCGGACCTACGCAAGAAAAAACAAACAAATGCGAGGTGACGCATGGTGGAGCTCGCCGCGGTGCACCGCCGCGCCGCAGTTTGTCTTCGATGTCGCACCGACTTCGTGCTGCACGACCGAGGAGCGCTGTGCACCGTCCAGGTTTCAGGGCGATTCCGGTGCGACTTGATCGAAGATGCTATTAGTGTTAATCGCCTAGTCGTACTAACATCAAACCATAGCCTCCTTTATACTAACAACGCCTGCCCAATTGCCGGCTTCCCCATGCTTTGGCGCCGTTGCGCCTGCTTCACAAAATTACCGCCAGGGCGCCACCTCCCCATACAATGAAAACATGCTTGTCCGCTGCGCACTGCAACTACCGCAACGTACGCGGTCTTTAAAAACGCATATTTCATCGCGGGTGTGCAGAAACACATGTAGTCTCCAAAAATTAATAAATGTAGTGAACGTTCGGTATGACTCATCACAAATTACGGGCCAGTCGAACGAGCTGCTAAACTTTGCCACTGTCGAAGCAGCGAGCACTGGAAGTTTTTATTGCTGAGGCCAAGGACCAGGCGAAAAGCAGAATGTAAAGGGGAATTGCGACGGCCAAAGTCCTCTGCGGTTAGAACCACTACGAAGTCCCCTAAGCAGTGTGGAAGGTATTAGCTGTGTCAGGGCTCACGTTTCGTAATGACGTAATGTGCCTGTCGTCAGGCGCCCGTCATTACCTCGAGGTGCGCGTGAGAAAGCTGGGCAAGTTCAAGCCCCAAAAAAGGCCGTGGAAGGGACCATGGACTGATCGAACTCCGAGCACTATGAACAAAGAGGCGCCCGAACCAAACGGCGCTTTGAGTGAAGCCTCAGCAGGATGCTGAGGCTTCACTAAAGCGGATATTGAGGAATGCCTGTCTAAACAGGCTAAACAGACCTTCCTTAATGTCCGTCGCTAAGCGGTGCCCACTGCACACTCCTGAGTTGCAGGAGGTGAAAAATTGGGACGCAGTCTATCCTCAAAATAAGCTTCAGTCACTTTTTTAAGGTCCCGTTTGTTGCTTCGGGTCTCGGGAGATGACAGCCCCGGCACCATCTTTTGCGAGTCTGCCTGAAACGCGGCGAAAAGCATGGTAAAAAAGAAAAACGACTAATGGCCAAAGTGCAACTCACAGCTACCACGTCAAATGCACAAAAAACAGCACCAGGAATGCAAGAACTCACGAGAGAGACCTTTACTGTCTTGTATGAGAAAGCGGCGCACCCTTATTGTGATAGCTGGCAGCCGGCGATTGGCCAGGCATTATTAGTATGCAGAAGGCTATGATCAGACACAAGAAACTGACGTGCTAGCTACTAGAATTACGCATATGACGCCGCGACTGGAATTCCCTAAAAGCGAGCACGCCGTAAAAAAAGTTGCGAGCCCGCTGAACGCGCCCAGGTGCTTACAGTATAGACCAACATGTACGCCTGCACCGTTCAGGTTACAGTCCTTCCAGGAAAATAAAAGGGAGCGGAAGATGTCGCCAGAAATACGACAACCATTAGACGTACCCGTCTCGTCGATATCATCGGTGAGAGGACGAGGTTATCACTTGCTGCTCCACGTAAAGCTCGCGCGTTTCGTATACGCGAGACGAGCCTCGTAAAAAGAACGAGCGCGCGTCGCTGTCCGCTAATCAAGTTCCCGAGTCCAACTGGAATTATTTGTTCGGGCCAGCGCGGGATGAAGTTACTCGGGGCGCGAGTGATACGGAACCCGCGTGGAGGCACGCGCGTGGGTAAAGGAAGCGCCCGAACGGCGACAAACCCCTTTACGATTCTGATTAGCTAAAAGCGTTCGGGGTACGACGTGTGCAAGTTTGTCTGTCTGCTCGTGTCGTTTTATTGCTTTCATTTGATCGGGGAATGGAAGAAAGCTCCCCAGCTCGCACTGACCACTTTCGATCGTATGTGACTGCTGGACATCTGTTTTCACGCGCGTTTTCTCGGCAATGTTGATTTAGAATGCACCTGGCGCCATCTATATAAATACAAGTGCATAAAGGAGCGCGATAAACAAAACGAAAATTCGCACCCTCCGCTGTATTTCCTAAAGCCGACGTCGCACTGCTTGTACATGATACAGAAGACACCATATTCACTGGTTGCAGACATATAATGACCGAACCATCTATGGAAACGCCTGAACAAAGTTCCAAGCACGTTGGATTCATACGTTTGTATGCTTGAAACATGTCTGTACACAAAATTTTGAAGGACCGATGCGATATGACCGCAAACATCAACGATTCAATAGATAAAAAAAAAAGTTTCTGTTAAAAAAGCAGATGCCTGCTGACCGCTCAAAACTATGAGCTCGTACGTTTATTGCTTTCTTATGGTCTCGGAAAGAACTGCGAATGAATATTGGCAGAAGTTTCCCAATTTCCTAATTGGGGCAACTATATTTCCAAAAGAAGACGCTAGCTATTTCGGAAGATACCCTCATTAGTTCAAGCATTTCCTAAGAACCTTATCATTGCAAAAAAAACGTCCCCATATGTTTAATATCAACCTAATTCCGTGAACAGGTTCACGTTTACCCGATGTTTTGCGAAAGCGAAAAAAGACGACCGAGATATTTAATGGGCGTGCGAAATAGATTGCGCCGCGTTGAGTATTAAACTGCAATCAAGACGTTCGAACCTTTCCGGGGATTAAACCAACTTTCAAATATCTTGACGGAGAGTGCTTCGGACCCGTTCGACACGGTCGTTTATAAAATGGGATCTACCTAACACGTAGACTCGGGACAACGCGCTCAAACACGCGAAACAAACGAGAGAAAAAAATCAATTAATTAAAATCCACGCAGAAAAAAACGGCTTTAGCTGGATTAAAACGTTTCATCGACGCACGATGGCGCTGGCACTTTTTCCCCCGAGTTCTTAAATCCGAACCATTTTTAAAGGTACGACATCCCGACTTCTGGCACCGCAGCGCGGCTACGACGACGACGGCGACGACGACGGCGACCCATTTTTCTGAGCTATGGCCGGAGTCTCGCGCCCGCTCGCTTCCTTCCCAGCCCTTTCGTGAACGCAGGCATCCCCTCAAAATCCGCTCGACTGCAGGCTCTCGCTTTCTATGCCTTGACCCTTTTTTTATATATAAATTTCTCATAGCTCACTCGGGCATAATATTTCCCTCTCCTCGACAGTCTTTTTAACGGAGCCCTAGTTATAAATATGACTTTCCGCGCAATGCCAAGAGTGGGTCTCCTCGAAGCAGCACCGACGGACAGCCCCTCGCTCAAACCCCACGTCCGAGGCGGCAGTCTCGCGCTTGGAAAAGGAAGAGAAAGAGGAAGGGAAAGGGAGAGGGGCTTTAAAAATGCAAATTCAACCAAGGCAGTGAACGGAGGCGTGTGACTTTCACGGGCCGGAAGCCCCGACAAGCTCAAAGTTCGCTGGGCCAAGACAGCCTCCTTCGCATCGACAAAGACGGGAAAAAAACATAAAAAAATAAAACGGAAAAGCGGGAGCGATACAACAACCAAGATCCTGAAAAGAGGAAAAAAGGAAAAGGTTTGGGTTATGACGTGAAAGATTCCTTCGGCGCAAATCCTTCGTCCAAACTCGGGAAAGAAGTAAGTTCCAGCGTGAACCATAAACCCCTTCCTTGCCGCTCGGCCACATTCAAATAAATTAAAGGACTCGCTGAGCGCTTTGGAGCCGACGCCGTAAATAACGCGCGTTTCTTTCGCGGGGGCTCGTTAAATCCCGTAGCTGCTCTTGGCCATGCGAGCGAGAGCTATAGACTTGCTTGCTACGCGCACATTTGAGCGTTTTTAGGGGAGTTCCGTCCTGGGACTGTGTTTTTGTTTTTTTTCCTTTGATCTAAAGGAAGTTGTTGCGCATGACGTAGGATGTCAATATGGTAACAAATAAAAAAGAAGTTAGGAAAAGGTTATACATTCTTGCTTAATTATTTTATTTTCACGCTCTTTTGACAGGCCGAGAATAAAAATGAGAAATATGCGTAAAAACAAAAATTAAAATCGTGGTGCATCATCACACAATGGAACTCTCGGGTCGTAGTCCAAGTGAAGTGTAGAAGACGAAGCGAAAAAAAAATAGATGTTATATTCAAAACAAAATATATATATATATATTTGGGTTGTCATTTCACAAACATTATATTCAGATTCATAGGCATATATTAAGAATCTGTTTCATACTAGTTTAAGGGGTTTTATTAACGCGCGTGTCGGAGTCATATATTTTGCACGTCAAAGCTGTCGATGCGCCATTTAAATAAACCGTATACTTAAAAAAAAAAAAAACGCTTTCGACAGAAGCGAAATTCGGTGAAAAAACACCATGACACAATGCCTGTATTTGTTTGTTTTTTCCGACTCTACACAAGTCCTATTGCATTCTTTTCAGCTTTATGTCTATGTGACCATGAACATGCTTACTAGCGTATCTGCATGTTTTTACAAAGTCAAAAGCCCATGGTTTCTAATGCCTTAATATATTCCCCTTTCACACCCTTTTGCCACTGGCCGCTTTTTTTTTCTTCTTTCCTTTAGGTGTCATACTCTCGACTTTATTGGATGATGGATACGAAGTTTTGAAATAAAGGCAAAGCAAGAACAGCAATCCTTCTTCCTGCGAGAGAGCTGACAATTCGGTCATTGCACCACGACGCCGTGCCATACTCTGTCAAAGCGCCTCGTTTGACTGACTCGTCAAGCGGTTCCGCTCAACGCGTCTCAAGAGATGCGTACAGACCATATGCCACCCTTTTCTGACGCGAGTAAAGTGCAAGGCGTTATTGATCGGAATATCCGCGCCACAGACTTCAACAATGGCAATGTCCGCGTCACTGAAGTACCAAGCTTCAGTTCGGGGATGCAGTTTCTCGCTTTTTTGACGCTTTCTTTTATTTTTGACAATTTAACGTAATTGTTTTTTATATATACGATAGAAGTAACGTTAATCGGTAACTATTGTACTTGGACGCGACTCCAAGTGGTATGTCATATTTTATTGAAATGCGAACCCCATTTTATTGTATATAAAAAAAAAAAATGAACGTATAGAGTTTTTGTTCTCGATGATGTTAGGAGTTTTGCGTTATCTGTTTACGTTCAGATATTGCATCATGCCTGAATTCATATATTTGTATCGTTTGTGTTTCTGTTATCTATATATTGTTATGTTGTCAGGAAAATGCCGATCAGTTTGTTTGCGTTTGTAACTTTCAGCTGAATGCATTTTTTCTGTTCATTTATATACATACATGAAATGTAAGGAGTCAGTGCCTCGTCAAATTTGTATACTTTTGTACTGGCCCCACTTTAGGGCTCTGTCAAGAAAAAAAAAAGCAATAAATAAATAAATAAATAAGTAAATAATATGGGCGCAAAGCTGACTTGAATAGGTGATCAGCGGCTTACAAAAGCGATCGAAAGCAGCGATGTTAATATAAGAATGTTCCTTATATTATCTGATTCTTTCTGATCGCTTACCCTGGGGACAGCAACGTTGTCATTGCATGTGCCCACATTTGTGTCAAGGTTGCAAAAGAACTTATCTCACAAGACCACAAGCAGTATTGCGTTCTTCTTTTGTGCTCGTTGTTTTTCTTCTTTTTTTTTTTTTTTGGGGGGGGGGGGCGGGGAGGGGGGTAATGTCTTAAGAACATTACTTTTTTAATAATGCAGGATGAGGGGTAAACAGGGAGGGTGAGAAAAAAAAAAACTGATGCGAAGGTATCAAGTACTCCCTTCACATCGCACGTGCTCACGACAAGCGAATCGGTAAAACATTTATATTTTTTTATTTTTGTTTTTTTGAGAGAGCGTGCTCGAGAGCTTGTTTGTATTTTAGTGCTATTTGATACACCCAAAATTAGTTCAACATAATTCTTGCTGTTGTATTTGTTTTGTATAACAAGCAACTGATTCAACTCCAATTACTACACTAAACCACTGGCCGGGCTAGAATGGAAAGGCTCGCTTTCCATTCGCAGCAACTACTTCTTTGCCACCGCGTCTCGGCGGTGTTGCTGCGACCTCACCCCTCCTACGGCACTTTAATTTGTTCTAGCAAGACACCCTAATCTCACCGTGTTGGGTTCTTGGCTCCGGGGTTGAATTGGAGGAATTTTCAGACTAGTTAAAGGTACAGGCCCTGAGGCCGCCTGCCTGCAGGAACTTATGCATAGTACTTCTTAGTCTTCTCAGAAAAGAAATTCCTATAAACAATTGCGTATATTTCTCACAAGCCAAAAGTATTTCAATCCGCGCACTACAGTTGTTTCATGCGAGTACATTGGCACACAGCTTCAATGACGGTGGTCGGGACTCGAAACAGTTGTTCAGGATGGTTCAGGCGGTACTCGGAGGGGTGGCGTTGTCGCGCCCCCACGCGATCCAAAAGCTCCCATTTCTTCTAAATCGAAAGCAAAGGCCGTAAAGAATGCCGCTGTCTAGCCCAACCGGAATTAAACGCAAACCTAAACAAAAAAGTCCACTTTTTTTATTTTTAGCTACTTATTTATTTATTTCGCTAGACGCGCGAGCGCAGCATTACAGAGTGTGGCTGAATATAAAAAACAAAGGAGGTAGAGGCTAATGGGAAAGGACTTTTTCATTCCCACCACACACTGGAGTAAAGAATATACATACGTTCAGTGCTGAATACGTGAAGACATGTCTGGGTGGAATACAGTGCGGATTTTGTATCACCCATGGGTGATACTGAACTGCATTCTTGGTGTGCATACTACATGGATGTAGTATACACACCAAGAATGCAGTTCAGTTGCAACTGAAAACCAAAATAAAAACAAATAATTTCAACACAGTTAAAATAGGCAAATAGTGGCCCATCATCTGTCCCTTTTTAAGAGTGTGTATCAGCTAAAAATATTCCTTTAAGTCTTAAAATGCAGCAGCTCTTAAACTCGCCGACTTAAATAATGTCTAAAAAACTTTAAAAACAAAACAGGTATAGCTTGAAAAAATAATGAACTAATGATTCAATTTCCAATTTGAACAAATATTAAAAATTGATTTTAGAAAAAACCTTTCTTTTTTTTTTGCACTAAAGGCACGGTGATGCGTCTTTCACTTTTCAATATAAAGAAGTTGAAAAGTGTGGAGTTATTTATTTCAAAGTTGCGTCTCCTTAAGATACTCAGATCGGCATGTGGCGCACCTCTTTGAGATGACTACTTTGAGATGGCTGTGACTCTCAGTCATAATTGCTGCAAAGCTTTTTTTCGGGATAAGCTTGATAAAATTGCAGAAAGAATAATGGGGGAACATGCTGGTTGCTTGCGCAAAATCAGGATGGAAGTGCACAAACGTCAACGTTAGCAGGTCATCGGTGTAATGCAATGACGTCTATCGGTTCACTTCGGTCACTAAACAAACAAAAAATACATCGCGAAGTATTACACTATATTGTCTGAAAACAACAACACGCAACATCTGCCAGAGCACATGGTCAATGGTGTCTTAGAGTAAGATAACATATTCCTTTTCCCCCTTTTTTAGGGGGGGGGGGGTGTTTAGATAATGCCAATAGAAGTTTTCAAAGTATATTTTCCAAAAAGTAATAAGGCTACACAAATCACTAGAGCCTTGTTTAGGAATAAGCCTGCAAGCCTCCACGTACCAGAACTGGCAATGATAGAGGCACGCCCTTTACTGAATGGCATCCAACTAGCAAAGAGAAAATGCTATCTATCCAGCCTGCTTCAAGCCGAGGAAACCTGGAAAAAGGCAAATACCGCGGAGAGGAGTTTAGTATCATCTGAAGTTCTGAACCCAAAAGATGTCCCGGTATACTTTTTTGTTTTGCATGGATAGTTCAGTGTTTGTGTGACACACAGTCATAACTTGCCGTGTACCTCCTATATGCTCAGTCTTCCATCCGGCTCTGCTAAGGCAGAGCATCTGGCGGCAACACACCGCAGGATGCCTTCATCTTTCTCCACCGCCAGCACAACATTCTAGTCTCCACACATCGCTACCGGCATCTCAGCCACACTCCGGCCGCCGCCCGCCATAGAGATGTTTACAATACAGGCTACCGCTTAGGCGGGGATACTCCCTGAGAGGCCTTCCTCCGCCATTCAAGCCGGCAAACGCAAGACGAGTAGGCAGTGGGAACAATGAGATATCGATCCACGGCCGTCCCCTTTACGAGCATTGTTCTTCTTCGCTGTCACCGCTTCCGCCCAAGTGAAGGCAGCCAACGAGAAAAAAGAAATGCAAAACACGGGGAAAGGGAAGAGAAGCGACTGCACAAGATGAAAGCTTTTCCTCCCGAGGAGTCCGCAAGACTCCCGGAGGCCTGGAAAGCGACACGCGCTAAAGGACTACGCAAACAGCTCGCGCATACTGCGGCTGTCAACCGCGACGTAGCCAAAACCTGGGACACACCTCGGCAACAAGAAAACCTGTCACGGAACCTCCTCGTACGTATACTACGAAGACAGGCGACGACTCGAGCGACGGCGGCTCGAGCGTTTCCCTCGCAAACCCCCGATGGCTCAGCGAGCCCGGATTAGGATAAGATGGATAACATTCTCGAAGCCCCGCTCCGGTTAAGGCTCTTCCAAGGGTGGGGAGGAGTGGAGCGGGCGACGGATAAGGCCCCCCTGTTCCCTGTCGAATGTGATGGCGTGAGAGCGACGCCAGATGGGACCCTGCGTGGTCTGGCTGGAAAGAGGACGGATGAATACACAGGCTACGCTACGTTCTTAAGCTGACAGTTCGGCGGAAGCTGCGAGCTCGCCGGACCATTCAACCGCCCCTCTTGCGTCACTTGACTCGGCTCCGCGCGCGTGGATGTGCGCCTTTCTGAACCACGTGACAAAAAAACCGACGCCTGATTGGTTCAGCATTCACACAGCTTCCTCTTCAATGTCAGCTTAGAAGTGAACGGAGTTTTCACTCCGTTTCCTTTGTAAGCTGATCTTGAAGAGCAAGCTGCGCGAATGCTGGACCAATCAGACGTCGGGTTTTTGTCACGTGGTTTAGATCTGGGAGAACAGTTTCATACTGAAAGCGACATCACGTGGCCTGTGCCAAGCTTGGCTAGGCTTGGCTGGTCTATACAGGCATCTAGTTTTCGTGTCACAGTCTGTCAGCCTAGGGGCGAGCGGAGCTGCAGGGACGCTTTCATGGGGATGTGTCGTCTCGCTGTCCATGTTGTTGCCTGGATTGGACTTCGTGTGGGGCTCGCAGTTTGTATGTGGTTTGTAGTTTGTGTGGAGTTTGTGGTTTACGCGTTTCGGGGGGTTTGGTTTAGGCGCGGTTCCTAATGGAGTGCTTAAGCCGTTAGGGGGTTGTTTTGGGCACCAAAGCCGATTCTGACATGGGTTGCATTGGAGTTGGGATGGATTGTCGAGGCGACTTTGTGAAAGAGCTGGGATACATTAACAACAAAAAATTTAGGTAAATAAAAAATAACAATACAATGCAAAAAGGAACTGTGAACATAGAAAAATAATCTAACTTATTTTGTTTTATATTTTTAATGTCGAGGCTTCATTGTTTCGTTATTTTTTCCTGATGATTATGTTGTATTACAAATTTATACGACGAAAGTTTTGCTCGAGTTTTTCTTGAGTTGCCCAAACAAAACTTTGTTAATATTTTAACGAAAACTGACTGTGCTGACGCAACTTTTCCATCGTACTCAATGATTTAACCTGCGCATTTACAATTAGTGACTCGATCAACAGACCTCGGGCATTCCTTAAAGAGTCAGTTGCCAAAACAAGTTCAGCACTCACGTTGATAGATCCAAGAGCACAAAGAGGGGACAATCGATTATCTGCATCTAATCGATGCTCCTTCTTCAAGTTCAATTAAGCGAGGAAATAAATATTATTAAGGCTATATTTAGCTGCTGAGTAAAATAGCTACCGACACACCTTCCGAAAGAAGATATCTTATGGTATGTTATTTGCAAACTTTCAAACGAGAAAGTGCCAAGCTCAAGTTTATTATCATTGCAAGCTTTTGTTTGTCTTCTTGCTCTTCGAGGTCAATGGAGCAGTGTGTTGGTGGGCTCTCCCAACTCCTCAGATTTATTGTATAAAACGCGATTGTTTCTTTTTTTTTTTTTTTTTTTTAGAGTGCAGCTCTGGGGCGCCCGTTTCTAGGTTGAGCGGCGTCGGCGTAACCGTGCTGAATTTAATAATAATAATAATAATAATAATACTTTATTTTCCATTTCAAAAAATGGCGGAGGCCAAGAAAAAAAGCCGTGTTTAAACGGCTTGACGAGCCCTCGGCCCCCGTTACATTCGACAGCAGCGACTCTTTAAAATAACTACAAAACATAAAAACTAACACTCGCGCACTCAATGCACAATATGAACAAAATCAAAGGGAAAAGAAGTACACATTCACATCACATACACAAATCAAACAATTTCATCACTACGTAACCACTTATAACGAGTGTTGAAAATAAAATCAGTCATCCCAAAAATCGTACATTAGTGCACGTATTTCATTCATTGATAGATTCTCTGGAAAAATATTATTGGAACAAAAAATGTTTAAGAGTTTAGGTAGCCTGAATGATAACATTTCCTTGCCGATGTTAAATCGACATGTAGGTACAGAGCGCGACACTGTTAACGCGAACAAGCGATCGCCGGTTTTTCCAGTTTTTCTCTTTGAAACCAAGGGATGTCATCCAAGTTGTTATTCCTACGGAAAGAGCTCATTTAGTTCTATAATGTAAGCGATAATATTTCGTGCTCGCTAATACTATTTAGAAGTACAACGCGTAAATGCGCCAATGTCGTGTTCGCGCTAACGGTGTCGCGATGTGTACGCTCCAGCGCTCAGGGGTTCGAAAGCGATAATGCAGTGTATGTTCTCTTAAATGTGAAAATTGGGTTAAGTAAGTATTCGCAATAAGCAATTCATTTCTAAATTTTACTGCAATTCTATAATTATACATTTTGTGAATTAATACTATATTATACATTCTGAACAGGCTTTCAGTGTGCGAATTAAAAGGTACATTAGCAATTATGCGTACTATTCTTTTCTGAAGCATATGTATTTTACAAATATTTGTTGCTGTAGTTGTACCCCATACTAGGTGACAATAATTTAGTTGAGAAAAAAACAATGATTCATACAATAGTATTTTTACTGATGTCGGAAGAATATACCGATTCCGATGTAATAAGCCCACCACCTGCGATAACTTTTTACTTATATATTCAATATGGCTATCCCATGACATATTATTTTCCGGACTATAGTCCGCACCCAGTGTATAGTCCGCAGGGGAAAATTTGAAGTCGAAAATCACAGTTTTTGCTTAGATAGTCCGCACCCGGTGCATAGTCCGCACCTGGTGCTTAGTCGACACAAAAATCTTCTCAAACGCGGCACACCTTGACATATGACTGCTTTCGTAGCTCACAAAGAAGCTTGTATTATACATAAATCATAACTTACATACTCTTTTATTCACAAAATCCGTCTCGTCCGTCATAATCAACGATATTGAAAAACAAAATTCCTGTATAGTCCGCACGCGTAGATAGTCCGCACAGCCTGAATTTTCAACTTTTAAACATGTATAGTCCGCGGACTATAGTCCGGAAAATAGGTATTTGAAAACACAACTCCAAGGGTCTTGAAAGACTCGACCAAATCAATCCGCTCAGAATTTAGAAATAGAGAGCCTATGGAAGAGACAGTTTTATTTTTGGGACGGAACAACATTGCCTTCGTTTTATTGGTATTAATTTTTAAAGCATTTCTCTTGGTCCATGTAGTAATTTTATCTAACAGGATGTTAGCTCTAGACACAAGCTCATCTGCCCTATCATCAGTTAAAAGTATGGTCGTGTCGTCTGCATAAATAATAAATTTTGATGATGGGTCCACTGTTCACGATATCATTTACGTAGATGTTAAAGAGAATTGGTCCTAGTATGCTACCTTGAGGTACACCTGACGAAGTTTTGTTTATTGTCAAATTAAAAGTATTGCAGCACACATATATAATACTGCTTCCGAGAACCAAGATATGACTGAAAAAGGCGTAATGGTTGACCGCGAATTCCATAATACTGAAGTTTTTTTAGTAGTAGTTAATGGTTTAAATAGTCAAACGCTTTAGTAAAATCGATAAAAATTCCCAGTAGTAACTTTCTATTTTCAAGATTGCGCAGAATAAATTCATTTTTCTCGAGTAGTGCCAGTTCTGTTGATTTATTTTTCTGAAAGCCAAATTGGGATTGCGTAATCATATTGTATTTTTCAAAGTATTTAGCCAGACGGCTGTGGATAAGTTTTTCAAGCCCCTTGGAAAATACAGAAAGGATTGAAACTGGTCTATAGTTATTTAGATCATTCTTGTCACCTTTCTTGCGCAATACAGATATCTTGGCAATCTGCATGCGTGCAGGAAATATACCGATAGATATACATAAGGTAAATATAAGTGTAATGCAAGGTGCTATTAGGTCTAGAACGTATTTAACTGGTTTTACTTGAATATCGTCTGCGTCTCTGCACGTAGTATTATTTAAATTCATAAACACCGAAAATAACTCAGTCTCAGTAACTGGTTCTAAAAAAATAGTGTTCTCGGTACTTTTTTTAATATAAACACAGGCTTCTGTACTATACGGGTGGATATTTAAGTTTACAAAATGGTTTTAAACGCATTTGCCAATGCAGTTCCTAAAAGTTCCTTGCCTTCAATAATCAGATTTTCTATACTATCATGCCGCCGATTTCGTTGCAAAACTGAATTAACTTTTTTCCAGATAATATCTGTGCATGGTTGAAAAAACCCCGAGACTGCGGGTAAACGACACGACACTAAAAAGTCTCTAGAGACTTTTTAGTGTCGTGTCGTTTACCCGCAGTCTCGGGGTTTTTTCAACCATGTGCAATGTACACCAGCTCGTTTGCGCCCTTACATTTTGTTCATAATATCTGTGCGTTGGCTTGACGAGTTTAAGCTGTTTTGATAATAGGTAGCTTTGGCTTTTTGGAGTTCCTTAGTCAGTTGGTTGCGATAAATTTTAAATTTTTTTAGATCCTCTTGATCTCTTGTTTTATTAAACTTTTGAAAGAGGCGATTTTTTGTGTTAATTTTAGACAAATGCTTTTTGGTAGTCCAAGGTTTTCGAATTCTCTTTGATGTTTTAAAGGCCCTATAGGAAACCATTGCTTGCATATGAAACTTTAAACCTGTCCAAAAATGTATTATACGCATTGTCGGGATCTGTATCACTGAGAACATCAGACAAGTTTTCGCTTCCAATACACTGACGAAAACTTTCTAGGCGGGCAGGGGTAACGTCTTGAAAATAATTGACACTTTTAGATGCGGAGCATCTCTTGCTCGGGTCTATGTCCCGCGGCGTCGGCGTCGTAGTCCGCACTCACACTACGCGTGCGCAACTCTCCTCCTTCCCTCTCTCCAACAGCTGCGCGTTACTCTCTCCGCTCTCTCTCTCTACCAGCTGCGTGCACTTCGCGTGCGTTCGCTTCTACTCACACCGCGCGCGCATGCGCAACTCTCCCCCTCTAGTCTCCTCTCCTTCAAGTGTGAATATAAGCAGCGGTAGCGCGCTGCGCGCGTTCAGTTCAGCGCTGTTAACTCCACTTCACTCCGTTCTTCCGATGAAGTGTGACTACCAAAAGCAATACGCAGACACACATCCTTTCATGCTCATTGGCGACTTTAATGTCAACGTCATGAAGAGCCATTGGATAGTTGAGTACATGTCATCACACCACTCGCTGCAACACGTATCATACGACGACCGCAAACAACAGCCAACTACCATTCACGGCACATGCATTGATCACGTCTTCACCAATTTCAAGATCCACCCACTGCACCAAGAGGGGTAATAACACCAGTTAATAACGATCGCGATGCTCCGCATCACCCCATGGTTCCCCTCGGGAAGATGGTGTAATTTTTTCTTTGGCTGACATGCTCGTTTCTTATTCAAATTACTATGGGTAAGTGGTCACTTATATGATAATTCAATATCGCAGATATCACATTACTCATGATGTTTTAAAATCCTGAGACTGGGAAGGAAAAAAGAAGAAAAATTGTAAGACAGAAAAAAAGGGGACAGGACAAACGTCTCAAACTCAGCTAACAAATTTTATTCCGTTCACAGCTTTTATAGCCATCTCCCAAGGTCACCGTCACCTCTCACCGATACACTTCTCTCTTTCCACAAAGACCTTCTAAACCGCAAGAGTAAACCATTGTACTCTGTACCGACGTTCTGAACAAAAGACAAAAGAACAAGAACCGTCTAAAAGCTAATCTAGAAACTCACACTTCATACAGTGACCTCTTGACAAAAAACATTCCGAACAATACAGACAGACAACAGCGCGACAAAAGGTTACTGCCAACCTCATATTGGGGAAGGACTTCAACCACCACAAGGAGTTTCATCAATGGCGCAACCTCAACAAGGCACATTTTCATCGAGCCTGGTATGTGAAAAGGACGCATGTTTTGAACTCTATCAAGCAGATGAAAGTGCGGGAAGAATCTGTTATGGATTGGTGGCGTAGGGGGCAAAGTAATTCTGTTAGGCAGTTGAGTGTAGTTCATCCTGTAATGAATCGATTTTGGAAAAAACTGTTGGCATCCTGGCCAAAGGACCGATTACGTGCTAGCACATCCATCGAGCCAGTACATCCACCGAGCCATTACATCCATCGATGGATGTAATGGCTCGGTGGATGTACTGACTCGATGGATGTAATGACATGCGTATGGATGTAGCTGCTCGATGGATGTAGTTGCTCGTTGGATGTAGTTGCTCGTTGGATGTAGTGACTCGGTGGATGTAATTTCTCGCCCTTCCTGTTATCATGCTTAGCGTGCCATTACATCCATCGCGCTAGTACATCCATAGAAGCCAAGATGGCCGCCGTGGGGTCGCAATTATATTTAAGCCAATTTTAAGCTAATTACTTTTTTACGTTATTCACATTCTTATTGGATTGGGAGCCTCAGAAAACAAGGGGTAAGCCACAGAACCATTAGTGAATCACAATTAAATTCGACTAGGCATTCAAACTTTTTTTTTTCCTGTCAAAAAGCGCAATCAAAAGTAAGATTATGTGTACCGCCCTAATCCTCTATTAAAGTAGTTTACTGTAAACGACTTAATTTTCGCGATGACCTAATATTTGCGAAAACCTAATTTTTGAGAATTTCGCGATTTTATCAAATTCGCGAAAAATTGGTCACGCGAATAAGTCACCCCGTGAATACGAATACATCGCGTATATCTCCCGTTCATGAAATTTTCTGCCCGCGAAATATTCCCGAAATCGGCACTTCGCGAAATGTCGAGCCCGCGAAAATAAACTCGTTTATAATTAGTTAATTATGAGAGTTAAAGAGCAGCGACTATAGTTTGGTAAGTGTGGAAACAACAAACAACGAAAATAACGCCTCGTCAACGGGGTCGTCTCCCAGCGGCGGAAGTGGCGGCGCATACGCAAAGCGGGCATACGACGGCCACGTCGGGCCCCAAACGCCTTCGAGAAGGGTTCGCGGAGTGTCTCCATATGGCATGACACCCATGCTTTCTACCCCTCTTGACAATTTGAAGTTCGAGCTCCATTAAATCCGGTAAATTCATCAGGACTGGGGGAGGCTCCCTGAAGATTCGAGGCAACGAGGCTTAGCGACTAAAGCGACACGACGAGCCGACGATGCGCGTGCGGCTTCGGTGAGGCCGAGGGCCGCACAAAGTGCATGACGCACGAGGGGTCATTTTACTTGCTTTTGTGCATTTAATTTGGCATATAACTCCTAAAATAATGAGAAATATTGAGAAATATATGTCTCGTTTGCTGCTGCGTTCACTGAGGTCGGGCTCAGCGCGAGATGACAGGCACGCTAAGCGGGTTCGCTCTTTGATATTTTGCTTTGCTAGCACTTTATGGTGAAATTGCGCCGAGCGTACCACATTTCCCAATGTACACATAGCAGAAAAACTTGCTAGGCTTAAGTATAGAAAACTCCGACCACATTCACGACTGCCAAATTTGCCTGGGTTAAGGCTACATTTGCGTTCAACTGCGTTGCGAGTGGTTGCAACTAATGACGATCCTCACGACGAGCCAATGTAGAGTCAACGCATTCAACGCACATGTGTGAGCTCGCACCGTCACAAGTGGTCGCAACGCAGTCGTTCCTAAGCAAACGCAAATGTCTGAAGTAGCTTTTAAGAAAAAGAAAAACGAAAGGTGTAGCGGATAAAGTCTGCAAGATTGATGCATGCAATGGCACGTTCTTGGACGGAGCTGCTTGATGGATGTCATAACACGATGGATGTGACGGCACGATGTATGTAATGACATGCTTTGGATGAAGTTGCTCGATGGATGTGATGGCGCGGTGGATGTAGTGGCACGATGGATCTAAAGGCACGTTGGATGTGGTTGCACGTTGGACGAACTGGCCCAAATTGGATCTACTGGCACTATGGATGTACTGACACTATGGATGTACTGGCACGATGGATGTAATGGCACGAAATTGGACGTATTTGCTCGATGGATGTAATGGCACGATGGATGTGCTGGCCCCAAGCCCAAAGGACCTAAGCATTGTGTAAATATCAAACCTTCAAGGCTCGATGTGTTCTCATCTGTGCAGACGATAGCGAGATTGGTTAATCAGGATGAAAAGGTATCGTTTGTTGATCAAGCACTAGGCAGAATGGAAAAACTCATGGCGCAAACTTACCCAAAGGAAAGACGAGACTTCAGGAATATAAACATGGTCAAAAGGGAATTGGAAACACGTTCGTTAAAACTATTGCAGACGGATAAATCAGGCAGATTTGGTATCTTACCACTACATGTTTTTCAGAAGAAAACAGAAAGCGCAATGGATTCCCTGTTTTCGGTATGGGATGGCAAGCTATCCAAACTCAGAAAGAACATTTGCACGGTTTTGAAGGATGAAGATAAGGAAGGAATGGTGAAGACAGTAATGGGTCAGCCAAAAATGTTTTTAAGCTTAAAGTTTTTTCTCAAAGACCACAAGCCGGAAATGCCTCTTCGAGTAGTTATAAATGAGAATGGAACTTGGAAAATGGTCGCATCCAAGTTTCTGCAAAGAGGGTTGGGGCTAGTGCCTCTTGAGAAATCTCTTACGTTAAGGAATTCAGAAGAATTGATTCGCATCTTGAGTGTTAATCATGGGAGAAACTGCTCGGTACTATCAATGGACATTAAAGATTTATATTATTCTCTAGAAAAGAAAAGACTAATGAACGCGGTGAGGGAGTTTCTGGAGTTAAATTTAGTCAAGTTTCAATCTGAGTCAGGAATATCGGTAGAAGGCTTCCTTACGATACTAGATCTGTATCTTCAGTCGACTGTTCTAGAACTGGAAGGTCAAACCTGTGTGCAAAAAGAAGGCGTATGTATAGGCTCCTCGGCAGCGCCCATATTAGCTGAAATTTACCTCAACACTATGGAAGAGTTGTGTATGGCAAAATGAATGACGTGGCATCAGATGTAGGGTTCGTCAGAAGGTATGTTGATGACATCATTATTTGCACGTTTAAGGATAGTTTATCAGAATCTCTGGAAACGTTGGTAAGATCAACGGCCCCGGAACTACAGTTCACAGTGGAAAAACCTGAAGAAGGAGTGCTACAGTTCTTGGATATACGTGTTCATGTTAGTGATGGGTTGTGCTGGGAGTACGGGAAGATAACGCAAAAACCAGTTCTTTCCAAACATAGCTGTCATTCAAAGATCGTCAAGGCCGGAGTGGTCAAGTCACTAGTCAAAAATGCGTTGGATAGGTCGTGCACACATTACATGAATCAAGCAGTACAGAGACAGTTGAGGAGACTAGAAGATGCGGGGTAACAAGAGGCATTCATAAAAAGACAACTGTCCATAAATATCAAAGATGTGAAGAAAAAAGCAAGAAGCAGGGAACCGGAGAGCTGTTATAACATATTTTCATGACATATCACACAACTTGAAGGCGTGTGCCAAGAAGTTTGGTGTCGAGACCGTTTTTACTACAGACTTCAAGTTAAGTAGACTGACACCGTTTCAAAACGGACATAGAGGATGTCAAAAACAGCACCGTGAAAAGTCAGTATCTTGCGAAAAAGGTGTAGTATATGAGATACCGTTGGCTTGTGGTTTCAAATATGTAGGTCAGACTTCAAGATGCATCAATGATAGACTAACTGAGCACAAACGGAACGTGAAAAACAAAGTGTCAAACTCGGAATTGGATACACATATTCAGGAATGTAACGATTGTGAAGTTGACTGGTCAGGAACAGAGGTGCTAGACAGAGAATCTAACGACATGAAACGTGTAGTGAAATAAACTATTAGAATAAATACGTCGGGCAATTGCGTAAGTCAAGCATCAATGCAGCTAGGAAGCCAGTCAAAAATGTTTCTCAAAATATGAATATTTTATACTTTTTATGCAATGATTTTTTTTTTTTTGTAGGAGGACATTGTATGAAGCGTGCGATTCTAGATTAGGTTTTGGACGTTTGGTGTTTTCTTTTTGTTTTTTGTTCAGACCGTCCTTACAGAGGACATTGATAAGGTCTTGAAACTAGAAGGTCTTTGTGGTTGTAATGGAAAGAGAAGCTATCTGTGTGCGTTGGCAGTAACCTTTTGTCGCGCTGTTGTCTGTCTGTATTGTTCGGAATGTTTTTTTGTCAAGAGGTCACTCTATGTAGTGTGAGTTTCTAGATTAGCTTTTAGACGGTTCTTGTTCTTTTGTCTTTTGTTCAGAACGTCGGTACAGAGTACAATGGTTTACTCTTGCGGTTTAGAAGGTCTTTGTGGAAAGAGAGAAGTGTATCGGTGAGAGGTGACGGTGACCTTGGGAGATGGCTATAAAAGCTGTGAACGGAATAAAATTTGTTAGCTGAGTTTGAGACGTTTGTCCTGTCCCCTTTTTTTTTTCTGTCTTACAATTTTTCTTCTTTTTTTCCTTCCCAGTCTCAGGATTTTAAAACATCATGATCAACGTACACCAGCTCGCCTGCACCTTGACAATTTTTTCGTTAATCACATTACTGCTGTCAACGTTTGTAACAAAAATATATATTAAGGTTTCGGTATGCACCGGAATTCTTGTAGGTCTAGTTATCACATTGAAACAGCCATAAGCAGTGAGTAGAGTGTCAAAATCGTTCTTAGATGGCGTATCTATATGCATATTAATATTAAAGTCACCTCCAACCATTTAGCGGGAAGATTGACGTCACGTGACCTCAACACCGATTCCCCGCTAAATTTAGCGGGGAAATTCAGTTTCTACGCTAGATTTAGCGGGAAAATTGACGTTACGTGAGCTCAACACCAATTCAATTCCCCGCTAAATTTAGCGGGGAAATTGAATTGGAGAAGGAGGGGAGAGGAGTGGACGGAGGACGAGGAGGAGGAGAGGGTACGGAGGAGGAGGGACATACCCTCCCCTTCTCCTCCTCAAAAGCTGCGCCCCAATTTCGCATTACAAAGATTTGTAAGCGTCTTTCATTTTTAAGCTTTGCTTTGTATTTTTGCGTGTATAATTATGCTGTTTCATGTATGAATTCATGTACGTATGTATGCACGCGTGCATGTGTGAATGCGTATGTATGTGTATATGTCTTTCTGTATGTATGTATGCATGCGTGTACGCGTGTGAGTATGTGCGTGTGCGCGTGTATGCGTATGTATGTATGTATGTATGCATGTAGGTACGCGTGTGAGTATGTGCGTGTGCGTGTGTATGCGTATGTATGTATGTATGTATGTATGTAGGTACGCGTGTGAGTATGTGCATGTGCGTGTGTATGCGTATGTGTGTAAGCGTATGTATGTGCCTATGTATTTCTGTATGTATGTATGTATGCGTGTCCACGTGTTAGTATGTGCGTGTGCGTGCGTGCGTGCGTGCGCACTCGCGTGTGTGTGTGTATGTGTTGGCATCAATAAATAAACAAAAACCATAAGCTTCTGGCGTAGGGAGCTGATTTAGAACGAACAGAGGGGTTCCATAGTCATCGCGAGAGGCAGTCGCTGCATGTGCCCATTGCGCCCGAAATACTTGATAAGTACTCAAATATATTAAGCTTAAAATCTGTTCTTGCCCACAAAAAAAAAAAAAAAAAGGCGCACGAATACTTTTGGACATACACGAATACGCTGAAAACGCAGGGTGTTTCAGAAAGGTCTTTACAATTTTAATGACATATATCTTGGAAAGAAAAAGAGGTAGAAAAGTGTGGATTGCAGTAAAATGTTAAGGAACACCCAAAGTTTTATTGTAGCCACTTAACAAAGTGACTTCGATAACCCCAGTGACAGCTTACTCTCCCAAACAATGAAAAACAAGAAACACAAAATTGAAAAAGTTTGAAGATTTTCTAAAAGCAAGATGTCAAAAGCAAAAAAAAAAAGTAATATATAAAAAAAAAAGCACTTGTGCGATTTCACGGGCCGAAACAAAAAGAAAAATAATAAGTGGCTGCGTGATTTGCAAAGTTGGCAACCGCGAGAGAAAAATCTCGGGTTTCCCCGCGCAGAAGCCCGCAAAAATATTTCGGCAGCGAGCGAAGCAACGTAGGCAGCCTCATGAGTATCGGCTGGCCGCAAGACGATCCGGGCCTATGGCTTCACTCGCGAGGCCCGCGCTCTTCTACTTTATGCATCGCGACCACTCGCGCGCGCTGCAGATACAAGCGCGCAGGAAATAGCCATATATCCTTCGCGTCGGGGACCTATTCTGTGTGTAATTGGATTTCCTGGCGGGTGGTTTGCGCGCTCACGCGCCACCGCCCGTGGTCCGTAGCCCGAACCCTGGGTTGAGTTTTAGAGAGGGGCGGGGGGGGGGGGGGGGGGGGGATACGGGAGAGTGCAACGAAGACGACGAGAAAGTGGGTGCTTGCTCCCTCAAAATCTGCGTGGCAAAAGAGCGACGGCTGAAGCCACCAGCCTCCACCGTAGCATCGCCGAGATTTATGCACGTTCGCATAACTATGCATAAACGTGCAGAAGCGGAAAACCCGGTCCAATAAAAGTGTAGGACCCCAATCTTTCAGACGATCCTCCCCGCGGTGCTCTGTGTACGGACTCCCGGCCCTCTTCCAGAGTGGGGAAATTTTTTCACGCTATAGGGAAACAGAAACAAAGTTTCCATTTCGTTCTCTGAGGCTCATTTGTGTATGCGTGTGTTTTTTTCAAACGCTGCCGTCTATCAAAACATTTTTGAGCAATGCCGCGTCTGTGTTGGGAATGCGTGGCGTCAGCACTGCCAACGACCGCCGCCGACGTCAACGCGTGGGCGAGAGCCAAGAAGAAAGTGAGGAACCGGTATAACTTGACATAGGCAGTCCCGTATATAGTGAAATTCTACGATGAATGGGCTTCTCCACGATGAGGTTCAATGGTTCTAAACGCGATCTCGTTTTTTTCTTTAAAACAGTGTATTCCGCGAAGACGGGCATTACGCCCCTGTGGAAAGTTGAATTGGTTATGCTAATTTTATACTGCGTGAAGGTAGTTTTTCTTTGATAAACGCTGTCTTGTATCTCTTCTGAAAAGGGACGATTTGTCTGGAGTGGTACGACCACTCGCGTGGGACGTTTTGTGCCGACTGTGTTGTAGTAGATGAATACGCACCAGCACAAAGCCCGTCCACATAAAAACTGGAGGACTATGGCTCTGCAGTATACTGTGTTGTGCTGCATAACAAGTTAATGATTTGTGTCGTTCTTACGCTCTCCTTCCTTCACTCCTTAACTACCTCGCCTAGATTGGTTTTCAGTTTAAGAATATCTAGTAGAGGCGAGAATTGTAAGCAGTGATAAAGTGCAGGCGAGCTGGTAATTAATCGACATCTTGGAAAACCTGAGATGGGGAACGGCATGCAGGCACTATTTCAGCTCGACGCTGTTGAAATGATTACCGACGACGTTCGAAGAATCGAGATGGAAGCATGGGAAGCTAATCATTGTCATTTAGTAGGCAGCCACAATCTCGTTCAGCGCACACATTAAATGATCACCCCGTGTGTCATAAGTGTGAAATAGAAGTCAAAGTAGTTCGTTCGTACACGGAAGACCTGTGGATCTTGATTGACCTCAGTTATCAGAACCACGCAGACGTCCTCGTGAAGCGAATGACTCCTGCATAATAGTGCAACAGCGTGGACATGCAGCAAATGGCATGTTTATTGCCAGCGAGCAATTGTGCAAACAGAAATAATAAACAACCAGGGAACACGCATGCTGTAACCGGAAAAGTCTGACGCCTCAGGCAGAGCCGTAGCAGTAGCTGTCTGGGCCGGCTTGCTTTCGTTGATTTATTCCCCTAAGCTGATCTTGATGAGGAGCCAATTATTACTTTGTGAAGTCGCCTTCAGCGTCTATGACAACAGCCATTCGACGAGGTAGAATTTCCATCAGGCAGGGTACCAGATCCGAAGCATGCAGTCGCTCCCACTCAGCCTCGACCACCGACCACAAGGTGTCCGCCGATTCTCTCTGCAGATGCCGGTGGGAGAGGGCCTTTTTCATTGCCCCTCAGACTCTTTCTATGACATTCATGTCGGCTCCCTGAGGTGGCCAGTCGAGTGTCATAATCCCTCTGTCTTGCAAATTTTTGTCACGGACCGTGCTTTGTGGATTGGGCTTCGGTCTTACTCTAGATAGAAGTAACCATAGCTGAGGGGGCCATCCAAAGCGTACGGCAGGAGCACCGACTCCACAAGCTCTCCGTACGCCGCGGAGTTGAAGCGGCCCTCAATGCGAACCAGAGGAACCAGTCCGTCCTTTGAGAGCACTCCCCAAACGCTCACAGCGCAACGGCCGCTACTGGCAATGCGCTGAAGATTGTATGGCTTGAACCCCAAAAATAAATCAATTCTTGTGTCAGATTTTATCGGAGTTGAATGTCTCATCTCACTAGGGTATCGTGAAGTAGCTCAACGAGTGTAAATACTTATGGAATAACTGACACTGTGATAATTGAAGCGTGCTATTCAAGGACCTGAAATTATGTTCTGACTTCTCAGGTAGTGAACTAATACACAGTGTAAGTCGAATAATCTCTGCGCCTGGAGTCGCAAGAAAATGATAAAGCTCTCACATGACTATTCAGAGCTCTTAGCTGGTGTTGTCGGCTCGCCAGATTCGCTGACGTTGATCCCAGCGAGTAGTGAACGTAGATTCATCCGTGAACAGCACGTTCTGCCAGTCTGCTGAAGTGAACGCCGAATGTTCTTGAGTAGACAAAACCGTTTTTCCTTGTTGACTGTTGAAAGCAGTGACCTTCTTGCTGAGACACGGCTCCGCAGATCATGCTTCGCGGAGTCGCATTCGCACAGTGTTCGCGCTCACTTTGAGGTTGAGTTCGTTTTTTTATTTCTTGGGCGGTCAGTGTCGGGTCATCGTCTACAGCGGCCACAGTCCATCGGTCCTCGTCTTCCGTCGTCGTCCTCGGTCGTGAACCTCCGGAGTCAAACGAGCAGGTTTTTGGGTAATTATCGCCGAGCATTTATCTCAATATCAGATCATTCATTGTGGGCTATTCCGGCGTTCACTACGATTGAAAAATTTGTGAAATGGAAAGAAAATAGAATTAGCTTGTATATGCTTTACTTAATTTGGGACAAACAAGCGCCACAGTAACAGATAATTGTTAGTGTACATGCATGCACATGCAGTATAGAAAAACAAACATAGTTTCTGATTTTTGTGGATTTACTCAAGTGAAACCAATGTTTTCACAATTTTAGCGAAAGCTTCCACCAACTTCAGGCACCTCTGTAGTAAATCCCAGCCCGATAAGTTAAGAAACCGATTTATGCGGTCAGTTTAAAGTGCGTTAAATCCGTTTCGCCCACGCTGTAGATGGCACCATTTAGCTGCGAACACGTGCACTAGCTAAACGGGAAGCTCATGCCTAATGGAGCATGCACTGGAACCACGTGTAGCTTAGGATAGGGGCGACCGGGCACAAAACTGAAACCAACAAACAAAAAAAAAAATGAGGAAACACTCGATTAGAAGTCAGGTTGATACTTTTTTAAGTTTTATACCTCTGTCAGACGGGCTAATTTTGTACACCCTTACCAAGTGCACTTCGCCTTTAGTGTCATTTATGCAGTGTGTCACACGGCCTCTTCCTAAAGAACTCACTTGACTTTAAGTGAGTTTGACGAACTTACTTCACTCGATGGAGAGCGTGGCCCCGATAGTAGTTTTTTTAACAGTAAAACATAACAACACAAAATAAAAAAAAAACGTAGCGCAAAATTTATTATAAAAATTATAAATTACGGATTAGAAATAGCAAAAAGAGTGTCATTGCAAAAAACAAATAGTGGGGTGGACTTAGCTTTCCAATTTATAGCTGATCCGTACCAAGATTAGCGTCGCGGTGGATCGATAAAAGACGACGACAAAGTCAGCCATTCCAATGCTATCTTGGGTATCGGTGGAGGATAGAGCCTACATTTGTTTCCGCATGTAGCTCTACTAGAAAACACGATAATCACGATCTAATAAGGCAGTGTCAGAGCCTC
Source organism: Ixodes persulcatus (assembly GCA_013358835.2). NCBI lineage: Eukaryota > Metazoa > Arthropoda > Arachnida > Ixodida > Ixodidae > Ixodes > Ixodes persulcatus. The sequence goes on along the minus strand of JABSTQ010011322.1, from coordinate 397,060 downwards.
CTCGTAGACCTCCTTCGGGAAGCGAAACGCCAAGGTTGGATCTTCTTCCTCTTTATCTTGGCTTGCGATGATCGTTGATTATTGTAACGTTGTTTTGTAACGTGTCTTTATTAAGCATACAAAATATTGCCGAGACATTTATGCCTTTAACATTTTACGTGTCTAATAGTACTTTCCCAATGTTATAGCCATTTTTTGCGAGTTACACTAATTTTTCCCGTGTGGCGCAGAAACACTTGAAGTCACATTCGGTAAGCTGAAGTGCACTCGTTTGAAGTGCACTAAATTAGCCCGTCTGAGAAGGGTATTACCCGTGTGCAAAATATTCACGTCACTAAATAAAGAAAGGGCCAGTCGATAACTTGCATCCATTGAACTTCGCGTCTCATGCTCGACAGGTCTTCATGATGCACATCCAAAAGTCTAACCCTATTCAGTTTCAAACGAGTACGCCATTGGACTTAGCCCGACGCTACCAGCACAAAAAGCTACGCTCCCCCAACCCCACCGCGTCGCGACGCACCACCAGTATACGAGATTCCTCTACTGATGGAAGGAAGAAACACAGATTCAGAACCTCGCACTCTAACCCCGAGAGCTAATCGGGCGCTCGCTGGGGAGTCAACCTCACGCCGTCAGAGGATAAGGAAAATCTCCCTAACGCAGGCACATGCCGACAGACAGACAAACAGACATGCGTAAGGGAGAAACTTAATTCCCCTAATGGCTTCCTTCCCCGCCGCTACGTAGGCTTCCTCCTTAACCCCTTTAAATCTTCCCTTTCGGCTGGTGCTGACGCGTCATCTTCCACTTAGACCGAAAAGCCGGAGCACATTTACCCCGCAGTGAGTAAGGGGGACGCTGAGCTGGGCACGGCACCACGCCGCGATTCCGCGGCCACCCCCGCGCCCGCTCCGAGTTTTCTGTTTTAAATTGCGCACTGGCTCCCTGTCAGCGTCGCTCCAAGCACAGGAGGGGATCCCAACCACCGCGAGTCGAAATATAATCATGAAAACAGCTTCCTCTCTCGTGTTCCCGTGTTTCCCGTGTTTGTGTGTGCCGGCGTGCCCGAGCATATAGCACCTCTGCGTGTAATGTGTGTGTGGGGGGGGGAGGAGAGCTTTCCGAGTTTCCCTCCAAAGTTTTCGCGGGCTGCGGAAGAACAGTCTTATCCGCGTTCTGGGCGAAGTTTGGCCGCCGCATTTTTCTTGCTTCGAAAACAACGCGACGACCGCGCGAAGAATAGAGAACGGTGTGCGTGCCGTGGTCGCGGAACGGGCTGCGTAATTAGCTCTGGGAAAAGTGTTTGCGGAAGCTCGGACCTTTTCGGGTGAAAATGTAAAAGCGGTCGCGCTAAACGCGAACGTCTTTTTTTCGCTGGGGACGAAAACAAAATGGGGTGGAGGGATATACGGGTCATTTAATAAATTTGTTGGGAATGGCTCCGGTGCTGCTCCGGTCGTTACCTCGTAAAGCGCTAACGTAATGGAGGGCGTCTGTCATTCCCGTGTGATCAAATCGAGCAGCAGTAAACTCTCGGGAAGTAGACCTCCCCGTATGCTTTACTATGAAGTTGATATTCATATAAACGCGACCGCAATCACGAGGTTATGTTTAGTTGGAGCTTTACAGACAAATGGCGTGTCGTCCCTCAGCAGACCTCGAAATAGCATCGTTTTCTTCAAACAGCAGGGAATGTATACTTGCTGAAATAGGTCACGATTCCAAGAGTGCGCTGAACTTCTTCTTGTTAACGCTTGCATCTGCACAACGCTTTGTACCAATCGAGTGTCAGGTTTACTTCTAGCTTTGCTTATTCGGTCACACAAGAAAATGAATTCCGTCATGCCAAACGGACACTTTCTAGCGTTCATAGCGATGCAGCCTCTGCGCGCAGCTTTAAGAGCATGGCGAGGCCGATCGTCATGTTCCGCTTTAGTGGCTCCCAAGATGAACACGTCGTCAATATATGTACTATCGGCCTCAAATGAAATGCGAACAGCGGAGTGCGTGGCCGTCGGTACATGCTGCGTCTCCTGGAGGCCTCCTGAAACTGATATAACCGCTGGATGGAGACTAGGGCGCTGCGAGGATGTACGTCCTACTCTGATGTGTTTGACCCTCGCACAACACAACTCAAGCTTCGAAGTTGCGCCGGTGGTGCGCTGGATGTTCCAGCACAGCCCGTTTCGCTGGCTCGGCATGGGCCATGTGAGGAAGCTCGCCGCTCGCAGCAGGAGCAGACTGCTTGCGCGCAGCGTCCGTAAATCATTACCGCAGCGTCATGCCCCCTCCTAACTTGGGCAGTTTTTTTTTTTCCTCTCCTTTCCTCTTAATAATGCGCGTTGTCATTTTGTTGTGAACTGTAGAGCAGAAACATAGCAAAATTCTAGACCGAACAACAAGAAAGGAGCTAAGACGGCTGCTGACGCCTAAGTGAAGTCAATTACTTGGCGAACTTTTATGTATCAGCTCCCAGCGCTCGCCCTGTGTCCTCTCTAGTTCCTGTGTCCCGTGTGTTGCTCTGGGTATTCGCCAAACATTTTAACGAAATACAGTAACTTGATCATTGTCATTTAGTAGGCAGCCACAATCTCGTTCAGCGCACACATTAAATGATCACCCCGTGTGTCATAAGTGTGAAATAGAAGTCAAAGTAGTTCGTTCGTACACGGAAGACCTGTGGATCTTGATTGACCTCAGTTATCAGAACCACGCAGACGTCCTCGTGAAGCGAATGACTCCTGCATAATAGTGCAACAGCGTGGACATGCAGCAAATGGACATGTTTATTGCCAGCGAGCAATTGTGCAAACAGAAATAATAAACAACCAGGGAACACGCATGCTGTAACCGGAAAAGTCTGACGCCTCAGGCAGAGCCGTAGCAGTAGCTGTCTGGGCCGGCTTGCTTTCGTTGATTTATTCCCCTAAGCTGATCTTGATGAGGAGCCAATTATTACTTTGTGAAGTCGCCTTCAGCGTCTATGACAACAGCCATTCGACGAGGTAGAATTTCCATCAGGCAGGGTACCAGATCCGAAGCATGCAGTCGCTCCCACTCAGCCTCGACCACCGACCACAAGGTGTCCGCCGATCCTCTCTGCAGAGGCCGGTGGGAGAGGGCCTTTTTCATTGCCCCCCAGACTCTTTCTATGACATTCATGTCGGCTCCCTGAGGTGGCCAGTCGAGTGTCATAATCCCTCTGTCTTGCAAAATTTTTGTCACGGACCGTGCTTTGTGGATTGGGCTTCGGTCTTACTCTAGATAGAAGTAACCATAGCTGAGGGGGCCATCCAAAGCGTACGGCAGGAGCACCGACTCCACAAGCTCTCCGTACGCCGCGGAGTTGAAGCGGCCCTCAATGCGAACCAGAGGAACCAGTCCGTCCTTTGAGAGCACTCCCCAAACGCTCACAGCGCAACGGCCGCTACTGGCAATGCGCTGAAAATTGTATGGCTTGAACCCCAAAAATAAATCAATTCTTGTGTCAGATTTTATCGGAGTTGAATGTCTCATCTCACTAGGGTATCGTGAAGTAGCTCAACGAGTGTAAATACTTATGGAATAACTGACACTGTGATAATTGAAGCGTGCTATTCAAGGACCTGAAATTATGTTCTGACTTCTCAGCTAGTGAACTAATACACAGTGTAAGTCGAATAATCTCTGCGCCTGGAGTCGCAAGAAAATGATAAAGCTCTCACATGACTATTCAGAGCTCTTAGCTGGTGTTGTCGGCTCGCCAGATTCGCTGACGTTGATCCCAGCGAGTAGTGAACGTAGATTCATCCGTGAACAGCACGTTCTGCCAGTCTGCTGAAGTGAACGCCGAATGTTCTTGAGTAGACAAAAACCGTTTTTCCTTGTTGACTGTTGAAAGCAGTGACCTTCTTGCTGAGACACGGCTCCGCAGACCATGCTTCGCGGAGTCGCATTCGCACAGTGTTCACGCTCACTTTGAGGTTGAGTTCGTTTTTTTATTTCTTGGGCGGTCAGTGTCGAGTCATCGTCTACAGCGGCCACAGTCCATCGGTCCTCGTCTTCCGTCGTCGTCCTCGGTCGTGATCCACGTGGGAGGTTGTCAATCCCCTGGTCGTCCCGAAACACCCCCCCCCCCCATACCCTGTTCATCGTGCACAATGGGCGACCACATGGTCTCGCTACTTCTTTTTGATTAATGCCCTGTTAGCACAGGGTAAGATTTCTAACTCGCTCCGGAATGGTGACGCTTGGCATCGTCCGTCACGAAGAAGAACATAGACGAGAGATTCCTCGCTTTTAGAGCGCAGCTCTTAGGCGCCCGTTCCCGGCTTGAGCGGCGTCGCCGTCAGCGTAACCGCGCGGTGCATTATGGGACGCGTGACGTCACTGGTGACGTCACTGATGACGTCATTGGTGACGATGCCGATGACGTCATCAGTGACGTCATCAGTGACGATGACGATGACGTCATCAGTGACGTGATGACGATGGCGTCATTAGTGACGTCACTGATGACGTCATCAGTGGCCATGCAGATGACGTCATCAATAATGACGTCATCAGTGACGATGACATCATCACTGACGTCACTGATGACGTCAGCAGTGACGATGACGATGACGTCATCACGATGACGTCACACGTGACTTCATTGATGACGTCACACGTGACTTCATTGATGACGTCATCACATCGGCATCGCCACTGATGACGATGCCAATGCTCCTCCCTCCAAGCGACAGCGACGCCGCTCGGAGGGAGGAGTAGCAGACAGGATGAAGAGGTTAGGAGGGAGGAAGGGTATACCTTCCCCTCAGTACCCTTCCCTCCTCCTCCTCAAGAGCTGCGCTCTAATTCGGCGTTACAGGGAGTTGTAAACGGCCTTTCATTTTTATCAAATACTACCAATAACTATGGGTGATAAAATATGCGCATTGGTTCATATAGAAAGTGAGGTGTCAGCATTCGCCGATTACTGCATTTGAGTTCTTTCCCCAACTTTTTTGCACACGTGTGTAAATAAACAAATGTCATTTCCCGTCCACGCCGTGTCACTATTTTTCGGGAGCCTGCGCTCTTTGTCCTTCACCAGGATATCTGCTCCGCTGATAACTGACGTCAATGAAGCTCCACGAGTCTTCCGTGCACAAACGAACTGCTTTAGAGCGCTGGACCAGATCATGGCTGTGCTCTGAGGAATGTTGCTTGTTGGTCAATTATGAAGTCGCTACATTTCGTTAAAATGTTTGGTAAATGCGGGAGCAGGTAGACTTGCATTTTGGCAATTCCAGCGCCACACACGAGCCACAAAAACTACAGAGGACACAGGGCGAGCGCTGGGAGCTGATATATGTCCTGGGTCCCCTCTTGTTATTCTGTCTCGAATTTCGCACGGTTTCTGCTATACTGTTCACAAGAAAATAACGCCCACTAAGGGGGAAAAAACTGCGTAAGTTAGTAGGAAGCATGACGCTGCAATAATGCTCCACGTATATACGCGCGCGCGAGGTGCGCGTGGAAGGAGCCTGATTCATGCTGCGAGCGGCGAGCTTCCTCGCATGGCTCATGCCGAGCCAACGAAGGCGGCTGTCCGAGATCATATACTAACTGTAGAGGAAAAGGTCCGCCATTTTTCCATGCATTCTGGCTGCCGCAAGCGGCGGAGCATGCAGGCAGACCCTCGGGGTCCCACACATGGTTACCATGGCAACCGAAGCCCCGCTGTCCGCACCTCCGGAAAGGGAGTCCCATACCACTTGTTCTGCGAAGTTTCGTCGACAGCATTCGATTTCACGAACTTCAACAATCCACGAACTTACCGGTGGAAAGGTATTCGCGTTCCTTTCGAAGCTTTCTTTTTGCATAGCGCGCAGATGTACGGCCTCCCGTCAACACTAAACTAAACCAGATAATCGGCTCCGCGGGTGGCCGCGCCCCAGGAATACGAAACCGCGCAACCACCAGATTTCCGAGATTTCGACATAAGGGAAGTTAATGCAGCGTAATGAGTATATTGCCTTTTATAAGCGTTAGAATAGCTCAGAATTTAGTTTACAACGTTAAATTATCACTGTTTATTTTACTGAGAGTTTTCAGTCTTCGCGATTACCATTGCGACTGTCGTCCTTCAGCTGGCAACATTGGTTTCTTTCTCTCGTGTTCTGTCGCTTTCTTTCCCGATCTTTCACTCGGGACCCAGGATGTCGGCGCACGGGATTTGCCACTCCTCCTCACCCACCTTTACCCTCCTGAACACATCGGAGTAAAGCCCCATCGGAGTAGGACGCAGAGCCTCGCAGCGCCCTACTCTCAAACCCGTGGATTTATCAATTTCAGGAAGCCTCCAGGAGGTGCAGCATGTACCGACGGCCACGCGCTCCGCTGTTCGCATGTCATTTGAGGCCGAAAACCCGTACCCCAGTGAGTCTGTCAAATATCCGAGCCATAAACTTTTGGAAAAACTTCGGGCGTGGATACGATGCCCAACGGTAATCGCAAAAAACGATAGCGCTCTAAAGGCGTGCCGAACGTGCAGGTCCTCGAAGTGGAATTTTTTTAACGGTATTTGACTAAAACCCGCGTTCGCGTCGAGCCTGGAAAATACACTTGCGTTGGCCAATTAGGCCTCGAAGTCCTGTCATTTGGTAATTTTAACTGTTCTCTTTTAGGACTTTCGCTGCCGGACCTTGGGTCCATGCGGACTCGCAATTTTCTATCCTTTTTATTTTTGGTACAATAACAAAAGGATTTACCTAGTCGAATGATTTCTCCACCCTTGTGATGATTCTGGCGCTTTCCGTGCGCTGTATCTTGTTTCTCAGTGACTCTCTCAGAAGGCGGGGCACCCGGCGTGCTGCTTGAATGACTGTCTCTGATGCTGGCCTGTGTACCAATTTGTACGACTTTCTCATACATCCGAGTCCCTGGAAAAAGTTCTCGGAAAGTCGCGTTTATGTCCGGTGGCACACTGGGTAACACTTAAAGGGGTACTCCGGCGATTTTTTCATTGTCCCCGATTTGCTTGAACTTTTGCTAAACTCGCCAAACAACAATGCTAAAATAGTATCCCAAATATTAGGTCAAAATAATTTTTTTTCCCGAAGTTATCGAATTTACAGTTTCGGTCTTCGCCGTGTTTTTCAAACTGAAAGTCTCTACTGGCAACCACAAAAAAGTGACGTCAGTGGAAGGCAGGGGTTCACTTTTTGGACTGTAGAATTTGTTCCCCACAGATTCGAAGCAGTTTCATGGTGTCAAATGAATGCTTTGGAAGTTCGCTCCAGTCCCCGCGCTCCAGCACGGAACTAATGATTGGCATATTCTATTTTTTAGACTGCTTGCTCGACTGGCAAGCCCGCCCGCCACTGACGTCACGGCACTGAAAAGTGCGGGTATATTTGAATGTTGGTTTTTGCATCATTTTCATTTGCCGATTTCACAATAACTATTATGAATTTCGCGATACTAAATAGCATACCAGAAAGGGTAAAGGCCGGGGAGTCAGAAAATATAGTTAGTTGAGGTAGCTCAAAAAATCGCCGGAGTACCCCTTTAATCAAGGCGATTCACAAGCACAAATAATTCACACGCCGAAAGTCCTGGGAGCGGCCAAAAATAGTCTTGCACAAAAAAAAAAAAAATATCCGTGCTTCCTTGTTTTGCAGTCAAATCGGAACGTCGACAACTCCGTCGTGGCTGATCACGTTGCCGTCGTAGTCTCGTAGGCCAGAGTTCGTTTTGGTCACTGGAACGGCCTTGTCAATTTTGTGCAGCAACTTCATCGGTACCAGATTAACTTAGGCGCCGTTATCTACTTTCAGCGCTATCATTGTTGTAGCCACATCTGCTTGAACCCACCATTCGGAGTCGTTTCCGCTGTTCTGCGCTTCAAAAACCTCGAAGTCATTGTCTTCGCGCACGCACGCATGCAATGGTGTTTTAGACTTGCACCGTGTCGCAAAGTGTTTTCTTTTTCTCTCTTTTCCTTTGCATTTGTGGCATTCTTGGATACATATTTTTGCATCGCTTCTCACCCGGGCGAAAAATACTGAGTCACTGAGCAGTGGACGCATGCGCAGCGTCCGATATACCGCACAGCAGATCAACAGCGCATGCTCAGAAGGTGTTCAACAGTTCAACAGAAAAAGATGGCAGCGCGCAGGAGGCGATTTTTGCGAATGTCTATAGGCCGGACACTCCCTTCAATCGTGTTGGGTGTCACAACGCCCTCATTTTCCTGCCTGGCATACCCACGTTACTTTTGTCACATTCGACTGGGGCGCGCACGGCACCGAGAAAATGCCGCCCCCAAGGCCACGCCACTGTGTAGGTGCACCACATGACGCACTACCAGGCGAACGCGAAGCATCCCACCGTGCGACGCGCTCGGTGCGGTCACTGCAAGGGCAAAACATGAACGGGTGGACGGCAAAAAATATCCGCAAGAGTGGGGCGGCGGCTCGCGCCATCTAGCGAGGAATGAAAGTAACAAATTGTCTTTCAAGTGGATGGTTCAAGTATGTACTTGTTACACCGAAAATTCGCCCGCCAACGTAAAAACAAAAACACATGGACCTTGAAACAGAGCGTTTACACGCAACACATATGCGATTTTATTGTCAGACTGGTGACAAGCTATTGGTACACGTCCGGTGTGAAAATCAACCGAGGCGAGGGCAGCAGGGGTTAAAAGAAAAACAAGAAATTTAATTAGGCGATAAAAAGCCGCGCACGGCGACAACACGACAAAACCATCAGAACGAAATGCGAACACGCGTTACAACACACTCACGAACCTTCGGGCAGCGGGGCCGCGAAAAAAACAAGACAGACGCGAAACAACTCACCGCTCGCGAAACAACTCACCGCTCGCGACACAAACTGCAGCCTGGAAACAAGTTCGCCGGTGCAAAGAACACGAAAGTTTCGAAAAGGAAAGTCCCCACTGCGGGACCCAAAGTCCAGGGAAACGTTCAAACGAAGTCCGAAGACTCACCGACGTCTTGAATCCGACGAACGACGAAAGTTTCATGTGCCCGGCGTGGTGGACTGGTTGGTCGGCGGCCGACGCAACGCAACACCGCACGCACACACACACACTTCCCGAAAAGGGAAAAACCGACGCCCGTCGTCACTGCTGGAATCGTAGCCAGAACTGAGGGCTTGAGGGAAAGAAGATAGCAGCGCCGACATCACGTTCTCTCGAGCCGGGCCGCCATGTTTCGCGAGACGAGGCAGGAAGGCAAGGAAGACCGACGACGAGGCGAGAGAGAGAGGAGGTGCCGAAGGAAGCGGAGAGGGTTAACTCAAGGTCGCAGTGCGAGGACCTGAATGGCAGACTTGGACGTAGTTCAACTACTCTACTCAAACTACTGTAGTTTAACTACTTTTCCGAGTAACTTGGTAACTTTCAATTACTACTTTATTTGGGTAATTAGTAGTTTACTTTAACTACATTTTTCATGTAACTTCTACTCGAATTACTAACTACTTTCGAAATCGCCGGCAGATGAAGCGGCCTTCCCGAACAAGGGGCTCCCTCGCAGCCGTAGAAAATGCATCACAGGCGTCCTTGGGCCAAGGTGGCGATGAGCAGCCAAAACATAACACCGACGCGCACGAACGCAGGAAGAGATGCTTAACAAGCCTTGGTCGGGTATTGACCTAATCCGGTAATGCACGCAGGTGCCGCGCCTTCAGCTGCAACCGTGCAAGCAAAGACGGGGGCACTCCGAAGGTTGTTGTTTTCATGTTGCCTGCCCTTTGTGAGTTCTGACTCAGGCGGTTTGGGGGTTCTACAGGAGGCGCCACTGGCATGACCTCGGAGTTGGGCGCCTGTTCCCATCGTCGCCTCGTCGTCAGCGAATACTCGCTTGCACAGCCGGACTCCACCGCATAGAAACGCAGACACGGATAATCCGTTCATGGGAGCACATTCCCGCTTCCAGCTGCAACTGCACGAGCGTCAATGCTTGTTCACGTAATCCTTCGAGCCCTTCCGACCTTCCACGACAGGGAGATCTCCTCTTTGTTGAAAACGATTTACTTGTCAGGCGTGTCAGGTGCGTCAGGATACCGTAGTCGCCGGCGAGGGTTGCGAGTCACCCTTGCGAGTTCCTTTTATTGGGCCCGGCGTCAGCGGCGAAGTATACTTCGTTTTATCTTCTGTTACATAAAAAAAAAAACTTTTTTTTCGGTAGCGTAGCACTAGCACTGCAACGATACGCGCAGTCGTTCGAATGATCTCATCGTCGTGGCGTGAGACTTGAACCCTTGACGGTCAGGTGCACTCGCTCAGCGTACTCTCCGAACGCCGTGGGAATAAAGAGGGGCCAGTCATAACAATCTCAACTTGCCGAACAAAAAGACAAAAGGAGTAGAGTTTGTTATACAACCCCCCAAACGAGGCAAACCTCACATGTTTTGTCATGGACACCTAAGATGCCAACACTCGCTTACCCGATCCTGCACAGCCTGCTTCTCAAACTCAACGCTGCCGTTCCATCCAGCGCGTCGGTGGAACGTCTTTTTAGCTTAGCTGGGGACGTCGTTAGTAGGAAAAGGCGAAAACTCTCCTATCAATAACTTCGAAAGTAAATTGCTTCTGCGAGTGAATAAACTATTTTGGTGAAAACGCAAATCATAAAATGACTGCATTTATTTCATGCTTGCAGGGTTTTTCACGAATCAAAACTGCTGTTCATTTTGCTACCACCAAAATATAAAAAAGTAACTTCGAAAGTAACTTCAAAGTAACTCGCTACTTTTTTACAGTAGTTAGTAGTTTACTCAATTACTATTACAAATGTGTAATTTCTACTCTACTCCAATTACTTTTGGCGTCGATACTCAGTAACTTAACTTAACTACCTTTTTTGAGTAATTTGTACATGTCTGCTGAATGGTCTCCTTCCGACGGTGCAGCTGGTGCAGCAACGCACCGGTGCCACGCGCCGCATGAAGTCCCAGGCGAACGTAGTGCAGCCGCACCGACATGACCCGGCGAACGTGACGCGTCCGTCGGTGCAGCGCGGTGCGGTGCGCCCCAGACGAATGTGACATATGACTCATGTCACATTCGTCTGGGGCGCGCACGGCACCGCGAAAATGCCGCCCCCAAGGCCACGCCACTGTGTAGGTGCGCCACATGACGCACTACCAGGCGAACGCGAAGCATCCCGCCGTGCGACGCGCTCGGTGCGGTCACTGCAAGGGCAAAACATGAACGGGTGGACGGTAAAAAATATCCGCAAGAGTGGGGCGGCGGCTCGCGCCATCTAGCGAGGAATGAAAGTAACAAATTGTCAAGTGGATGGTTCAAGTATGTACTTGTGACACCGAAAATTCGCCCGCCAACGTAAAAACAAAAACACATGGACCTTGAAACAGCGTTTACACGCAACACATATAAGATTTTATTGTCAGACTGGTGACAAGCTATTGGTACACGTCCGGTGTGAAAATCAACCGAGGCGAGGGCAGCAGGGGTTAAAAGAAAAACAAGAAATTTAATTAGGCGATAAAAAGCCGCGCACGGCGACAACACGACAAAACCATCAGAACGAAATGCGAACACGCGTTACAGCACACTCACGAACCTTCGGGCAGCGGGGCCGCGAAAAAAACAAGACAGCACTCAATTGCCGACACAACGCGAAACAACTCACCGCTCGCAACACAAACTGCAGCCTGGAAACAAGTTCGCCGGTGCAAAGAACACGAAAGTTCCGAAAAGGAAAGTCCCCACTGCGGACCCAAAGTCCGGAAACCAAAGTCCAGGGAAACGTTCCAACGAAGTCCGAAGACTCACCGACGTCTTGAATCCGACGAACGACGAAAGTTTCACGTGCCCGGCGGCCAACGCAACGCAACACCGCACGCACACACACACACTTCCCGAAAAGGGAAAAACCGACGCCCGTCGTCACTGCTGGAATCGTAGCCAGAACAGAGGGCTTGAGGGAAAGAAGATAGCAGCGCCGACATCACGTTCTCTCGAGCTGCGGGCCGCCATGTTTCGTGAGACGAGGCAGGAAGGCAAGGAAGACCGACGACGAGGCGAGAGAGAGAGGAGGTGCCGAAGGAAGCGGAGAGGGTTAACTCAAGGTCGCAGTGCGAGGACCTGCATGGTCTCCTTCCGACGGTGCAGCTGGTGCAGCAACGCACCGGTGCCACGCGCCGCATGAAGTCCCAGGCGAACGTAGTGCAGCCGCACCGACACGACCAGGTGAACGTGACGCGTCCGTCGGTGCAGCGCGGTGCGGTGCGGTGCGCCCCAGACGAATGTGACATCAACTTCTACGTTCTGTTCCGGAATCTCTCGAGCTTACCTCTGTTTGACTGCTATTTCTGCCGCCTCACAAAGCAGCGCTGCTTTCTCAAGCGTCGAGGAATCTTGGCGTAGCATTCTTTCTCTCATCATTGCGCCTGCTATACTGTAAACAACTTGGTCCCGGATCATCGAACCCACCAACGTTCCGAAGTTTCGCGATTCTGCTACTTTCAGCTGAAGATCTCCGAAGAAACTTTCGAACGGCTCGCCTACTTTCTGGAAGCACGATCGAAAACTATGTAACTCGTACATTTCGATACACAGCGGCGTGATTTCAAACTTTTTCAGCAAGGTATTGCAGGTTTCGCGTTCTTCTTTGGAACATTGGAAAGTGTTAAACACTTCCAACGCCCCCTGACCTGAGACATGCAGAAGAATTGCTCCCTATCTGCTTCTCTGAGCGCGGTTTCTCGGATTCATTGGGTTTCGGGAAAAATAAAGCCTTTTCAAAATTTCATCCACCAACACTGATGGTCGCCATTTCTTGGTTATTGGATTCGAGTCCGCGCCGAGCGCTGACTTAGCCCTCATGTCCTGTACATGCTTGGAGCACGCGACCGAGCAATGGCGGACAGACGATGGCGCGCACTTTTGAAAAGGATCTATTCGAAACGCTGCTCGAACTTGCGCCAATTCTGGACGATGTTGCCTGTCAGCGGGAGTCCGTCCAGAGCCCTTCCGTCATCGAGTTACGGGGTCGTGCCACCCCACGTCTGACGCCATGTGGCGACGAATAAGAGAGGCCTGACCGGTGGGGCTCCGAGAGGCAAGCTGGACGCACGTTGACTGCGGCGCCTTACGTGTACACGCATACATATACGCGAGTCATAATAGATCGGCACGAGGTTGCTGAATAAGGACGTTACATGATATGCACGATACGAATGAGCCTCAGTTCAAACGCATAACTATCTTTCAGAATGTATACGACATTACGGTAAAGATACTAAAGAAATCCAAGAACACGTTCGACAAACCAAATGAAATAAAAACGAGGATGAACATTCGAAGAAATAAAATAGTGTAGATTGCTAGAGTTCATACGACGCACATTGCTCCTTATAACTGTACGGCCTCTTTATGGCGAAACAAAGTACAGTGTGCGTTTCAGATATTACGAGCTTCATTTCTCCCTTCCAAGCAATGTTTTGCGAACATCTGAACATCGTTTCGAGGTCCCTCTTATTTTTCATCGTGACCGTATGAGAGGATACTCGAGCAAACTCAGATAACTTGAACTAAACTTATGATGGTGGAAACTGAGGGAAAGGGGGCGGTGAGAACGCCGAGCTCTCAATGGAATGATTAGTGGGTAGACACGAACTATACTTTGTTTCAGGTTAAGTCCAGTCGCCGCCGACGATACGAGACGATAGGACCAATAAACAGCGTCAAAGCCAGGGTGTAAGATAGACAGGTGGGGAAACGAGAGCCAAATGAGCGACCGGATTGTGTCCCTCTCGGTTTTCTCTTTTTCTGTGGCGCCATCTATGTGGAGCACCGCGAACTGTCACTCCGGGTGGGCGACCGGTGGCGACCGGCTAAACTGACGGAGATGGTTTCTCGTGAATTTTCAACGGAGGACTGTCGTGCTCTCTGTTTAATTTGCGCACCCTCCCATAGAGTTCCATGCAAATCCGACTCCGACTTTTTTCTTTTCGCCGCAGCGCCATCTGTCGCAAATCGGAGGTACCCGCAAGCAGACGAGTACACAATCCGGTCACGGCGCTGCGGTAGGCTTCTATGAGCCGTTTCCCCACCTGTCTATCTTACACCCTGGTCAAAGCTCACCATCATGGTGTTCGTCATGATTGGTTCGTTGCTGCACCAATCATAAATAAAAAAAGGTACTATGACTTGCGCTTTCGACGCACTGCTGCTTGCGCTGCTTGATTGGTTCCATTACCTTGAAGCGTCGGCTGCGTCTTAAGCTGAAGCGAAGTATAACTACATTTGTCTCAATTCACTCTTCGAACGCGCTCGAACAGTGAGTAGAGACAAAGGCAGCTAGCACCGCGTCTACCCACTAATCATTCTAGTCAGAGCTGTTTCTCTTCCTCGGTGTCTACTCGTATAGAGCCAAGTGCGCACAAATGAGTGAAACGTATTGGGGGATCGGTATCCGAGTGGGCTAGCGCGCCCTAGAGTCACTGTATATGGGTTCCCAGAGTAACGAAACTCCGAAGGTTCGTATTAGAACGGCGGCGCGGCGCTGAAACCGAAACCATGGCGCCGCCATCTTGGGTTCACGCGTCGACGGAGGTATGAAGGCAATAGTGACATGCATTAGAGCGCGTTGAAGGAGCTGGTTCATTCCGCGATACGCGGAATGAACCAGCTGTAACTGGCGCTCACCTCATGAAGCTTGCTTGTTGCACTGGGCTCGAACTCTTTCCGTTTTACTATGACCTGTCAAGCCTTCTTCCTCCGTCTTGCAGTTGCATTCTTTCCAAACAAGATCCGGAAGAGTCTCTTTCCATCCTCAGACCTCCTGCTGCACCCAAAAGCGCAACAAGCAGGCATTATGCCACTAAGTACACAACCTCCTTGTTTTCGACGTCGGTAACCGCGTGGAAAAGACGACGCGTAAACCCGCGTTCGATGAGCAGTTGTTTGCAGGACCCAAGATGGTGGCGATTAGACCCGCTTGAAGCGCTGATGGAGGTGAGTCTAGCGGTGCTTGTGTCACGTGATCGCTACCGTCCTATGATGCTCCTAATGCTCACCAAGCCAAAACATGATCGGCTAGAGTGGGTATGTTGTGGGCGAAACGCAAAAAGAAAGGGAATGCGTTACTCTGGAAACCCATACACTGACTCTAGCGCACACCAGCTCGGAGCACGTGGAGTGAAAGCTCGAGCTGCATAACTCAGGGATCCCGGGCTCAATCCCCACCCTGCCCGTTTCGATCTGAATGGGCATCGTACCAGCGGGCGGTCGTGTATCATTACTGCGTGGTGCACGTTAAAGACCCACAGGCAAGAGGCTGTACTACACTGGCTAAATTTCTTATCTAGAGCTGAGAGACAAGTCACCCATTGGGGCAGACTAACTTCAGGTTGTATAAACGACTAGATTTTGAAAAAAAATTGTATAGTGAAAAGTATTAAAAAAATGCAAAAATAGTACTTTACATGTTCTCTTTAGCATATGTTCTTTATCGACCCGCTCCCAACACTTGAAGGGCTGAGCTTTCTATTCATAGAAAATCTAAATGAAAAAAAAATTATCACGCAACAGAAGACAAAATCCAAGATTAGGCAAATGACTCTCGCAGATTCTCGCAGAACAGCGACAATCGAAGATTCGATCTAACTCCCACTCTCACGCACCCGAACACTGCCCAGCCGCTCCATTCAAGAGCACAAAAGGTTAAAACAAAAAACTCCGCCGCCCGAAAAAAAAAAGAAAAGTATATCATTTTTACTGCAAACTCATTTCGCAATGGCAAAAGGAGAAAATAGTTTTTTACGTTTTTTTTTTTTTTTTGCGCAGGTCCAATCGAAGAAGCAATCCTTATTGGCATGGGGTGTGAATCGGCCCACCTGTGGCTGTCACTCCGGGCAGGGCGGCAGCGAGCAGCGCTGTGGCATGCGCGTCCACAATGACACCCCAACAATGCCCGGGCCTTTATGGATGGCCCGCCCATAATTGGGCTACGCGCGGGTGGAGCACATCCAAGAAAAAGCTCCCCCTGAATCCAATAAAAAAGAAAAGACACAGCTCAGGTATCTTCCTTTTTTTTATGTGTTGGTGGATGTCATAGGCATCTTTTGCTTTTTACCCATCTTTTTCGCTTTCGATAGTGAAATACGAGCACCGCCCTCTTTCCAAGGAGGGTTCGAGACGCGAAGGCGAGGGAAAGAATGGAGAAAACAGCAGCGTGCTGACAGAAGAAAGTGCTCTCACTGGGCTTGGGACAAGTGCTTTATTGTTTCAAAGAGGAAAGGCGACAAACCGTCTATAACAAAAATCTTGACTGACCTTGTAAGAGTGGACTATTCACAGAAGTGCACCGCCTGCTCCGAGCTACCCTAAAAAAAGTAACACAAACGTCTTTGTTTTCTTCTTTTGGTACATAGAGGTGAGATGCAAGCGAGCTGTGAAATATATACTAAGTCATTGTTCTTCGTATGTTTCTCTATCAGTCGATACCGTTCTTAGCTTTCCCCAGTCACAGTTTTTGTCTTTGTTCCAAGCAACAAAGTAATCATTTGTTTTGTACGCAAGCAAACTATAAAACGTTGCTGCAGGCAAAAAAAAAAAAAAAAAGAAAGACTATGTATTGCATTTTTTGTAGCAGCCCCTAACACACGACACGCGAGCTTAGCATCATAGGCACTGACACATTCATGTTCTCCCAGACTGATTAGAACTTAGAACAGCTCAATCGTACTTTTGGAGCCCATGACGAACGTGGTGTAGTTACAGGATTGGTCCTGTAAGAAGAATTGAACTAAATTGGTTTCTGGTTGTTACTACAGATACATCAGAGCATTCTTTTAAACTAAATGGCATTAGTCGCAATTTACTAAATCATTAACTTTAAATACGTTTCTTATGGCCAAGTTTCCGAAGACCTTCCTTCGAAACTGGCGTTCGTTTGAACACGTTTTCACTAAAAAGTATAAGGCCAAGGTGAGTTCCTAGCTCTGCCTTTTTGCTCTGGTGCTTTCTTCAATCGCATGCCTACTGCCGGAACCTCCAGCATCAGTGCCACCGCGACTGTCTTTTTGCCTGCATCGATGAAATCCGTTATTTTATTTATGATACCCCTTAAATTAATAGATGAATGTTGCATAAATTGTTCACCATTGAATACTGTGCACTTCGTTACAATCTTTTTTCTCAGCACGAATATTCCCTCTCGTTTGGACTTTATAGAGTCACTAAATACGCTTCGCGATAAGGTACCGACCCTTCAGCCATCTTGGTGCTCAAAAATCATCGTTGCCAGTAACCCGAAGTTTTATCCGAAATCACCGGAAACTGTTTTCCGTTCTCCAAAATATTTATATACAGACTGCGACAGAGCAGAACGATATCGCCTGAGCTTCCCCACACCGAACGTCAAGCTCACAAAGTCGCATTCTGAAATCGTAACGGTCGCCAATTCCTACCGCTCTGCACTAATCACCAACATGGTGGTGCCCACAAGAAAATCTAGGAACGGAGTGATGATACTCTAAGCGTAGACTACCCAGTAGTTTTGACCTGGTCACCTACCTCATTTACATTCTGGACATTTTAAGGAGTGTCGGAGGAGCCTCTTGAAAACAGAGACCTGCCCCGAGGGGCACGTTCACACCGCTATTAAACATCAGCTGTACGAAAGCGTCGCTGCGGCACAATTTTATTTACCTTTAATGTTTCACCAACGCGGAAACCGTAGGTTCGGGAACACTCCTGCTCCCAGACTAACCCCGGCAGTTTGGCACACCAACACAAGCTTACGCATTGGTCAAATGCCAATCGCGGAAACGTTTCCCGACAACGCGAGCTACTTTAAAGATAATCAACAAAAAAGATAAGAAAAAAACAAACAGACTCTGACAGAACAAACTGGGATTTAAAATCACACCAACGCTATCATCTATGTCTCATTCCCAGTAGTATATTAGGAAAAAAAAAGCTTGTGAAGGACGTCAACAGGTCAATTTCGGCACTCCGACGGGCGCGTTTTCCCGGACGGGGGCGAGGGAGGAGGGGGGGGGGGGGGGGGGGGGGGGGGGGGAGGGGGTAAACACATTTTAGGGAGTCACACGCAAGCCTTTAGCCAGCACGCATAATTGATTACACTTATCGGGTAAGCAAATCTAGGAGCCGTTTCAAGGTTTTTCCGAATACGCTTTCCGCTATGCTTTTCTCTTGCCGTCGCGACAATGAGGAAGCAAGCTAGAGCCCCGGTGTCAGATGTCGTCACCCATTGTCCTACCTCCAAAATAGACCCATGAATACAAAGTGCTCATTACTGAGCGTGTTTACGAGATCTTACCATAAAGGATTGTTTTCTTAACCCTCACCGACCCTTAATGCGAAGATGTAACGACGCCTGTATCTGTGGGTTTCTAAAAATAGCTCATTACACGACCGAAAGCCCTAGTGGATCGATGCTTGCATCCGGCAAACCAACAAGCAAGTAAGAACACATCGCCTATACACTCAAGTTCACGGGAAAGGTCATCTCATCGAAGAAAGACACGGGTTATTTAGCGACCAACGCGAGCCGCGGATGCGCCGATAAATAAATGAGCGTATTTTCGGGCTGCACATGCGCACGCACGCGCGATGAAGTCGATGAGCTGGCATGAATCACGCCTTGCGCGTCCCCGCGTCGAACACGCCGTCGAAAAGCGCAGGGGCGTGATACGCTCATAAATCCGGGCCTCCTTCGAGACGCCGCACACCTGGTTTGTTTAATGAATACTTCGTGTCGCCACATCCGAGCATCGACCAGAAAAGCCTGGAATTCGACGCCAGTATGAGGCGGGCGATAAACGGGCGATTGTGTTTGATGGCGAGCTTGGAAACAAGCTCAAAGATATAGGAAGACCCGCGGTGCTCGTTTATTGATTTACTTGAGGCGAGCTCGGACGATGCGCACCGCACCGCAGCGACGTCGCTGCCTTGGGGTGGGACTAGTGTGCCTAGATTGCAGAGTGTTTCCCACTGCTCAAGCGGGTTGTGTGACGTCATCTCATTGAAAACGAGCTAAGACACGGATAGGGGACGATTGGTACGTCATCGTTCGGCTCTGCCTCGCGTCCAATCAGCCTGTCGAAGGACGCTGGGCGTCGAACTCGGGCCCAATCGCTGGGTTGGCGTCATCCGACCGTGACGACGTTTTATGAAAGAAGAGGAGGATGTTCGCAGGCCTTGCTTGTTCTAGGGTGACTTGAGTCACGTGGTTTTGGAGCCGCGCTTGCGATACAAGCTGTGATTAGGTGACGAAGTCGTCGATCATCACCGTTTTAGTGCTGAATTTTCCCGCCTCACTAAAAGAAGCCACCGCGGGGCAAAATGTTTTACACGACTGTGACGTCAGGGTTCGGCTGGAACTCGCGTTCAATCGATGTCGACACGAGTCCCAGCCGAACTCTGACGTAACAACCGTGTCCAACCTGTGCACTACGGTGGTTTTTTTTAGTGACGTAGGAATATTCGGCACTTAGGCCTTGTTATCTGGGAGCGCGTCGCGTTGATCGCCTGCGAGCGTCTTCGCCCGTTTGCCCAATTTCCTTCTCGCCACGCTACAGCGCAAGGCATGCGATCTTGCAGCCAATCTTCGCAGAAGGCGCCCACCATTAAATTGCGAACGCCCTCCGTGTTTTGAGTTGTTTCCTCTCTCAAGTCTAGGCTCTCTAGGTGTTACTGCCGGAGGCCGGTCTCGGGTTACCAACCACGTAATTTATTGATGCGCGTGAGGTAATCATTGGCCCTTCTGATGATCATGGCAAGAAGCGCGGGCTTGAACCGACCGGACGCTCCTGGTAAATGAAATTCGAATATGCAGACGCAACCAAACGTAGAACGAAAGAAAAAAAAAAACAACTGACTTTGATTGTTGTTATTATTTGCAGGATGGTCAAGCGGGTCCACAATTTTGCTAACCGAAATTGAGTACTTTGTAACCAGGGGCCTCCGATGCAGCTGTATAATAGAATTCGTCGAAGTTGAATGAACCGAAAGGCTTTTGGGCACCTACCCTGATTACGTTATTTGCGGGGCTGTGCACGTTACGAACAAAATGCAGAGCCAATTTTTGTTCAACGTCACGAGGAAACAAAATGGAGAAAGGGAATTTCAATAGCTCTCCTCCCCTTGCCCTTTGTCTCAATTTTCTTTCCCCGACGTTACCGCGAGACCCCGTCAGTTGTCCAAGACCTGGCAAAGCGTTCTGTTCTAGAAGAAATATTGCGACTAGCAGTATTATTACTTCTACTACTACTACCACTACTACTATAGACCTTTCCAAAAAAAAAGAGCGTGTGGCCGGTGCCATCTTGAGTGTTCGTGCGTATGGCGCGTGCTTTCCTCGCTTTCCGGAGCGACGAACACTCACGTGTTGGGCTGTGAAAATCTCACGAGAGCACGATGTTGTAGCTTTGAAACGTTCTGCCGCAGATTGAGCGCTCGATCTAGAAACGTCTGAAAGCCAGGAGCGTGGGCTAGCTCGTGCTTGTAGCTTTGGTTGTACTACTACTATAACTGCCTTTAAAATACCGGCGAAGCGCCCACCCCCTTTTACTGAAAACTGGATTAATCTAGACATAAGCACTTGTAGGGTCGAATCGGGCGCCTTACGTATAATTTGCAGAATTCCCAAGTTTGGAACGCGTTAATGCGCTTGAGCAAAGTAGCCGCTTCCGCGGTATTTTGCGGTACTGCTATTACTACTTTTACCACTACACGAATAGTAATAATATAACAGTAATGAAATAATAATAATAATGAATGATATTAAAGAAGAGGCGATATTATCAGATGCGAAATGTCTGCGCCGTGACACTGAGCATGTTGAAACATCACGCTTAATGTCATGTCACAGACTGTTTTTTTGGAGCCTACACATGTTTTTTCAGCTTCGCCACTCGCCGAGTTCCCTTTGCAGGTTGCAGCGATCGGCTCTCCCGAGTGCATTGCGGGAAAGTAGACGCTCTTTAATTCTTAGGGTATGGCAACGCAATACATGAAAGGAAAACACGAGACAGAAGAGAGCACGCGGACACATAAATCAAATAGAATGGAGTTAGGAAGCTTCTGGGGTTAACGTGGCGCCACCGGAGGTGAAGCCAGAAGTGTGGAGGGACACGCCCCCAACGATCACAAAAACAGCTGTGGCTTTTTTGGTCATCGCTGGGGGCGTGTCCCCCCACACTTTTGTCTTCACCCCCGGTGGCGTCAAGTTACCTCCAGAAGCTGCCTAAGTTCCTACCTCTATGTAAAACAGACTTTCCAAAGCCGACAAGGAGAAGAGAGCACAAAGAAGGATCATATTGGAATGACGCGCCTCACGATCGTAGCTTTCGAACAGAAGGTTTCAGTAAGTGATATCTAAGGTTGTCATCCATATTTGTATTCTTTTTTTTTTTTTCTAAATATCTGATGTTCCGTCCGAGCCAACGCATGGTTACACACAAAACAGTACCAAATAAAATCGTCGTATTCGAAATAATAAAATAAGACTGCAAAAACAAATAGAATCCCAGTTTTGCAATAAGACGGACCGAGAGAAAATTGAGGTTATTCAGGGGTTCGTGCCGGACCTTCCTTTGCGACACAGTAACCACAAGTTCCAACTTTGTCTATAAATCCGCGGTCATGGCAGCCACAACTGAATTCTAAAAACGAAAATATCGGTGACAAAAAAAAAATATCATAGACGGAACTTATTTTCTTTTTTCTGGCAAAAGCATTGACGATAGAAAAGAGAGCACACGCACAAAACAGAAACAATACGGATGGCCTAAAAAAAACTTTGATAGAAATAAAAACAAGGCCGAGATGGGGACGCACCACTAGGGAAAAAAAAATAAAGGGGGGGGGGGGGGGGAGGAAGGGATGCTCAACGGTACGCGCTACTTACGCGAGCGCGATCAGAACAACATAACGCAAATCTAACAGCTATGCCCGCCACACGCGTGCATACATCCTCGCACAAAAACACACACGCGAAACACACAGCGAAATAGGAGGGTTGCCGGCTGTCCCAGGGAGTCAAGCATGCAGACTGCGAGAAGAGGCGCGCGCCAGCATCGAATGATAAATCGTCCGTAATTCGAAACACGTTGAACGTCTCGTCTCCGATTGCGCGTATCGCTGCACTTGCGACTCCGACCGTCGCATTCGTTTCTTCCTAAGCACACAAAAAAGAAAAAAAAATAAGATACAGTACCCCAGCCCCCTCCTTTTGGAGCCCAGATTTTCCACCGCTCCTTGATGCGTTTTTCTTTTTTTCTTGCGCCATGTTTTTTATAAAAGAGAGATTTAGATTTTCTCGTCCAATTTTCTGCGTGCATATATCGCTTGATGGACGAGGTTAAAATTGATAGCGATACCGTCTTTCTCTGCCGCGACGTTCGGCTCCCGAAATGGTACCAGTGTCCCTGGGTGGAAGCAGAAGACCTTTGTTTTCTTTGCTTTCATCCGTGTTTTTTTGCATGCAAACTAAAAAAAAAAAAGAACAAAAACGAATGCATCTTTTGGGAGTTGTTTAGATCTGTGTAATTTTTATTTTATTTCTAACACTCCTCTTTACTTTGTAGAATTGTACTTCGTGACAGTACGAACAACGCCTGAGCTGCGCCCAACTCTGCTCTAGCAGTACCGGGAATAAACAAAAATATAGACGTATACTTCTTCTTCATATTGCGTCACTTCAATATTGAATAACAGTCTACGGACACAGTGCCAAATATTTACAACTAAAATAGAATCGATCTAAAAAACGATAGTCAGAAATATGGGTTACCTATAAGTGAAGAAACTGATCTGCCAAACTATGTGCATAAAGGACTAGGAATGTTGCGCTTCAGAGACCAGATGAAGTATGATATTATTTTAAAGCATTCTTTTAACAACAAACATAAAGTGGAAAGTGCCAAAGAAAGAACGTTAAGACCGAATAAAAAATTAATTGAACCGTTTATTTATACTAAATAGTGAGAGGCAACAAAATTTATTTGTATCCAAATGTACCTAATCAACAGACCGCATATGTTGCCATATATCCAAGCGTAAATTGTGTCCGACACAGGCACTTACCCAGGGGGGGGGGGGGGGGGGGGGCGGCATGGGGCCCGCCCCCCCCCCCCCCCTCCCCCCCCCGAAATCCTCCATTTTGCTGGGACCTCCTCTCCCCCTTCCCCTCACAGAGCATTTTGTCATGGGCGCCCCCCCCCCCCCCCCCGAAACAAAATCCTGGCTACGTGCCTGGTCCGACAGTTAGGACAACAGCATTGCAATTATTCACACGGTAATCACAGAGCATTAAATATTGGAGACTTTTAGCGAACCGTTACCGTGTTCCGCGTACCGCACTACCGGAGCCTTCGAAGCATGCTTTTAAGCACGCGCGCCGCGGTCACGAAATCACCCGGGCACGCGCTTAAAAGCATGCTTCAAAGGCTCCGATAGTGGGGTAAGCGGAACACGGTAACGGTTTGCAAAAAGTCCCCATTGTCGGCTCTTCATGGGTAGCGTATTTGTAACGACAACTAATTCGATTTTTCAATTTCCTTCGATTCATGGGCAACCTCGGATATTGAAATGTAAGGTGAGCTATGGCATTTCCTTACCCCGCAATTGTTTCTCTGCCTCACCTCCTCACGAGGAAGTGGAAACAATGACCAACAAGCAAAAACAAAGAAAATATTAACATGCCTTAATTAATTTTAGCAACTTGAGGTTGTCAGATTGTAACGCTGACAGTCTTAACACAGAGCCAAAGGCCTTAATGCTACTATTAAAAGTAAAACAAATTGCCGTAAACTAGAAACAAACCGACATTTCGCAGAGAATTTTAAACGAATATTACGAGAAGTGACGTGGATCAGGGGACAAGAAAGAGGAGGAGTTAAGTTTTCATCTAGAACCCCGTCTTATCATGGACGCTGGGTGAAGAGGGAAGAACGACAGCTCTAAATACAAGACTTCGAAACTTTGCGATCAAACTTATCCAGTTCAGAAAGCGAGCCGTCCCTCTCTGTGCCCCCTACGTCCGAGAATAATCCTATCCCGTCCCGACCCAGACTCATGTCACGTCCGGTCGCCGTACTTTCTCAGTGACAAGTTTTTCTTCCCTTCATAGGCAATTTAAATCTCTCGCAAGCACCCGGCCGTCCAAAGCCATCAGTAAACACTCCACAGTGACGAACGACGACAAGCAAAACATCATCGGTCGGTGTAAGAGGCCAAGATCGTTTTCAGAAAAGAAAGGTGCGCGGAGACTTCGCCAATAAAACAGACAGAGAGCTAGCGATGACTAAAGCGCGACCTAGAAACAAACGGACAAACAAAAAAAAAAAAAGGTTCAGCATCGAAGAGCAGAACCCTCGTGAAACAATCATCACCGATCCATCGGCGCCCGGTCCGACGGGACAATCAGGATAAAAGGTCGGCCATTTCAGAGATTACAATGACGCCCCCGCGAGTCAGGACACGAGGTGTCTCCTCGAAGGGCGAGCCAGTGGCACCGAAGGACGGCACAAAAGTACACGATGCGAAACTCAAAAACGTACACAATGACAAATCGTGCTGGACAGAAGGGCCAACGCTCCGCCATATCCCAATCTGAACTGCCTTCATCGAGGTAGCCCAGGTCGAAGCAGAATCGAACGCCAGCGCGAACAAAAGAGTAAATGGAGGGGGGCTGCCTTCACGCGGCGAAAATAATCACTTTCCAAAAGCAGTGGTCCGCGCGTTCCTCCCGCGAGACTTATTCCCGTGGGCAAGATCATGACGGTGCGATACTCCGCCGCCACGCGGCGCTACGTTCCGTCACGCAACGACACGCCACGGTTCTCGACGGTTCTAGAAAGTGAACTTGATTGAAAGAGCTCCCCAAATAATTCCTCAAAGTGCGTAGGTCCCCGGGCTCCTTTTTGTTTTCTTTCTTTCTTATTGTATGTTTTTTTTTTCTCTTCTTTGTTTCCCATTGAGCTCTGCTTCTCTATCCTCAACTTGTTCACTCGGCCATTTGTAAGCCATCCCGATCTGCTACATCATTTCTAGAGAGTCTCAATGGCCCTCCGTATGTTAAAAACAACGTGAATTATTAAAAGAGATTAAAAATAAAAACAAAAAAAGACCGCAAAAATGTCCGGAAACGTCGGTGCTTGTTTCGCGGTGGGTCGAAAGTTTATTAATCGAACGGTGAGAAGGTGGAGTTCAGAAAAAGAGCTTATTATTTTAAGCCCCGAGTTTAATAAGAATAGTGCGTCACGTAGACACGGCTGGCTGTCAGGTTTGTTATATTTTCGTTTGGGCCGGAGAGTATATCTGGCCCGCTTTTATTATGCGCAGAAAAATGGCGTGACATAGCTTCAGCGAGGGGGGCGTGACCTTGTCTCCTTAATTAAAAAAACAGCCAACCGATGGTGTCATTTTTTTTTTTTTTTGTTAGACGTAAAGTTACGACATACACGATCCGAGCGTCGTGTAAGCTTAGAAAGTTTATTACTATACACAACGGTTAAAAAAAGAAAACTTGTTTGGTCAAATTGTGTACCTGAAGAGATTTGACAAAGTCTGAAGCTCTCGTGACGGTCCTCGTGGCAGTTTAGTACCTAGACTACACGCTTAGGTATACGACGCCCCAGGTTGTGCGCTCATTTGTGTTCCCTCCGACGTTCCACGAACTCTACATTCATCATTTGTTGAGGACCGCGCCCCCACTTTATCCGTGGCGCCAGTATCATATGCGCCCTCTAGCTTCACAATCTTGGAACTCATTGTACAAATACAGTCGAATCTCGTTAAATCAAACTCTGTTCATTCAAACTTTTCGATAATTCAAACTAACGTGCAGAACCCATCCTATGCGTCTCTATGGGAGGAAACTTCCTGTAATTCAAACTTTGTTTTATTCAAAACAAAATTTCGTTCCCTCTCGAGTTCGAATTAAGGAGATTCAACTGTATCTGCAACCATCTTATGCGAGAGGTGGCCAAATTACTGTTATTTTGCGATTCAATTGCATTACTAATTACTCAGCCCAAGACGATTAAAACGTAAATAGTTAAACATATAAAATAGCGCAAAAAAGACAAGGACAAGAAGTATTCAGGACAAGCGCTATACTTGTTGGGCTAGTTGGTTCACTTTAGTTAAACATATAAAATAAAATAACAACGTACCCTACTAAAAAACGTAAATAAATTGCATTACAAATTACCACAACAAAAAAAGTAATTCATCATTGTCATAAATTACTGCAAGCAAGTAATGACATTAATTTTCGAATTATTCTTGAGGGGATAACGAGCGTAGTCATGCACGATGGCCGCTTGAAAACTTTATTGAGTTTTTTTGAGACGCAGGCTTAATTAAAAACTTCAACCTAAATAACCGCATACTCCAAACGCGCAACTACAGCCGAAGCAAAAATAATAGAGGGGTCACATTTATGCATCATTCATTCGACAATTCATCTCATCATCATTTGTCAGCTATAGCTAGTAAGGCACAAACAAGCTGGGGGAGGTCTATCACACTGAAAAAAAAAAGAAGACAGAACAAATCATAGACATGCACGCGGAAAACAATGTCGCGAAATAGCGCTAAAAGCCATTGGGCGTAAACGTATGCTTAAATAAAGCGTTCACCCACTTGCAACCGAGCAGGACTGAGAGGAGCAAGACCGGTTTTTAAACCTCTTGCGACGGCGTAGGACGTGCTTAACAGCAGCGCATGTGGTCCAACTCGGTTGCAAGTGTGTAAACGGCTCTTAAAAGCTCCTAATCCTACCCCCACTTAGCAGAGGAGAGCGAAGCGACAACAATGGAGCGGCTGTGGTTAGGCTCCTACGCTGGAGCCTTTGATTGCGTTACGCTGGAGCACCTCGAGAGGCATGGAGTATAGCTAACATTGATGCAACAAAATATATCGTCTCAGACAAAATGATCTTGGGCAAAATAATGCGAAATACAAAGGCGGGCAAACTGATTCCAAGGGAATATCTAAAACAAAATTGTGTTCTCCCATACAGCATTTCTCTGAATCCCATTATTGACCGTTGTGCGTGCGTGCATGTGCGTGCGTGTTTGTTTTTACTAAACGTGTAATTTTTTGTTTGTTTGTATGTTCGATTGATGGTAGATTCGCGTCAAGAAGTTTGCAAATATAAAGAGGTCTCGTAAGCCACTGCGACATTTTGCTCTGCCTCCCATTCGGTTGTAAACCAGACAAACAGAAACAAAAAACTGTATTCTAATCCTTTGTATTTATGCATAAATAACAAAAAATAACAACTAACGCAGAGTACTACATATGTATAGTCTATTATAGGACGCCTATCAATCTCAGGTAGCTATACGCCGTCAAATTGGTGATGTACAGCCGGCGGCGATATTTGCTGGCCCAGCCGAGTGCTAGCCTAAAGGGGCAAAAGGCATGCATGCAGCCTAAGGCGTGTAAGCTATGAAACCGACTTTCACATTGAGACTATAGGGAGCACGGCAATCAGTTCCAACCTCTTTTATAACAGCTTAACGTACCCGGGGCCCTCACATGGCTTTTGTGCCACACGCGCTAGAACTCCGCTGGGCCATCTCAAATTGCACCAGCCTGTACTATTGGCTGGGATGAGTACCGTGGTCATAATATACGATTTATTTTGAAAATATTTTCGAGTGTCGAAATTAGCGCGAAGGAAACGCGAGAAGTCCGGAATGGAAGTCATCGCTGACATGCGGGAAATACCATTCTTCGATCTGGCCATCGTAATCAAATATACTTTAAGCATTTCAAAAGTTTCACGGACATACTTTCCTGCAAAACACGCAAGCGTCTTATAATTGTGGTCATATAGGTGCGGTGTATAAATTACAAGTTCAATCAACTATCTAGACGAAAAAATAATATTTCGAGTTTAGGACATCATGCATTAAAGGGCCTCTGACACGCCAAAAAAAAATATTTTTTTTCATGCTAAACGTTGCAATGGCATATCAGAACATTACAAAAAAATTGTTTCACTATAGAGTTGCGTAGTTTTTTTATAAAAAATAGAAATACGAGGCCCAATTCAAAGTTCCCGCCGTGCACTGTGACGTAACAGTGTACCGCAAGGTGTCGGGGCGGTCAGAAGGGAGGCATCGCCGGAAGTCACGTGAGTTGTATTCCTCCTCGTGCTTACCGCGAGCGCGTGTAATATTTTTTTTTTAATATTTTTGTTATTCTCCGCACCTCCACGAGCGATCCAAGCAGACAAGGTTTCTTTTATTTGCTTTTCATCGCTTAATGTTGCTGTAAAGGTAGAAGAAGCGGAGTCAGTGAATGGACCTTTTGGCGAATATGTGCTGCCACCTGTGGGGCGATGGGCGAACCTGAGGCGCACTGGGTTGGAGAGTATTTGTAGAGAAAACAACGTGCACGTTAGGCTTCTTGTGTGCTACCGGTTCGTTTTCTTTTTTTTTTTTTTTTTTTTTTTTGGGGGGGGGGGGGGGGGGGGGGGGGGGAGATCGGTGGCCGAGTGGGCTAGCGCACACCAGCTCGGAGCACGTGGAGCGAAAGCTCGCGCTGCAGAACCCAGGGATCCTGGGTTCAATCCCCACCCCTGCCCGTTTCGATCTGGATGAGCATCGTACCGGCGTGCGGTCGTGTATCACTACTGCGTGATGCACGTTAAAGACCCCAGGCTAGCGGTTGTACTCCACTGGCTAAATTGCTCATCTACAGCGAGTGACTCGTCGCAACTTTAAAATGGCTGACCAACGACTCGCTGTACAAATATCCACACAACCCCAATTATTATTGCTTTTTGGGTACACTCGCTGCTTTTAGAAGCATTTTGAGTCGCGATGTCTCGGGATGAGAACATCCCGTTCGCGTTTGACGCGGACCACTGGGTACGTCATCCCCCGGACCGTACGAACCTCACCCAGGACCGCGTATGGAGCTACCTCAAAAAGGACAGTTCGTTCAGGCAAGCGCATCGGGGATGGTCCTTCAAAGAAGAAGGCTACACAGTTCACCGGCATGATTGCGGTGCACGTCGTAATCTAGAACGGGCGTCGTCAGTACGATGACTCGTGTTCACCTTGTTCGCAACATCAAAACTTGAGTCTCGACTCTCGATGGTCTCCAAGGCGCCCAAAGGCGAGAAATGCAAGATGGCGGATTGTTTGGAACTAGATACTCTCGAACACAGGCGCATCAAATACTCCGCGCATGCGCACCGCGTTTTTCTACAAAAGGTCCATTGACGTGATCAACTACAATGCCTAGAAGGTGCTGTGTGAGGGACTGTCCCGGTATTTCAGCAACTGAAGAAGAGATCACACTGCATGCATTTCTGAGAGCCATACATCGGCCGCATGAGCACCCAGTAAACAAGTTCTACTCATGCTCTAGACAAAATACGTACTTTGTGCTCGACGTTTACTTGTACTTGGTACACTCACCAGTTCGTATTCTTTAGACGGCAGGCATCTACAGCCTGGAGAGTATCCGATGATTCAACGACCTCGGTGTCTCAACCTTCAGCAATGCGATCGGGCGTGTCGTATGCTAGCAATCCTAATTTCTGCGAGCGTTCTAATTTTTTTTTTTTTTTTTTCAAAACTTGATAGCTTGTTTTGCGCCCAGTATAGCCCTGTATTATCGGACTGACGGCATGCACTCGTACACTGGCTTGTACTCGCAACGCTTTCATCATTGACCTCCATCACGTCGATCCACTGACTCTTCGTACTCAAATTTTACAGCACGCAAACTAACCAACGGTGCAGGGATAAAGAGCTAGTGGAACTGAAACTTCGTTTTCTACGATCGCTCGTACGAAGAGCAGAATAATAAAAAGAAAAAAAGTCTTAGGCACGGTCGCGGAGAGCACGAGGAGTGAAACTCACGCGACTTCCGGTTAACCCACTTTTAGTGACGTAGCTCGATGCCTCCTTTCTGACCGCCCCGACACCTTGCGGTACACTGTTACGTTACAGTGCACGGCGGGAACTTTGAATTTGGCCTCGTATTTCTATTTTTTATTAAAAAAACTACGCAACTCTATAGTGAAACAATTTTTTTGTAATGTCCTGATATGCCATTGCAACGTTTAGCGTGAAAAAAAAATATTTTTTTTGGCGTGTCAGAGGCCCTTTAAGCTTCACACCGATATTTCACATTCACATCTCCGTGTAAAACGTATCCGACCGTGTCACGGTGTGATGTGGGTGATCGAGCTTTTGACTCTCAACATATGTTCGCCCTCATTCAATAGCAATCCCTCTTAAATCACACTTGATTTTATATTCCTAGATTTCCCCGAAAAAAAAAAAATAAAGGATCCAGACTTTTCTTTTGAGTGCTTTCCTTCTCCACGAGGGTACAGCTCCTGATGAATAATTAATAATGTTTTTTTTTTTTTTTGCACCAAAAATACATGAGGCAGGAGGCCTGCAGAAAAAGCTGTCAGATAGACAGCTTGAAAAAGCCGAAGGCCCCCTTACTGGCAGCGTCGGGGCAAAGATAAGATAGTAAACTATAGAAATAAAAGTGGAAACATAGTGACGAATCCTTTCACACAAAAAGATAAAAATACAGAAAAGATAATAAACTATACATATTTGAAATACAAATAAAAATGGACACCCAATGATGAATCTGTTTACACACAAAATATAATAAACTGTACATCATAGAAATAAAATTATCCTAGAGTGACAAGTCGTTTGATTCACACACACAAAAAAGATTAACAGAAATAAAATATAAGTTCCTGGAAACAAATTATACCCCCCCCCCTCTTTTTTTCAGTATAAGAGTTTAAAGGATTCTGAAAAAGTTGCGCAGTTCTTTAAAAGAAATATGTTCTGGCTGAATATTTTTATCATGTAATTTATTTAATAATCTTGGTAATTTGTTTTGTATCATTTCTAAGCCGTATCCTGTTCTACAGGTGTCTATTTTCCAAGGCTCATTTTTTCGTGTGTTGTGTACTATAACATGTGGTTTTAGTTTTGCCAAGTTTCTTAAAAGGCAAATGTTATTTCTTGTTTCTTGTTTATATTGCTTGCGTCAAACCCTTTTCCCTTTGTAACATTTAGAAAACTAAGTATAATTGGCAGACATATGCATATTTATTTTATCTGTATACGATATACATGAGCGCCGATGAAGTAGATATTTATTACTTTATCCCACACCCTCCAAAAAGATAAATCTGAGTCACCAACGCTAAACTTTTGGGATATCAAGCGTTCCTTAATGTAACTAAGTATTAAAACTATATATATATATATATATATATATATATATATATATATATATATATATATATATATATATATATCCCCTAGGGGATTCATATATATATATACTATATATATATTCATATATATATATATATCCTAGGAGATTCAGGGGGGTCCATGTAACTCTTGTTCGCGCTTGGAATTATTCCCGCTTGATTTATTTGGTCTGGGACCGCCGCATTTCAGAATTAGGCCATTCCGGAAATACGCAGCGGCCCCCCCCCCCCCCCCCCCCCCCATCCCCTCATCATTTTTTCAACGCACTACGGCGAGCCGATGTACGGCGCGTGAAGGAGCACCCAGAACTATAAGGAGCGGTTTATGTTTGTTTAGCATTTCGCGATTTCAGAGCGCAGAGAAAGTAGGACGATAACAAAACAGGGTACGCATTGGCATATCGTGATGTGTTCGCACTGTTTGTGATCTGAACTCGTAGCGGTATTCACTTCCAAGATGTACGAAGCGTACGAGACAGCCCGAGCGTACATCGGAACGACCCCACAATTCCCCGCGCAGGGCGGTGCAATGTGGGACTGACGAGAGGACTTGTGGGATTTTTGGAAATGGTCCATTATTACTCCTTTTAACGCCTACTGGACCCGGCACCACGTTGTAGCGAATTTGGAGCTGATGTTAGCGTGGTTCCTGACCAAAAAAGTCCAGCTATAATCTGTGAAATTATTGTTTGCTAATTTGTATGCTGTGTTTTCTCATTCTTTGGTTTCCAGAATATTGGTTTTCATTGTGAAAGACATTCTTTGGGTGCCACAAAAGATTTTCTGCGTCAGATTGAGGGTGCCCTTAACTTTATAATTCAAAACTTATCGTCAGAGTTTACCTCACGTGGTTGCTTTTGCAAATCCTTGAGGCTTGAGTTTTAAGGTGAGTCATGTAAAGGCACTCCTTTCTGTTTTGACACCTTAAAAAATTAATATTTTGTCCTGTCGGGGATTTTTTAAGATAATTATATTAAAACATGGCGTCCAGAGAAAAAAAATATATAGTACATACTTATAATAACTTATAGTTGTTTTGAAGCGTTATTTTGTCCCCCTCCCCCCCCCCCCCCTTTTTTTGTATTGTTTTCTTGTCCCGTGGTTTCGGTTATTTTTAATAACCGTGGATCACAGTCTCGCCTGCGCGATAACTCCAGTAATAATAATTCACTGTCTGTCGTTTCTGTCAATATCGCGTAATCTACATCTGAATGTCACTCGGTGGAACTCGCTTATCTTCGTGGTACATCAATGACCGTTAGTTTTTTGCGACAGAATTAAAGCTCATGCATCCTTTGCGCTGACACACACACAAAAAAAAATATACGGATATTAAGAACTAAGTACTCCATTTAACGCCTACTGGACCCGGCACCACGTTGTAGCGAATTTGGAGCTGATGTTAGCGTTGTTCCTGACCAAAAAAGTCCAGCTATAATCTGTGAAATTATTGTTTGCTAATTTGTATGCTGTGTTTTCTCATTCTTTGGTTTCCAGAATATTGGTTTTCATTGTGAAAGACATTCTTTGGGTGCCACAAAAGATTTTCTGCGTCAGATTGAGGGTGCCCTTAACTTTATAATTCAAAACTTATCGTCAGAGTTTACCTCACGTGGTTGCTTTTGCAAATCCTTGAGGCTTGAGTTTTAAGGTGAGTCATGTAAAGGCACTCCTTTCTGTTTTGACACCTTAAAAAATTAATATTTTGTCCTGTCGGGGATTTTTTAAGATAATTATATTAAAACATGGCGTCCAGAGAAAAAAAATATATAGTACATACTTATAATAACTTATAGTTGTTTTGAAGCGTTATTTTGTCCCCCTCCCCCCCCCCCTTTTTTTGTATTGTTTTCTTGTCCCGTGGTTTCGGTTATTTTTAATAACCGTGGATCACAGTCTCGCCTGCGCGATAACTCCAGTAATAATAATTTCACTGTCTGTCGTTTCTGTCAATATCGCGTAATCTACGTCTGAATGTCACTCGGTGGAACTCGCTTATCTTCGTGGTACATCAATGACCGTTAGTTTTTTGCGACAGAATTAAAGCTCATGCATCCTTTGCGCTGACACACACACAAAAAAAAATATACGGATATTAAGAACTAAGTACTCCATTGTCCTTAGTCTCTCCGCAACTAGAGCTGTCCCTAACCGCTTCCGCCTAAAGCACACTTTCAGTCGCACGCCAGTTCAACATTTCAGACTGAGGGCGGCGTTAAGAGCAAAGGGACGTCGGCGCCTGCGGGGCATTACATCGTCCTCGTCGCAGCAGTCAGGCGATCGGCCAATTAGGCGAAGAGCCGCGCGTCCCTCCAACAAAAAGGGACGCGCGGCTCTTGGAGACACGCGACCCTAGCCGAGTTTGCGAATCGGTCGCGCGGTTTGCTTGCGTGTGCGTGTTTGCCCCGGGAGCCTTATCTGATCAGCTGCTGCAGATGGCGGCCAGCCTGGCCGTTCTTCTCTCAAGATGGGTGGTCGGGGTACAACGTTTAATTGCAGTTTAAACAGCGCGCAAGCTGGTCGCTCGGACGCCATCAGTACGCCCTTTTTTTTATATAATTCCCCTTTTCCCTCTTATCTCTCTCTCTCCCTTTCTCTCTCGTCCGTAGCATCGCGTGTACTCTCCCCTTTCCTGCTCTGTGCCTTTTCTATTATACTCCGTACCCCCTTGCGATGGACCGCAGCAGAGGCTACGAGCCAGGCCAGCCAATCACCACTGCGAATGTAGGGCTTGACTGCACGCTCCGCGCGTCGCGCTGCCACACCTCCAGAGGGTCACATGGCACTCGCACGGCATCCTTAAAAAACTCGCAGGGGCCTCCACGGTCCATCGTAAGGTGAAAGGGAGGGCAGCTCTTTTGCGTTCTTCGCTTCGCTACCGGGAAAATATTGTTGATTTTTGTCCGCTAACCAGCGGTGATCCATCACTGGCGCAAACTCCCTCTCTGCTCGGATTCCTCACATCTCTTTTTTTCCTAGCCAGTGTATCCTCCTCCCCCTTTTTAAACATTCTCCTCGTCGGTATATCGCTTCGATCCTAGGGTAACGAGCAGTGTTGGGATTCAAAAGCCTTTTTGTTTGTGTGTGTGTGCGCGCGCGCGTGTGATGTTTGCCTTTTCCTCGGTCAGGACGTGATTTATGAATCTTGAATTACCTTCTTTATTTTTCGTAGAGCCGGAAATAAAAAAAAACAACGGAGCAAAAGAGCGCGAGCGCGAACCAAGAGTATTGATTTGCTGACAGAAACAAAAATGGCTGGTTTGCAACATTCCCGCGATGAAGCGTATCTTTTCTTTTTTGTTTACAGAGAGAAATACTTGCTGATAAGATTAATGAACCCAGAGAAACGGACCTTTTGTGACAGAGAAAACGCTGCTGCCTCAAAGTGCCACATCTCTCGCTCCGCCTGCATCGCTGTGCGTCAACGCGGACGTGAAAAACATTACTAAGATTGGAGTCGCGTTATCTTTAAGATACCGTATATCTTAACTTCAGAGGGTTAAGGACAGGATCGTTATGTTTATGCTACTCATTAGAGAGTGAGAACAGCGTGCGGTAACCGCGGACCAGCATTAAGCCGCGCTCATCTTGTTTATAGATCTCCTTTTCGAAATTTCGAAATTATGCATAGATTATGTGCGGCCGCCATTAGTTGG
Source organism: Ixodes persulcatus (assembly GCA_013358835.2). Lineage (NCBI taxonomy): Eukaryota > Metazoa > Arthropoda > Arachnida > Ixodida > Ixodidae > Ixodes > Ixodes persulcatus. The sequence continues at coordinate 362,121 of JABSTQ010011322.1, read as the reverse complement.
TCGTGCACTTTGAGCGCCCATTGGACACGAGCGCTTCGTCAGCATTCGGACTGTACTCGGATCGAAACGCATTCCACACGAGTGCTCGACGCGAACTCGGAACCAATCACAGACTTCACGCCGGAAGCGATGAAACCAACTAATGGCGGATGTGCATAATCTATGCATCATTTCACAATTTCGGATAGGGACAGACTACAGGCAATTTCGAAGTATACACACGTATGGAGCAAGCAAGCAAGCTTCGAACATGCGTGATGTATGTCCGCAAGTAATTCATGTCATCATTTCTACAGCGAACACGGCGTATTTCGTATGATGTAGGAGCGGTGTGGCTGCGGCTTTATGGCACTTCAAAAGAACACCCCTTAAAATTTGTGCTTTCGTAACCTCAAATATAAGCCTTAAAAATGTTAAAGCAAATAACGTTCTTGTATAAAAAAAGTATTAATGAGCTCTGTTCTCTTCTGCCCATTTTCGATCGGTTCTTCTCAGTATAACAGACATATTCGGCTTCCACTTAACTCCAATTCTCAATAACGCTATGCAGTGTTCTTTGAGTGTTATACATCGCTTTTGCTTCATATTATACCCGTTACGCATATACGCGTGAAGGTAGATGTTTGAGTATTTCTGCACATTCTGAAGACAAAAAGAAACAAGGAAATGTTGCGTACGTACTAGGCGTCTGCTGGTGTCCCACCTGTCGAAGGTGAGTCGTATTTATTTGAGTCCCAGATAAGCGCCGTGCACTGTGACACTACGCACATTTGATTCCGTGCGCGTCTGTGCACATGAATATTCCTTTGCTTCTATGAAAATCTGATCGAATTTCCCGGAGGAAAAAAAGAAGAAAAGAGATTGCATGGGGTAGGTTCTTGGAACATACTCGTAGTTTTAAATTTGGCATATGTTACCATGAGGTTCATATTAGTCTTGTACATGTTACTCATAAAAAGCAGACGATTACAATTGCGGTTGCTCTTGGTTAAACTGTATTCAATAGATTACTTGATTACTTGAGAAGAAAATTAATTGGCCGTTACTCGGTAAAGTAACCGTTACTTTTCCGATTTCTTCAAATTTTTAAAACGATTTTTTTTTTTTGCCGACTTTAAATATGATTTTTTTTGTAATGTCGAATATTGAATTAGAATCATCAAATTATAAAATAATTATGTTCCTAATCCAATCGTGCACTCTAAAAAATGTCTGTGCGTCTACTTTCACGCACAACACTCGGAGAGCCAATCACCGCAACTTACGGAGGCAGCTCAGCGAATGACGATGCCGAAACATATGTTTAGACCAAAAAATACAGTCTGAGTTGTGACATTAAGCAATGCAAAACGTCACGCTTGCTTTGCTTAATGTCACAACTCAGATTGCGTTTTTTGGTCTAAACATATGTTTCGGCGTCGTCATTCGCTGAGCTGCCTCCTTAAGTTGCGGTGATTGGCTCTCCGAGTGTTGTGCGTGAAAGTAGACGCACAGACTTTTTTTGAGTGTGGTAAACCAACTCCCTGTTGGAGTCATTGATTCGACGATAATATGGTTGGAAACGTGCACAAAGTGCGCCATTAGAAAGGTAAGGGAGAAATAGTAACTGTTACAAGTAATTTTAATACCTCAAGAAGTAATCAAATTGCTCTTCTGATTACTTCGTAATTAATGTAATCAAATAACTACAATATTACTGCAAAATTAATCGATTGCAAAGTAATTTGATTACTTGTAATGACTACAGTAGTAGAATATGTCTCTTCTGTACCGGACTTGTGAAGAACTTGGGGAAGCAATAGAATTTGGAAATGCGGTGTAGCTTCAATGGGTTCCTGAGCATAGCGGTGTTTTTGGAAATACCCAAGCTGACCAGCTGGCCAAGACGCGCATACAAGCAACAGTCTTCATTTCACATTTTTACAAAAAGCGATGTCAAGAATGTGCCACGACACGTGGCTCAAGAGCTTCTCAAAAGACAGCCTACTCCTCCTAATTGATCCAGACGTTCGGTGTCCTGTCCAAACTCACTTGAGTAGACCTACTGAGACATTCATTCACTGTCTACGACTAGACGTCGCGTAGACCGGCAAATGTCTTTGCCCTATTCAACAGGTGGAAACACCGAGCTGCACCTGTGGCCATCCCGTGGAAGATGTTGAGCACATCATAATGGACTGTCCAAGATGCGACCAGTGGCGAACTCGATTACGAGTGGGTCTAAGCGTACTCGACAATCACCCTTTTTCTTTGGCCAAAGTTTTTGGTGCTTGGCCGGACTTAAAAGCCAGAAGAGGACATCAACTCTACTGAGTGATTTTTTTACTGACACAAAAATAGTCGCCAGATATTGGGTAATATTTGAAGGTCAAAATACGCACTCTCTTAAAAGATAATTGCGTATTTTTATTGTAATTTGTTACTATGCTAGAGTAATCTATTGTACATATCTTCATACGTATTTATTCCGCAATCGCTTCTCTCACCGCTGTGAAAGTTCTTTTTTATGTGTTACTTAACTGAGAGTATTATTCATGGTGTACTGATTTTATTGTTGGAGAATATATATCATTCCTACTGTACATTACTTGATTGAAAATAGCCGGTCCCAGGATATGGAACCAAATTTTCACGTCATCAAATAAACATTGAATTGATCGAAGATAAGCGCTCTGCCCAGCAGAAGAATTATTACATTGCAACGCGGACATGCTTCAAAAAAAGAAAACGCGAGCACGTAGCATAATTGCTTTCGACAGACAGATTATCCATTCAATGAGGCTAAGGAGCTCTCCAATGTTGGCCGCATCGCCCACATTTTTTACAGCGATAGCTGTTAGTGGGACGCTTCGCGATTCCGCGCCGTCGACCGCGCTCCATATCGACGCGGGCCACTTTCGGCACTCCGCCCAAACATTTCACGGGCCGCCTTAAAACAATATAACAAGCGAGCAAATTAACATGCATGGTCAGTAAGTCAGTCCCCGCCGGGCAACTTGGCAGTGCACTGGTATAGGTGCCCATGTGACCCAGAATTATCACAAACAACAATTCTCGGGATAAAACTGCCTTCGAATTTTTCGATGCATTCTGCATAAAAAGCAAGGGGAAGGCAAGTGCGCTAGTGCCCCGTCAATTCACATGACAAATACAGTTTTATTTTCTAAACGAATAGCCAGAAAGATGGTATTAACAGTGGGTGTTTGTTTCAATGAACCTTCATTTGAGAGTGCACTTGGTCTTGCTCACTTCCATGTTCGTGTTTATTCGGCGCTTTTCGTTTAACACGCTTGACTATTTATACCGAAGTGACCTACGGAAACACGCTCCCCTCTTACGCAGACAGGTGAAATGCTCTCTACTTAATACAATCCCATTGGTTCCAAACTGCTATGGTAGTTTCGTTCTCTCTGCTACTCGATCTAATACGAAACTCCTGTGCGGACTCTACGGTTCGCGCTCGCACCTTTACCGTTCATTCAGTCCATCTGCTTCGAAATGACACCTTAGCAGCTACGACGTCGCACCTCAGCTGTCGCTGTGTTTCACCTTACGGATTGCGTCGGTGCTTACAAGTTTTTAAACCCGAATACAGGCTGAGCACCAGGCAACTTACATACTTCCGGACAAAAACAATTTTGCCCGATAGCATATGGCAATCACTGCAGCGAGAAAACAAAAAAAAAAAAAACCGAAGCACCAGCAAAACGTATTCGTCTTGGGGTGTCTCTCCAAAACTCGTTTGCATGACCAGCTGGGAGACGCCGACCAGCCGTCAGATTGAGGCTTTCAGCCCGGGAAACAATTCCTCACCGCGGATTGAACCTCCCCCACCCCCTCTCTCCACATTGGACCGAGCGCACGATACCCTCCCTAATCCAATACACATAAAAAACAAAAATTGAGAAATTAAACCCCCAAATCCGTCCGAACGTCATGCGGAGATAACAAAAATGCGTCCGCATAAAAGATCGCGAGAAAAAAAAAATAATACAAAAAATGCGAAACGCGCACAAAAAATAGAAACGCGCGATACAAAAGTGAGAGTAGGGCTCAGTCACTCTCGCCCAGCGGCCGAACGTGAAGCGTATATCTTGGCGCTCATTCATCACGCGAAAGAATAGGGTCCTGACAAATTAATTTCATTCCGAGGGATATACGGTTGCAAAGGAGGCGAAGGAAAAAGGAGGACGAGGAGGCTCGGGGGAGGAGGTGGGGGTGGTGGAGGAGGGGTGCGGTGCCAAAGAATGCGCGTTACCTGCGAGAATAATTGTTCCCGGGCTTGATAAATGCATTCGCGGCCAGGCCAAAGAGGGGAGCCCCCCCCTCCCCTTCCTCCCGCCGTCCGAAAGAAGAATGGATCGCGGTAACGTGCGCGATCGAGAACTATACTGGGGGTCGCCAAAGCCCGCGCACGGCTTCCGGATTCTGTCGGGACACTTTCCTATTTTGCGCCCTGGACTATCATCTCTCTTACTCCGGTGTCGTTTTAGAATGTTTTATTTTTGTTTTATTGTTTGTTTCGTTTCTTTCGGACGGAGTAAAGGGGCATCGGATGACGTTCGAGGTGTACGGTGCACGGAGAGATGAAGTGCTGCCGGCCGCCGCAACAGAAGGCGACACTAGGCGCCTCTTGTGGCCTGCTGTGAAATATGCCGTGTTGGAGCCGGGAGCTGCCGGTGCTGTTTCAATGATACTGTCGCAATACACCGCCATCTTGCTCAGTTTGCCCGTCGGATGCCGAACCGTCAGCTCTCAATACGCTATCGCCCAGCATTCTCTCCCTCGTCGTCTGATCGCAGGTCATTTGACGGTAGAATTAAGAGGCTCCAGACGAAGGAACATCTGAGCAGCCATTGAGATGAAAATTATATGGCTTACCTCTTCTTGAAGGGGGCGATCTTTGTACGCATACTGTCCTCATTACGAACTTGTCGGGCTCGGCGTAGATTCGATAGAACGTGAACCGTCACGCTAATTTAAAGAATTTGGTGCATTTTATAGATTTTCTATGGCGTGTAACTTTAGACAGTTAAGCAAAGATCACACTCATAAAAGTCCCGCTTCATTGATTTAAAAACGAATTACGCGATATAATAATTGCAATTATAAAGAAAGTCAACTAGGTAAACTCAAGTCGGTAAAGGTGAGAAAAAAATACTTTCCGCGTGAAAGCACTAAACTTTATGAGCTAGTTTGAATGTACAATTGTAGTTTTGTACGGTCATCTCGTTTGTAAGGTCATAAATTGACCATTTCGCTTGTCGGCGAAACTTCGCCTTCAAATACCGTGTAATAAACATTGCGACAAAAGTTAATGACCGCTTGTACGTGTACCCACTGTGTACCCTCATCCACTGTAGAAATAGGGAAATAATATGCTTTCGCCCCATAGATACATGGGCTACCCACCAAATACTTTTCGTGTTTTTTTTTTTTTCCCGGTAGATAGGTGAATGAAGTTACACGCGACAACACGTGTAAAACAATGTTGTTATTTTTCTAAAAATACTGCCGCAATATCGGCTGCAATTTAAATGGCTGCGATGATATTGCCGCCTGCTTGACCAAGAAGAAACGCTCAAATGTACATCTAGAAGATTCGTATTTATTCTTACCCCGAGTGTAAAAGACAAGGAGGCCAGAATGATCTTGCCGAGTCAGTCTCGTCCCAGCGCCCGATCCTGCTGTTACGCCGCCATCGACGCCTGCGACGCTAACCTTCTTCTCATTTGCTTTGGGCACAAGTTCGCCCCATTAAACGTTTAGTTTCCATCAGTCAACGGTCGCCTCATCAATTGTCATTCGTAACAATGTTACCCCGTCTTCCCAACATATTTCTCCCGAGGTGGAATGTTTGGTTGCTCTCTAGTCTACTTAATATTTTCATATTATAATAGTTTTTTATTCCAATAGCAGTGTATTGGACTACTACGTTGTTGTGTCTTCTTTTTGTGTGTGTGTGTGCTAATAAAAGTATATCCCCCTGATCGGTACCTATAGTCATTTAAAATGCGCTTAATGTCAGTTCGTGGAGGATAAACTCCAGAAACCCCGTCACACATCTGGATCGGGCGATCTTTGATCGTTAAACATTACTCCCAAACGTTTCTGTAACTACAAGGGCCACCATACATTCACCTTTTCTGCTTATTTACGTTAAGACTGCTTCAAAACAAAACAGGTGGCGGTAAAAATTGCAAAACGGATACATCTAAATTGTAACACTCGATATATAGAACATTAATATCAGCCAGACTTGGTCCTTGCTCGAATTCACCCCTTTGTAAAGGAACAAACGAAGAAGTATCGAGACATTCTTTTTTTTATTTCGAAGGAACAAGCCCCTAAAACATCTACGAGTATACGTAAACAAAACAAAAATATCGAGGAAATCGAAGGGAAAAAGTACGGAAAAGTCGATCTCGAAGGCGAATTCTCTCAAATATAAGGCAACGCCGAAAAATGGAGAAAGATAAGCAGGCCGGGCGCAGGCGGAGAAGCGAGCGAGATTTAAGGGCCCAAATTGGAAACTGGAAACTCCATCTGCGCTCTTCTTTCAAACTGAGTGGACAACATAGAGGCAGCAACAATTGGGAATAAAATTCACTGAAAATAAAAATCAGGCTGCCAAATAAAAACAAAAAAACTAATTCAAGCGAATAAATATTTTTTTTCTTCATTTTTTTGTTACGTGTTTACGTAGAAATGCAACACCCCGTCGCTGGCGTAAAAATCAATTTATAAGAGAAAAAAGAAACGGGGTAGGGATCGGTGTCATTCGGAAACGAAATCTTCACGCACACAAAAATCAAGGGCCGATTTCTTTTATATTTTACTAGCGAAGACAGGCGCGTAAATTGTTTCCGCAAAAATACAAAAAAAAAAAAGACAGCCTCGGTTCATTTTGAACCAGGTGTGGAGTTCTCAATCACGGCGACGGGTCTAACGGTAAAGCGCTCTGCTCTCAAACGACCGTTAAGTGCGTGTGGAAGGAGCAGCACAGGAATTCAAGATCGGCAGCTGCTGGCACTTTAATCATAAGAATATATGGCAAAGCAAACTGGTAAAACCGCGCTTACTAATCACCCCAGATATCCTCGCGCTAATGGCTAGACAGTTTTCCAACATCCTATTGGAACCAAAATTGCGCCATCTTAGCAGTTACACCTTAAGAAATCTGAAGGGGCTAAAAATATGTTTCGCATACCTTACAAATATATATATATATATATATATATATATATATATATATATATATATATATATATATATATATATATATATATATATGTTTTTTTTAGGTATACGAAACATATTTTAGACCCTTGAGATTTCTTAAAGTGTAACTGCTAAGATGACGCAATTTTGGTTCCAATAGGATAGGATCCTGTCTCCGCCGTATATTTTGGCTTTCGGCGGGTTCGTAAAACTTTGATATTTTTTGACTCATTGGATTAAGTACGGTTCATTCATCTGCATATGTTCGTTTATATACGGTATATATATATATATATATATATATATATATATATATATATATATATATATATATATATATATATATATATATATATATATATCATCTCTGAACTACTCTTTATTGTTCACAGTTTTGAAGACAACCTGATCAGCGCTGCGTGTTCTAGTTGGCAAACTTGTATGCATGGGCGTACCAACCGGGGGGGCAAGGGGGCGCTTGCCCCCCCCCCCAGTTCTCAGAGTGGGGGGGGGGGGGGGGGGCAAGGCATGGGTTTTGCCCCCCCAGAAAAAGCCGCCACTGGTAGGACAAACACTGGCCGGCGACGCCCAAGGCATACCAAGTCAAAAGAACAAAGAGCGGGTTGGTGAAAGTACAAGAGTCAAAGAAAGAATAAAAAGACTTAGGGACAAGGACAAACAGCACAGTTCTTTCAACTAGCAACAGACATTTACTGATGTCTCCTTCAATACGTACTATCTCCCTCCTAACTTTTGAAACTAATGAGGAAGTCACGGAAAACATTAATATATTTATAAACGCCTGGAAAAAGGACAAAATCCCCAAATACACTACAAGGTAAAGACAAAGAAAATAAGAAAAAAAAGGAAACACCATTGACAAAATTAGATAGAGGGTCCTTTGACTAATTCAGCTCTAGCTTCAGGTATTTCATCTTAACTCTGGACAACCCAAGAGAAGGAGCAGCGATGTTGTGTTCGTCACCGGCTATCCTGTATGCTTCAATAATCTCTCGGCCGAACTTGTTCTTGTTTCTTCCAATTATGCTGGTGTCCTGGAACCGGGCTTCCCAGTTCTTCCAGAGGCGTTGATGAACACTTATTGAATGAAAGGAGTCTCTTGAAGCACGGGAAACCTCGAGGACGTGCTCTCGTAGGCGGGTGTTCAGGCAACGCCCTGTCTGGCCAATGTATCGGTCACCGCATGAAAAAGGGATAGAATATACCAGTCCCTCTTCACAGGGAACGGTCTGATTGGCATGTTGGATGAAACATCCTTTGGGGGCTTCGTTGTTGTTCACGTGTCTGCAAAGTTGTTTTAGGCGCAACTTGCACGAGAAGACAATAGACCTATTGCTATAGACCTTTTCTGTGTACTCTCGTCCCCAGCCACCTAATAGGCGTATCCTGTATGGGCGAAGAAAAAATACTAAAATGTTTCAGCCTATTACTAGTAAAAAAATAAGGGGAAGGCAAAACGAAAAATTGTGATGGTTACGCTTATATCCTAAGTGTCTTCTACTGGCGTGGCGACGGCAAAGTAATGTTTTCGCCCATACTGGAAGTGACGACAATTCAAGATGGCGGCGCCCTTGAAGAAAGGGTCTAGGGGGGGTATTCACTGGACGCCATATTTGAGGGCGATGTTTAGAGCGCAGGCTCAGAACGAGCTCACCTTAATAGCTTGCTAAGACCGGCAAATTTTCATGGTGCGGAATGCACGTGGCAAAAGAACTGTGGAAGCTCGCCGTCAGCACGTGCTGAGCAGTCGCGCACACAGATATGGCCGCCAGTGAATACTCCCTATATTACCCAAGCATCAAGGAGAATGCAGGGATTGGTGTTCCACGCGCCGCACGTGCTGCCCTCAGCAGTAGTAACTTTTCTAAAGCAAATACCTAAAACAAATGGCATCTTGCACGCGCGTTCGTCAACGCTTTATTTTGGTTATTTACTTCGAATATTTTATACGGAGAAGGCGTGCGCGTGCGGCGCGAGAAACCCCAATCCCTGCATTCGCCTTGATGATTGGGTAATATAGCAAATGGTCTATTGAAGTGTTGAAGCGCGCTGCTATTCCCTTCAGTCTGTGTGCAGAGTTGTGCACATATGGTGTGGAGATAACATGTGAAGCCTTACTATGTGGAGCACGGGGCCTTTGTGTGGCTAAAATCATCTGAACAAGAATAGTGCTCAGAAGACCTTGCGGAGGAGTCGAAGAGACTTTGAGGAGACCTTCTTGTTGTTTTGCAATGCTTAAGCTTAAAAAGTTGGAACATGATTTGGCGCGAGAAGATGAAAGGAGAGACCGAATGATTTCATGTTTTACCAGTTTAGGATGGGAACTGAAAAATGGAAGAATAGGTTTCCGAGATCGGTGTTGGAAGGCCCAACAAATGCCGGTCGGAAGAAGATGGAGACGAAGATCGAGATACTGGAGACAATTGCCTGAGCTGTCTTCCCTTGTGGAATTCAGGCCTGAAGATGAAGAAGTAAAGGCTTGAACCTCAGGTTCAGAAGAAACTGAGATCCGGTGAATGATTAAATAATCATCCACGTAACGAAAAACATGGAAGACGAGAGTCAACTCTTCAAGGCGAGCTTTGATCTCCTGGTCCACATATAGAAGAAAGATTTTCGCTGAGGACCGGAGCGAGGCAGGAGCCTATGCAAACACTTTTCTTTTGCTTGAGAATTTCCCTCTCATGTTCGACAAGTGTTGATTGTAGATATAGGGCCAAAAGGTCTAGGAAACCCCGTTCCGATACCCCAGATGAGCTTTGAAAGTCGCATGGGCCATGTTCGTGGATGGCACTTGATTCAGAATTCATTAGAAATGCGGGATCTAATCGGTAATATAATTCCTCAAAGTCTAACGAAAACATGGTATAAGACTCGGGAGTAGAATGGAGGTCATGTAGATGAGATACTAGTTCTGTGGAGTTAGCAACTCGGAAAGGTTGGTTGAGACTGATCGATGACAGATGCTTTTGCAGAAAAAGAGCAATAGGCTTCTGCCAGCCTCCCTTTTCTGAAATGTTGCTTCTTAGGAGAACTCCTTCTTTATGGGTTTTTGCCGTGAAAAACACAGTTAGATATTGCTTGGAAGGAGCCTCAATGACAGCTTTAAGAGCCGGGAGATTAAGGGAGCAACAAAGTTGCTTTGCCTTTGAGCGGAGAGAGCCTGAAGGCCTAGTCTTAAGAGTATCAAAATTATTTTTTAATACCTGGCTCACCTTCTGTCCAAAGGAGCCTTCATCTAAGATGACAAAAACACTTGTTTTATCTGATTCCAGTGGTTTCAGGTGACAAGTTTGCAATTCTTCGACTGTAGCCCGGATTGGAACTTTGCCCGTAGGTGGAGGAGGATGGGTGCAAGCGGATTGGACTCCAGCATCAAGAAAAGCTTGCCGGTCTTGTTTTGGAATGTGAGTCGCAACAGAATGGACTGAAGTTAGTTGGTCGACCCTTGTAGTTGGAATGTTCGGAGAAAACTTGAGACCCTTGGAGAGGAGATCCAAGGTGCCAGGGCTGAGTTGATGGTCACATAGAACAACCGGAGGCTCAAATTTCGTTCGGAGAGTCTTATGGTGAGAACTGGTCACACCGGTGACAACTTTCTTCCATGAAGATTCGAGAAGATTGGACGCAGCTTTTTGGAGGAACCGGAAAGATGGGTGGGTTCCATAAGCTGGACACAAAGATGATGTTCATCTGTTGTGGGAGGATCGTCTCTATTAGGCGTAACTGTTGTGACACCTCCTTCCTTGAAATCTGCATAAGTCTGCGGTCGGTAAAACATGGAATCATTCGGTCTCTCCTTTCATCTTCTCGCGCCAAATCATGTTATTAAGCTTAAGCATTGCAAAACAACAAGAACGTCTCCTCAAAGCTGGCTATCCGCAAGGTCTTCTGAGCACTATTCTTGTTCAGTTAATTTTAGCCACCCAAAGGCCCCGTGCTCCACGTAGTAAGGCTTCACATGTTATCTCCATACCATATGTGCACAACTCTGCACACAGACTGAAGGGAATTGCAGCGCGCTTCAACACTTCAATTGTCTTCTCGTGCAAGTTGCGCCTAAAACAATTAACTTTGCAGGCGAGTGAACAACAACGACATGCCAATCAGACCGTTCCCTGTGAAGAGGGAGTGATATACTTCATTCCTTTTTCATGTGATGACCGATACATTGGTCAGACAGGGCGTTGCCTGAACACCAGCCTACGAGAGCACGTCCTCGAGGTTCCGCGTGCTTCAAGCGACTCTTTACATCCAATAGTTGTTCATCAACGCCTCTGCAAGAACTGTGAAGCCCAGTTTCAGGACACCAGCATAATTGGAAGACACAAGAACAAGCTCGACCGAGAGATTATTGAAGCATACAGGATAGCCGGTGACGAACACAACATGCTCTTTCTCTTGGGTTGTCCAGAGTTGAGAGGAACTACCTGAAGCCAGAGCTGAATTAGTCAAAGGGCCCTCTATCTGATTTTGTCAACGCTGTTTCCTTTTTTTTCTTTCTTATTTTCTTTGTCTTTATCTTGTAGTGTATTTGGGGCTTTTGTCCTTTTTCCAGGCGTATATAAATATAGTTTTTTTCCGTAACTTCCTCATTAGTTTCAAAAATTAGGAGGGAGATAGTACGTATTGAAGGAGACATCACTAAATGTGTGTTGCTAGTTGAAATAACGGTGCTGTCTGTCCTTGTCCCTAAGTGTTTTTATTCTTTCCTTGACTCTTGGATACCAAGTGCACCGCTCCCGGCCCTGGGGTGGAGGGGGGGGGGGGTCTGGTTTGCCCCCCCACTCAAGAACAAGTTGGTACGCCACTGCTTGTATGAATCTATAAATTTTAATGACAGAAAGACAGAAAGGCTAGCCTGGACGTTTGTCCTTAGCTGGCTTCTCTGAAGTGGGGTTAGGGTAAAAGGGGACTTGTGTAAGGAATGTTTAGGTGCTCCATATGTGAAGTTTGAGCTACCTTTACATTGGGAGCTGGCGTTTCTGTAGCCTTAGTCCTAAACCATGTCGATACGAAACGAGGTATATTTGCAATGATATTCCACACCGTCAGAAAGCGCAGCTTTTCAAGGTATAAGCGGTCACCCATTCGCGACCCCATAACAGTTCAACCAGCACCTGGTTGATAAAACCTAAAGCCGCCGGAAAAATAAAACGCGAAAAAACGTTTCAGTCGAGTCAGCAGATGGATGACGCAAGTGGCAAATAAACTTCTTTGTGTATGCTAGTTTCAAGCACACATAAAGGAGTTTATCTGTTGCGTGCGTCACCCATCTGCCGACTCGACGAAAGTGTTTTCTTGCGTTTTATTTGAAACCCACATCCTTCCTACGCTCGGCCACGTAATGTGTGCCTCGCGTCCAATGCGTCCAGCGTTCAAAGCGCTCTCACGCGGTCGAGTAGTTGAAACAATATTAATTTTATGAAGCCCATTTCTGAAAATATGGTTTAAGGACTCATTCTCAACTCGGACGAGTCATGAAAATAAGCCGAAAATTTTCCTAAGTAAATTTTCGGCTTATTTTCAACGTACTTCGGCGTACTTCAAAGGCGGTGCCACAGAACACTGCCAGTGGTCATTATTATTCGAGAAGATTACTTAACGAAACTCGTAAAATCGCATCGTGATTCAAACAGTCTCGGTCGACTCGGAAAAAAAGAGACCAGAAACCATTCTTGCCCTTTCTTGTAGAAGTTACCGATCCTGCCTTCATTTTAAGTTCGAGCGCATTAGAATCTATCCGGTAGTGCTCTCGGTCCGTAAGAATTATTCTCTCTTCATTAAACTTTCGCAACCACATCCCAGCGTCATTCTTACGACAAATACATCTCAAATATAAAAACAAAATCGTAAACAAAATATATTTAGAAGCAAATCACGAAAAAACAAAAACAATCAAGAGTCATTTACATTTATAAAATCCTCGGCCACCGCAGCACGCAAGTTACCGACGAATCCAACTTCTCTGTTTTTCGAGCCGCAACTTAGATCCATTAGCAATTCGAATAATACCTCAAAAAAAAAAAAAGACGATTTGCCAGGAATTTACGCAAGCCCGAGCTATAACGGAATATTCTCTAAAAGAAGCACTTAAGAAAACAGCGGACAATGAAATCAGATAGTACTCCCCGCGGAAGCGCGTGGGTGGCTACGAAACATTCCACATTGAAACGTTACTCGAAAGAATGAGGAAAAAAAATGTGCACATAGATTTGGAGAGTGAGCGCACTCGAGCAGAAACATCAAAATAAGCGCATCTATTATGCGCATATTCCGTCTTTCTCTCGATGCGAATCAAGCCACCACGCTAATCTGGGGGAGTCGATTGCGAAAAATGTAAATATACGGACCGAACAAGTTGAATTCCACTAGTGTCCCCCAAAGCAAGCCCCCCCCCCCCCCCCCTCTCCTTGGACGAAATGAAGAGACGGTCCAGTTCCCTCGTGAAAACAAAAGGTTTAGAAAAAGAAAAAAATAATTGCTAATTTTTTTTTCTCTCGCCGTTTTGACAATTACTTTGGAACGTCGCGGCGAAGTGTTGTGAACGTTACCGCATTACAAAAGGAGTCGTTCTTGCCGGCTTCTTTTTTCTTCCCTAATGAAGACGGCTGTTCTTCGCTTTTGCATCTTTTCTGATAATAAAAACAGAAGAAGGGGGAAAAAAAACTATGCACGGCCATCTAATCTCTAAATACAAAAGAACGCATTGTTTTCTTCTCGGAATATCAATTAAAAGCCTCCCAAGGGGACAAAAGGCGACACTTTGTGAAATCTTTCCACACCACAAAGTAAGAAAAACAAATACAACGTGTACAAGTTATGCTATGTCGTACTCGCAGTGATATACGTATTTAACTTTCCGAGTTGCGCCGGACTCTTGCGTGTGCTAATTTCGTTTTGGAGTATGCATTTGAAAGTGGCTGTTCTCTTCCCTCTACTGGACGACACTCTCTGGCAGGGTAGATGTGCCGGTGGCGCCCTCTCATGGTTTCCGTTCGTGACGTCAGGACCAGAATTTGCCTCTCTGTGACGTCACGAGTTGTATCATCTAGCCTACTTATCGTCAGTTGCGCACTACAAGTTCAATGTGGTGCGCGTAAAAATAACGATGGAAGCTCGGAGTCACGCACTCTTTTAAAAACCAAAACATCGTCACAGTTGACACTCTGACATTGCGCTGATTTCTACCGATAAAAGAAACAAAAATAATTCAAATAAAGACGCCACAGTAAGCGTTTGGCCAATCAAAAATTGCGACCACAGCGACGCTTTTGGTCGTGCACGTCATCTCATTATCACTCCGCAGCTAATCAGAATGCGGCATTAGCCAATAAGGACACCCGTGAACAATTTACGCGTAAGCAAAAGGCGTTAACATACCGAGTCATGCCTTGGGTTACGCGCTGTCTGCAACAAAACCCGCTTTGCCCACCCCAGGAGTGGGCACTGCGCATGCGCAGAAACCACAATCTCGCGTGAGAGGAAGCCTCTGCGCATGCGCAGTGTCTACAGCAGCGCCACCGCTGTGGCGTGACGTCAGACAGTTCAGTTGGTGTATTATGACGTAGCTAATTACCCGGTAGTTTCATGAGACACACAGAAAAAAACATGGGGAACATTATTTATATATTTTTTTAGAAACGAACTTCTCTTCCCATTTCGACGGGATAAAACGCACCCGATGTAGGAAATTAAAAGTGTTAGAACAAGAAGGAAGGTGTGTTGCGATCTTATTTTCTTCGTAATTAGTTGCGATAAATTTACGTTGGCTCCTCTAACAATTTTATTTTCTGTTTCTGTCTGTTGTACGTCTTATTGTCGTCTTCTTTCACGTCCCGCATACATATTCACAGATTCCGCGTCCATGTTCCTGTCGCTAAAAGTGCCAGTTCGAGCAATTCAAACTATCACTTTATAGTTCCAAAACCAACCGGGCTTTACTGCTATTTAGGTAACCTTACACGCGTACACCAGTAAGTGAAGCGATAAAAGAATAAAATGGGAAGCTTCGAGAGTTAAGCATTAACTTTCGTTTACCACAATAAACCACACTCAAAACAAAACACGATAATATTGACCCAAAGAACAAACGCTCAATCACGCGTACTCGTTGAGAAACAAGCGATTGCACTCTACAAAAAGTCCGTGACTATACATTTCTCCACAACGATTCAGAGCCTGAATATCCAACGAGTCAAAAGATGCAACGAGAGGAAAGATCCACTGGTGGATCTTCCGTCTCGTTGAATATTCCGACTCGTTGAATTGGACATTCTTTCTCAATGGATATATTGTCTAGCCTGCCACGTGACCAAGTGGATATTGTACGGGGAGCGGCATACAGTCTCATTTCTCTGGCTACCTGATTTGAGGAATGCGTTTCGCAATGTTTACAATTTTCGAGCTGATGAGATCTTCAAATTTGTTTAAAAGAATGTTGGTCGTTCGGACGAATCCTAGCAAGTCGGTTAAACTTCGCTAATTTTGCGAAACATCTACAACAGCTGAAAAATATGAAGTTAAAAAAACGTTAAAGTTCGCATTGCCTCATCTGAACAAAACCAAATATTTGTTTTACGAACACATTTTACACATTTTATGTAGGTTATTATTTTATTAATAATTTTGGGTCAAAAACGAAAGAAGCTAGAACAGTAATTAGGCATCAAGAACAAAAATATAAAGACTCACAACAATGAGTGATTGGTGCACACCGAACCAGCTCTTTACACAAAAACGCTACGGAGACGAAGCTTTGTAGAGTGATAGGTTTTCACTTTCGGCATGCGGCACCTCCGCGTCTTCAAAAAAGGACAACGTGATCAGCCAGTGGAAAACATGAGGCATTTATTCACTTTATGTCTCACTGAACGATTACTGAAAGCACTGTTAAGTAGCCCCTGCACTATATAAAAAAAGCCCGTGTGTCTACTTTCCCGCACAGCATTCGGAGAGCCAATCACCACAATTTACGGAGGCAGCTCATCAAAGGACGATGCCGAAACAGATATTTAGACCAAAATACGCCTGAATGTCCAACGAGACTGAATGTCCAACGAGCCGGAATGTCAAAATCGGTCACGTGACAGGCGAGACGGAATGTCCAACGAGTCTGAATATTCAACGAGACGGAAGTTCAAAACAAATATTAAATGAACCTTGCATAAAATTTTGAAATTTTTTCCTATAGCTGATTGCTGATAGCTATGGCGGTCGTTTTGGTACCGGGTTTTTCGATGCACGGCTATTTTTGTGCGCCACTGAGCTTGTCCCGCTGACGTTGCCTTTGTCAAGTCTCCGAATTACATTAACATTCTGCTCGTGGATTGTGGCAGTTAGTTGAGCATATAGTAATGGTCAATATAAGTACTGTTTTTTGTTTATGCGCCGAGTAAATCTAAGATAAAATCGGTTCCAGTTTGTTTTATAAGGGCTACCAAACGAAGGTGAAAGCTCAAGCCATTTCTGACGCCCAGTATAGCCTATGCCTATGGCCAGTATAGCCTATGCCTACTAAATTGTATTCCGGCTGCGGTGTCCACCAATGGTTGCGTGACTTGCACATGTTCGCACTGGAGGCTACGCACGATGTGCTGTGCAGCCTGAGGATTCCACGTTTTTCGTTGCGACTAACATAGGATGAACCGTGAGTCTTTTTATGCAGAACGATTATTGGCAGCTCCCGGTAAGTGCATACTTTTTTGTTCTCAGTAATGTCTACTTTGTGATATGAAATCTCGCTGCTTTGAAATGTGGCCACGTGGCACGCAGTATTCTTTCAAAACCAAACGATTGTAGCCTTCCTTTCGCTACCACCCTCCTTCCCGAAAGGTGACAATGATCATTTTCCTGCGTGTTTCTTCGATGAGTCACGTAAGACGGAATGTCAACCTACCTGAATTTCCAACGTGCCTGAATATACATTATTGAATATTTCTTTTCATTGGATGTTCAGGCTCGTTCAACATTCGGACACAGAATCCACAACCGCAACAACTAATCACAGAAGAAAAAAATCACAGCGAATGACGAAGCACTAAACGATCAGAAACATTCCATGTGCGCAGGGACATGGGCTAGTAAAACGGTCATGCTCATAATGCACATCGAATTTTTGGTTATAATCTTACTCTGAGCTTCGTCATTCGGTGCGAAAAATACTCGCATTTTTCGCCGCGGATTGTTGTCTAATGTTCTGCAAAAAAAAAAAAAAAGCTTACATACTTTTTTTTTTCGTAAACGTTAGGAAACATGATGCTTATTATTCAAATGCCGGTACATCGAGTTTGCGCATCGACGAGACTCGTCCCAAATAAGTAGAGTCTGCACGCAAAAGCACAACTCATAAATTGGAAGACAAAAAACAAGAACGGCACAGCCGGCGTCATGTTCCCGACACCGAACCCGAGGAGGTGTTTGGGAAGAGCGTTGGAGATCGTTCGTTTCCACCGGAGAAGATGTAATATACATGTCAGTCGCCCTTCCGAAACGAATAACGCGCTCCCAGCGAACGGCAGGCAGGGAAAACTGCCTTCAGACTGATGTGGGTCTCGCGCAGCTCCGGCCCAACGCTGACATGTTTAAGGTCTTCCACCGCCGTCCCGTGCTGCCCCTCCTGCCTCGCGGCGCTCTCCTCCTCTACCTCGGTCTCATCCGACGGCCATATTTCTCGCCACTCCGGGCAAGGGTTCTCCCGGGGCAGAACAATTCTCGTCGAGACGGACTTTGGATGGCCCAAGTTTGAGAGCCAAGTGGTTCTCGGTCGGTTTCGTCGGCGCGTGGGTGTGCAACTGCGATTGCAAATTCGGTTCCCCGTCGTGCCCATGACGGGCGAGTAGTTCGCGAGTTTCGGCAGTGCTCGATTTCGGGAGATGTTCCGGTTGAAAGTTTGCGCGTTGCCATTTTGGGAACGCGGGCCTTTTTCGCAGAATTTGTGGACAACGAACGGAATCGAAAGTCGAATAACATTGTGAAGTAAAGAGACTAAATAACAAAAAAAGTCGGAACTATAAAAAAAAAAACACGAGCGGAACGAATATTGCGACGCCAAAATACTTATAAAATCACCGTATCAATTTCAGCCCGTGTCTTGCTTTTTTGTACCTATCGTTTTTTTATTCTCGTAAATATGTTCTATCTAAGAAAATATGTATTTTTCTTTTTTTTTTACACGAGCCCCGTGTGATATTGGCTTTGTAAAAGGACGATAATTTTCCGCCAACACTTGTTTCATAAAAAAAAAATTGAACACTATTTTAGACATATTGCAGTAAAAGGTATTTTGCGATTGCCACGACAATCAGGAACCTGGGGTATCTTCTTAAAACATTTCTTCATCATTAACGTCATTATGTTGTTGTTGTTGTCGTTGTTTTAAAATTGGCAACCAGAAAATAATGAGAAGCCTGTTGCGCAATGCATTCAAGCGCCTTAGGCATTGAGCTGTCTCCTTGTGAATCCTCTCCTTGGGCCCTTAGTTTCCTGCAGAGTGTGGTCAGTCCTTCTAAAAAAATGCCATCAACAAACATGTACCGCCACCTCCAAACTACTAAAAGCCCACTTCGGTATCACGTTAACCCATAAAAAAAATCCGTACGACTTCAAGACAATGCCCAGTTCTTTTTTTTTTTTTTTTTAATAACCATAGCTTGCGGATTTAACGTTGGCGAGCGTGTTCATTCAAAAACGGGTTCACGACCGGATAGAAAGCTTTTGTTTGGACGGAAATGTTCTGTTCAGTTTTTAGAGTAACTTCAAAAAATATAAAACAAAATAAAACTACAATTGTCGCGGGGCTACTTTAAACGGCCAGCGACCTTCAAAGTGCCGCAGTTATTTTGGAATAAATTCAACCGAGATTTTAATTAATGGCCACAATTCTAATTTGAATGAAGTCGCAATCTGCAATGCTTTTGCACATGCAATGTTCAGTTCTTTTTTTGGGGAGGTTTGTTTTCTAACATATAAGAAGCACCTTTAATTACGTTCTCTTGTCAAACGTACTTATTCATTACTTTTGCTTTAAACAACCCGCACTACGAGTTTATTTAATAACAAAATATGAAAATTATTCATTCGGCATTCTTCAATCGATTCGCTATGATTTGGCCGGGAGGTGTTATGATCAGCCGCACCAGCAGCGGGGCTTTCTCTTATAAAAACTAAATGTCCAATCAGTACGAAGCAGTAACAACAACTGAACTGTGTAGTTCCATCAAGGTAAATGTTAATGTACCCCAGGCCAAGTTTCGCGTAAATATAGGCTTCATAAAACACTCAGGCAGGCATAGAAATTCGTACAAATATAATTAAAAAACCCCAAGCACGTCTGAAAAAAAATATATATATATTAATCAAATTATCGTGTTTTCTTTTTTGTGAACATATTTTTGAGCAACCTTTCAAAGCATTTAAAAAAGCTACTAAACTGTTTTCTAACAAAATGGTTTGTAATTTCAAGTTGTCGTAATTTGATTTCAGGCTTTTTATTCTTCTCGTTTAGCGCCAATAGGCGTCTCCTTAACACTAAAAAAAATCAATAAAAAATATGTAATTTGAACACTATTTTTTTTTGTAAAAATTAAAAGGAAGAATTATTTTAGGACTCGGACGTTGGCAGTGTACATGATTTTCAAGACTTCCACCCCTGTTATTACAGGCAAATATATCCGTCGTAGATGCGCGATGAAAGCACACGCGTCTACTTGTTGATGAAGTCGCATTTAACCTTCTGAAAGTAATACGGTATTTTGAGACCAACAGAATACCGTTCACCGACAATTGCCGATCATGGTGTCTACGTTCGGAGGGTCACTTAAGTACACCACATTTTATTCAGAAGTAAATACCGGTAAATCTGCGATTGTGTACTGTATTGCCATAAAACAACTAAGTGACAGAAAAATTAATATTCGCATTGCAGACTCAAATAGATTACAAGTAATCACTCCTCGTTTTGTACGTTAAAATACCTTAGGTTGGTCGTATCGCTGCGTTGGCCAAATTGTTCGTTGGGAGCCACGACATGAACGAGTCGATACCGCATTTTAATGTGAACGGACGCTGGATTGTATGAAAACATCCGCGAAACTTATTCAGCAATTTCATCCGTACCACCCTAAATTTGCTGGAATGAACTCTCGGATGTTGATGAAATATTTAATGTTAAATCAATATTAAAATTTAGGAGCACAAATTTAACAAAACAAAACATCTGACATTTCCCACGCCACGCGCTGTCGCAAAAAAAAATGAAAATTCAATTTGACTAATAGTACATGAAAAAAAAAAAGAAACAGGAGGAGGAAACTAAAATCTCGAACTTCATGAGATAAAATTACGGCACACGGGTATTTACAATCTACGAACGTCTAAGACGCAGAAAACCTTCAACAATAGTGTGCGCTTTTATATATATATATATATATATATATATATATATATATATATATATATATATATATATATATATATATATATATATATATATATATACACATAGAAAGAAGGCAATTATTAGATTAGCCAGGACCGCAAAATGAGTGACGATGTGGTGCGATCCACAATAATAAAGAAAGGTTGTTTTGCATCGCAAACACCCGCCAACACCACCCACCAACAAACATTTGAATCCAAATACGAGTTTACTGCGATCAGAATGTCTCAGTTGAAAGGAAGAAAAAAAAATAGAGAGAGAGAGAGAGAGAGAAAGTTGCGTAGAATGAGCATCGAAGAGCCGTACATATTTTTATTTGTTTTTCTTCGTCTGCATTTGATTACGGAGTTGGCGGTTCGCGCCACACTCCACATCTTTGTTGTTTGTTTTTTTTCTTCGATCGCCACCCAACAAACTTATGCTTAGCGTTCTCGAACTAAATACCGCGCAAATGAAATTAATATCGAGCATATCGGGGAACGTGTCTCCACTGTTGGCGCGGGGTCCGAAACAGCCGGAGGCAGTGCGACAGAGTGCCACTCTGCCTCCAACCACTCGGCTCTCCCTCGCACTCCTCCTCCTTCTTCTTTCCTGTCCCCTTTCTCTGGGTTCCAGTGATTCTGCCTGCGAGCTGTGCGAATCAACTCGCATCGTGGGCGCGTTGAAGTGCATCGCCCTCCGCGCAAACAATAAAGTACGCAGGAGCAGGACAAGGCCGGGAGAGTCCTGCGGTGTCGTCAAGCGGAAATCAGTCGGAGAGATGGCGTGAGCGCCCTTCGTTTCAATCTAATAAAGATGGAACGCACGAGCGGCATCGCCCCAAGTAGTTTACAACCGCCAGCGGCTTCTTTTTTTTCTTCTTTTGTGCCTGCGTGCTAGCATAAAAATGGAGGCCCAGACTTTGTCTCCGGAGAATCGGCCAACAGGAAGCGATCCAAATGTCTATAGGGACTTTTAGCAAACCGTTAGCGTGTTCCGCGTACCGCACTACCGGAGTCTTCGAAGCATGTTTTCAAGCGCGCGCACCGCGGTAACGGTATCAACCGCGTGCGCGCTTAAAAGCATGCTGCATAGGCTCTGGTAGTGCGGTGCTCGGAACACGGTAACGGTTTGCTAAAAGTCCCTATTTTTTTAAGGATTCACGGTGGCTTTATGAGGCGTGACTACACCACGGGAAGCGCTTACGAACGCTAGACGATGCTGTCTACCGCCAGCAGGCTTTACGGAAGTAAACACCAAATACGAGCCGCGATTTGTTTTTCGTATTATACGTAGCACAAAAGGGAAGTTGATTACATATACGTTTTAGTACTCTTAGAAGGTATCCACGTAAATTCGAATGCTTTTAACTTGAAATCACTTTATGCAGCTTTGATCATTTCGTTTCTATTGCACTTAAAGGGGCTATGCAACAATTTTTTTACTTTGCGCAAATACCGCTTAGAACGGATCCCTGACGTTAATGACCTATGAAACACGCCTTCGTTTTTCACCCGACGCATTAGAAGTCCCAGAAAAAAAATTAAAAAACAACGAGCAGCGTTCACGCCCTCAACTCGCAGCCAGAACAAGCGGCCACGTGATCTGGAGCCGATTATATGCCGCCAATGTTGATCATAGCCACGCGCTGGGGTTGGCAAAGCACAGGACACGCGCTGAGTTCCAGACATTCTTATGGCTCGGCTATTGTCGTCGTTGCAGCGATTGGACACGGGCCACTACTCGAATGCTTCTCGAGCTATCAATTATCACGAGCCTAAATCGGGTGCCCACGCAATGCTCGGGTCCAATCTATGAACCGCATTCAAATATCGTCATACGGGTGTACTGCGATCCCCGCGTTACGTCATCGAATTTTGCAAGGGAGAGATTGAATGAAAATGATCGCTTTTGTCCTTGAAATTACACCGCAACAAAGGAGTTTCTTGGCCAGTGGCATTGCATGCGAGTATCCTTGAGTCCCACTAGTGCCAGTAAGCTCGTGTAAAGTGAAAAACATTCCAATTGAATATCGTTGCACAGCTCCTTTAAAGGGCCCATGAAACGATTTGAACATCGAGAGAACGTGCACCTTATTACCCTTTTTTTTGTTTACTTTAGCACAAGGACCATAAGACACGACCACTTCTTTCGAAATGTCGCGAATGCGCTGCGTAACCGCAAAAACAAAAAGGAACTATTTCTTGACTTGACTTCACGTACGGCGGCCAGAGGAACTAACTTTGTGACGTCACGGCGGGTGCGATTATTGGGATCGCTTTTGAACAAGTATATTCTCAGTTTAATGGTAACGTTTAGAAATTATTTCGTTCCAACATAAACAAATGAGTCGAAAGTTTTATATTCTTGTTCAGTACACGAAGTTTTCGCAGCGCCATCTATCCGGAGTAAGTCAAAGCATCCCCTCCACTCTGCTCCGCTGCCTAGCAACGTTGACTGGCTGCTACCGGACGAGCGGTGTGATCAACGCGATATCAAAACCACGTTTCGGCAGCTGCGTGGTTCGTTTTCTTTCTCGTGCGCCAGGTTCGCCTGCCAGCAACTATAGACCTTTCCAATGTTTACAAAATCACAGTCCAGCGTGCGATCTTCACAGCCCAGCACGTGCGTGTTCGTCGCTTCGGAAAGCGAGCAAAGCACGCGCCATACGCACCAACGCTCAAAATGGCACCGGCCACAAGCTCGTTTTTGGAAAGGTCTATAGACCTTTCCAAAAAAGAGCGTGTGGCCGGTGCCATCTTGACTGTTCGTGCGTATGGCGCGTGCTTTCCTCGCTTTCCGAAGCGACGAACACGCACGTGCGGAGCTGTGAAGACCGCACGCGGGACTGTGATTTTGTAAACATTAAAAAAGTCTATACTCCGTTTCACCTGATGTTGTACCGCAGCGAAGGCTAGAAGCGCGAGCTCATAGCGTTAGCAGCTGCCCTTGGTGCACGAGAGCTTGTGCCGCCGACGTGTGCCATAGAGCAAGGAGCTCGCGCTTGTAGCCTTTCCTGCGGTACAACACAAGGTGAAACAGAGTATAAGGAGTATTCACTGGACGCCATATTTGTGGGTGCTGTTTAGAGCGCATGCTCAGAACAAACTCACATTAAGAGGTTGCTAAGACCGGCACTCTTGATGGTGTGGAATGCACGTGGAAAAAGAACAGTGGAAGCTCGCCATCAGCACGCGCTCAGCAGTCGCGCACACGGCTATGGCCGCCAGTGAATACTCCCTATAGGAAGAATTCACTGGCGGCCATAGCTGTGTGCGCGACTGCTGAGCGCGTACTGATGGCTAGCTTCCAGGGTTCTTTTCCAACGTGCATTCCACACCGTCAAAATGGCCGGTCTTAGCAGCCTATTGATGGAGATAGAGGGGTCTCGCTGTAGCAACGTCCACAGAGCTAAGGAGAGGACAAGACCGGAAGCGGCGTACACCGAGGCGCGTCATGCGCACGTGACTCGGGAAACATTGTATGAGTTGAGGGGCATCCCCAAACGCCATCTTATTTGGCCGGAAGTCCGAAAATCGTTTCATGGGTCCTTTAAGCACGATTGTGTGTCAAAATTATTCGTGAGCATGCCCCGAGAGCGTTGAATTTTCAAATTTACCATTCTTAAATGCAGCGGGGTGGTTTCAACTCAATCCTTGTCACAGCGACATCCTGAATTCCCTTTAGACTGAAGGCAGTAAAAGAATCCGTGAATCAGTGCACGCCAGGTATATTGTGAAAACTTTAAATGGCGAGTTAAATTGTAACTGGCTCAATTGACACTCAGCGAAATATAATTTGAGATACTCGCGTGACAAGTGTCACCTGTATTTCCGCGCGAAATGGCATTGTTCGTCGCCTTATTTTTTTATTTGGCTTTTCTGAGCCGCAATAGCAACCCAGTTCAATTAAAAAAAAATATTTCCACCAAACATAAAAAAAGATACTGAGGAAAGTAGTAACCAATTTACACACATTGGGTTACTACAATAATTAATTAAGATTAGTCTGCCAGAAACCCCAAACTATCCGATCAACAGCTTGATTTTTTTATATTCAATTTGAAAATGAATTGGAACGTAACTGTCTGTGCAATAAACATGGTTGCACTGTCGGACCATGTTTGTTTTTGTGTTTTTAGCGATAAGTAAACTTAATTAAATGGCACGCTTTTTCCCCCCAACATTTTTTTTTTACGTCTTTTCCATTTTTTAGAATGCCGCCCTTTCTATTCTTCTGTCAGCTTCGCTCCTTCCGCACTTGATCTATTCGGAACTCGAACGCCCTATAGATGGCAGGGCTGCAGACACAAGACGGCGGAAAAGACGTTGATAGATTCTACAGGATTTCCCGTGCGACTGCTCGCTGATGGTGGTCATTGCGCTGAAATCAATTTATCTGGCTACAAGTACGAAGCGGTCAGGGCAGGAGCATATCACAGGTGACAGAGACGTTGACGTGCCTTAATAAAATGAACATGTTGATTTTTTAAAGCGCTCGCTTTTTTCGGTAAAATTGCGTGATGCTCGAACACGCCGACCAGAACCATATACGGTAACAGCAGCACCAAGGCCGACAATCGCTGCCGCCGTCTCCGCCGCCTTCCCCGCTCCTCGGGTTCTTGGTTCGTCCGCGAGAGGGCGAGCGACGGGCTGAAGTTGTGATTACGTGTATTCACCCCAAAACCCATAGTAAGAAAAGTCATGCTTCTCGCGGAGCGTTACTGATTTAATCCTTTGTGTGGTGAAGTGAGGTTTTTGTGCGTGAATTTGAGATTAGCTAAGCTTGCCGTTATTTTATGAAGACGTACAGGTTTCAAACGCCAAAAGTGTACTTTCTTCCTCTGAAAAATATAGAGAAAGAAAAAAAGAGAGAAAGAGAGAGATAAGGCTTGCGGATGAGGAAATACTGACTTGTGTGTCATAGCCAGAGGCCAGACGATCATCGTTAGTTGGGGGACGGGTGGAGGGGTAATAACTGACAGGAGAGAAAATTGTGAAAATGAGTTTTTGCCTCCGACAACCCAATCTTCTAAGAACTACATCGTGCAGCATATAAATAGTTCATTCATTCATTCATTCATTCATTTTACCCTTAAAGATCCTCATTGAGGACATTACACAAAAGAGGGGGGAGCACATTGACATAATAATAAAAATAAAAAGTCATCGAAACACAAAACAAGAAAAAAGCATAAATGCTAAAGTACGCACTCCCACACAATCAAAAGAAGAAAGAAAAACAAGTAGAAACACATTTATGCAGACAGTTATTTATCTCCGAGAATTTACAGTATATACGCAAATAATCAAACAGTCAGCGCTCTTCTAAATATAAAATTAAACATGAGCGGAAAGCATCCGGGCACACGGTTGAAGCTATGTTCTCAGGAAGTATATTCCATTCGGAAATTGAAACTGGGAAAGAGTTATTAAATGCGTTATTAGACCCAGAGATGCGTTGTACAGAGTTGGAGTTTGTTCATTCATGAAAAGATCGAAAAGGAAAATGCAAGAGCACCGTTCTAATATGAACATGATGATGGTAAATATTATGAAAGTGCCAGAACATTTTCGGCGCGTAGCTAACGATGTAAGGCACAATTGTGACTTTATGCGGAGGGCATGTCGTCTGCTTCTTGCGGAGGAGTGGTAGTGATATCAGAACGACGTCCAGCTCTGATTAGCTTTGACTGAAAGGATAGTGGGTAGACCCCAAAACTAAATGGCTTAAGGTCTAGCCACTATTTTGTTTTTTTCAATCAGCGAATAAGAGCTTGGCGTTCTGACATTATTGCAACCCCTATGCGAGAAACAGACGAACTTGCACTCCGCAGAGCCGTGACGCTTGCAGTGCGCTCGTAGCTGGACGGGATGTAGCGAGCAGCACGGTTTTGAATGGCTTCGAGTTGGTTCATGAGACAAACTTGGTGGGGACTCCAAATGGCAGCGGCACGCTCAAGGTTTGGTCGGGCAAAGGTTTGATCGGCTAATTGGCGAAGATTCGGAGGGGTAGAGTGTAGGAAACGCCTGGTGTATCCTAAGGTTTTTGAAGCGGTAAGTGAAATGGATTCGATGCGAGCAGTCCTGGTTAAGGTGTAAGGAGCATACCAAGGTACCTGTACGACGTGACAGCTTCAGTGGGTTGGGTATCCAGAAAATATGTGCAGGATGAAACCGAGCGCTTTCGAGTGAATTGGACGAGTTTGCATTTTGAGTAATTTAAAGCCATCAGCCAATCGTAATCCCAATTCATTGTGGAGGATAAATGATTCTGTAAGAGCGCATGGTCGTTAGGGGAAATGATTGGACGATATGATTCAATCATCTCCAAAAAGACGTAATTTAGATGAAATATAAAGTGGAAGATTGTTAATAAATGTATATAAAAAAAAGAAGGGGGCCAAAAACGGAGCCTTGAGGAACCCCAGATGTAGCGTTGCATAGCCCAGATTCAAGGTTTACAACTGATAACTTCACGAAAAGAAAGAAAATTGAGGATTCATGAAATGACGTGATCGTATATTTTACGTGTAGATAGCTTTGTTAGTAAACAAAGATGCGGGACCTGGTCAAAGGCCTTAAAGAAGTCTAGAAATATCACGTCTGTTTGATGCTGAGCTTCAAAATTGGTACATAGTTTATGTGTGAACTCAAGGTAAACGGGCCTCGCAAGAAAAACCCCTCCGAAAGCCATGTTGGTGATCAAACAAGAAGTGGTTTTCATCTAAATGAGTCACCACTTAAGAAAATATATTATGCTCTAGACGTTTGGACGGTATACGAGTTAACGATGTGGGTCTGTAGTTTGATGATAACGACCGATCACTGTCTTTGAAGACCGGAATAATTTTTCCCATTTTCCAGTCAGAAGGAAGACCTCCCTCCGCCACCGACTGGACAAATAATAACGATAGGAACTCACTTAATATTTCTTTTGTGCTCTTGAAGATTTTGGATGCGATGTTGTTAGGTCCGGAGGAGGATGAAATTTTGAGGCGATCGATAAGTCCGGTTACACCGGTAGCGGAGATTTTTATAGGCGCTATTGTATTGTTAGAAACTCTAGGTACTGGCGGTATGTTCAAAGGATTTCCGCAGGTGAAAACAGAAGCGAAATAGTCTTTAATCACTAAAGGGCAGATTGCGCCAGGAACAGGAAAACCTTTGTCGTCTCTCAAACTAATAGGTCTGGAGTGTTCACTCAGAAAAAACATTTTCCAGAATTTGTTTTTAGGATCGGTTGGCATGATGGTGGTCAGATCTTTTTGAAATATTTATTTTTTGCCAGTTTAATCTGTCGAATATATTTTTAGGCAGTCATAATAGGAGTTCCAAGCTACTAAAGACTGTGTTTATTTAGCTTTCTTGAAAAGCCGTTTTTTTTCTCCAAATATTTTGTGTATCAAGGATGACAGTTAACACTGCGTACACGAATCAGTGGAACAAATCGCTGAATAATATCATATGGGTTATCCCTATAAAATATTCCGTTGTGTTCAACTGCTCTTGAAATATGTGTTACAAGAAATGGCTCATAATACGTAATAAGGTCTTGATTTACTGCAACGTGGTCAGCCCTATTAAAATAGTATATCATTTACGAGACATGTTTTTCACATCTGTGAGAAGAGTTAGCATGACTCGTAACAACTTAAGCCGGGGTTACAGTGCTTATACAACCTAGAAGAAAAAAAAAAGTCTACATACAGATTTGAACCCGAGTCACTGCGAAATCTGAGCTTCGAATGCCGCATGGCAATGAGTTCAAGGAAAAAGCTTGGTACGCTGCATCCGAACCACGGATATTTTGGTGACTCATGTTTACAGACTGTCTTTTGTGTAATGTATGAGCAGTGTGACCCCGGCTTTATGGTCACTGAAACCGTTACTGTAGACATTAGGGTAGACGAGACCGGGTGACGACGACAAAACAAGATCCAGAATATTGCCTAGTCGAGCCGGTGAAACGATCACTTGGGCTAAGTTAAACGTCATATATAATTCAAGAAATTTCCGTGATTCAATTAGGCCCATAGATAAGACACTCGACCAGCAGACATTAAGAAAATTAAAGTTACCAAATATATAAAAAAAATTGGCGCGAGGAAATCCGTTTTTCATCTCTAGCAAGGCAAAGGAAAATTTAGTTGTGAACTTAATATCAGTGTAGAGCGGCCTGTAGCATGCTACCAGGACAAGTTTTCTATACGCTGTGCAAATAGAAACAAAAACTAGTCCAAGTCACGTGTGCAATAAATGATTAATCACTACCGCGTTGCTGTGTTTTACCACATCAGAAGAAAGAAAAAATCAAGGTCACTCGGAAGAGTTTGTCATCTCGAATATCTTGTGACAGCCAAATTTCAGTAAGAATTACTATTTACGAGCCAATATCTTCCCAATAAGCGCTTAGCTAAATCTACTTTACCAAGAGGCTGCGTACGTTCGTAAATACAATTGAAAAGAGAGGAACGCTACTTCTTTTGGTTGTCCTCAAATATGGTGCAATATTGCGATTACATGATTTTGATTGTAGCTAGGACCGTATCTCCGTAACTGGAACTTTCTTTTTTTCTTGGTTCGAGAACGAGTATGGGCGAATACGCCACTTCTATCACATTTGAAATGTCGCCATATCCTCAAACGTTTTTCTTTCTTCCGCATAAGCTTTTTTTTTTATTATTATTCTTGCCATTATTTTCTTTACTTGTTTATGTTTATGTTATTTTTCTCGAATCAACCTGTCAATACTACTCGATTGCTACAATTATTTTTATACGTTAAAATAATTCATTTCGTTATCAACGATCCGAGACGAACCGCTTCATTGGTCAGGCTACTCTGCCCCCATTGAAAAGAACAAATTTCAAATATGATGTTTTGTCATTAAACGTGTCAGAACGCCTATAAATTATATCCGGAATATATAGGTGTTTATACGAACGTACATATTCTCGTGCGTTTATTGAACACATTCATATAATTTTCTCTTCTTACTAGGGGTCCCCACAAGACAATAAAGCGGTGTCACGTGTCGTAGCAAAGACAGTCGTTAGGTCGAGCAGGAGTGAAACACTTTGAAAATCAAGTTCCACGTCTCTTGCCCGTCCCACCAGAATCGACAATTCATTATGCGAACAAAAAATCTTTTTGTTCGCATAATGGGTAATAATAATTTAAACGACTCAATGTCACATAACCTACAAATGAACATGACCCGAAACAAAAAGGAAAAAAAAAAACTCGGTAAAAGCGAAGGAAGGTGGTAGGGCGTTGAGTGAAAATAATATAAAAGAAAAGGCTGGCCATGCTATATGATGCCAGGGCCCAGGCCTCGGGATCAATAAAGACAATAAGATCCTCCCGAGGACAAAAGCGAGGAGAATGAGGGAAAAGAGAGGGGAGTTGGGGGGGGGGGGGTGAGAGAAGTGAAGGACACCCAAAACTTGCATGACGTTCAGAACATCAACACTACTCAAACCCACACAGACACACACACACAAAAAGAAAAGGCCTAAGGAGCCGTCGCTGCCTATATTACTCGAGACACAGGGAGGCCGGCAAACTTCGACAGGAACAAGAAATCGAAGAGCGCGGTGATAAGCTTGAGACGTCAAGGCGAAAGCAAATGGAATTAGACGACGGCCATGCCAACCAAACCGCACAGCCAATCCATCGGGACTGGCAGTAAAAATAACAAGGCCAAACAGAAGCCCGTGAGCGCGATATCGGAAATTTGGAGACGGGCGCCACCAAAAGAAAATGGGTGGCAATAAATTTGGGGGAAGGGGAGGCGCGTTGCCGATAATTGTTCAGAGCCGTCGCTCATCCTAAAACTGTCAACGGATCCTTTCTTTTCTCGCTTCGAACGGTGGTCGTGGTGGTGGCGGGCTCCTCTTTACGACGTCGAAGGGCTCCCCTTCCACGTGCGAGGCGTCGTCGCTTGTTTTTGTCGTGGTTCTTTTTGTCGGAAATCGCAGCTTCTCTCGCCGTGTTCACGAGGTGGCGTTGTGTGGGCTGAAGGCGGCGAGAAACGGGAAAGGAGGGGGGGGGGGGGGGGGGAGGCGCTATCTTGATGTCCGATAACTTAGCGGCAGATTTGGCACCGGGAACGAAAGCGACGGACACTGGCAGCGAGAAGAAAGAAGAAGAGACGAAGCTTCGAACAACGCGCGAACAACAGGATCCAGAAAGGACGAACAAAGCTCTCTGGAAGTTAGTTGGAAGAAGCGAGAGCACAGAAAAATATATATATACCAACCGAGAATGAGCGTGGAAGTTAGGAAACGTGCTCTGCTTCTGACAGAAATGTTCATTGGCAGAATATTTTTGTGTGTGTTTTTTTATTTCTTTTTTAACTTATAACTTTGCTTAGAGCGAAATTTGAGATCCGCAAAAGGTTTTCGCAGCTATAGCCTTGCTGAGATTTTTAGGACCGTCCACCCTGAAAGTGGGCTTCCTCTCTGAAAGAGTCTTATCGAGGAGAAGCCAACCTGCAGCAAACCCATCACTGCGGATTTCTTCTACGCCGTAGTCGAGCCTTTCCAACGTGGGTTCCCACGTAAGGGTCTCCGCCAAATTAATTCAGGTACCTTTATGAATCATCGAATGTTATTATTCTTATCATCAATATTATCAGATATAAGATATTAAAAAACGATAATTAAATGTTCTTAAAATGCTAAACAATAAAAATTCAGTCGCACAGATGCATCTTTCGTTAGGGGCCATCCCAGCAATAAAGGTGAACACGCTGGTAAGACTTAGACAATATGACAAAAATCAACGTCACCATATTTAATATTTTATTAGTGCGTCACTAATTAACAAGGTATGGCCAGCAACGCATTGTGCTCTCGCATTGATTTTGCCGCATGGACTACGCATATACCAAGACACATCGTAGTCCTCGCAACTAAACGTTTGCCACTAAACGTAACAAACGAAAAAAAACAAAGCGAAGCTCAAGGAAGACTTTTGCGGCGATATTGCGAAAGAAGTTTCAAGACTTGAGCACTAAGCTCTACACAATTTAAATCTCAAGAGCAGAAAAGAAAAAAAAGAATCTATATCTTATTTTATTTAGAAAGGTTTTTTTTTTTTTTTTTAGCAGCGAACTGCAATGCGCTTTCCTTTCTAAGCACTCTTTATTGATACGCGCCGAGGTTTTAAAAAAGTAAATGTTCCAAACTCAAACTTTTTATCCCGTCACAGTACGCGCTTCGACAACGCCCCTCAAATTCGCACACTCGAAGCCCAAAAACACTTCAAAGTCACTCATTCTTCCACTGCCTTCTCTCACGCGTGCCGAAAAAACAACAATAGAGCCCTACGCTCGCCTCCCCCACCCCCTCTCCCCTTTACGACTGCAGCACCGACCCTCGTTTTTGCTCCGAACAAACAAATTAAAAAACAAAGAAAACAAAAGCCGATCGTAGCCGAGCCAATCCGAGCCACCAACCCGGACGCCACTATACACCCCCGAACGAACACGATTTCGCTCTTTGCCCCTAACCGCCCGCGGCCCTCCCGACCACAACGAAGCCAAGAACCGTCCGCAAACACTCTAGCTGCCCAGCCGCGATCCCCGTAAAAACCCCGAGCCCACTCCAAAACCAAAACCGACCAGAAGTCCGACGGTCAGAACCTCCACCCTCCCCTCCAAACTCCCTCCGAAGCCACAGACGACCAAGTTGCCCTCTTCAAAAAGAAAGGCTGCTGATCCTTTGGCTTTGTTTACGTTATGAGAAGAGAGAGTATGTGTGCGTTCGCATGAGGCCCGTTCCGTCCACCTTCTCCGCGGGCTCGGGAGAGACAAAGGCCTCGTGGATGGCAAGGCAAACACTCGGTCCAAGGTTCCGACGAGTGTTCTCGGTGCCCTGCCGGGTTTAGAGATGGAGCCACTCGTGCGGTTTGGGCCCGCCTAATTTGATTCCAGCGGCGTTGAGGGTTCAACGGGGGAGGAACATGCGAGCCCAAAATGAAAAGACAGAATCGACCACTGCGAGGTTATGCTTCCCTCTCTCTATTCAATTAGACGAGCCCCGCCAGCCTTTTTTTATTGTGTCTTTTTTTACTCCAGCCTTTAGTTGCCATTTCACGGGAGGCGACAGTCATGGAAGGTGAAGGCGAATTTTCGGACTGCATACGTAAACGTTGACAGCTCTGATCGGACGCGATGTTCTTTTAACGGAGGGTCACATAAAACAAATCTGAGATAACTACGTGATAATATTTAATACAACTAACTATAGTGTATTTGCTTTTTTTTAAAATAAAAACTAAATGTTACCTTTTCATCTAACCAAAACGGTAACGTTCGCAAATATCTACGACGTCTCCTTCCAATGTTCTTGACTTTGTAGCAGTTTGCACTGCTTTTCAGACTGAAAATGAACAGATGGGTCAACAACTCTTCCATAACGAGGCCATATTGCTGGATATTTTTACGTCATCTACTTGGAAGCCAGAGCGGATCACATGTTGGAAACAAATGTGCTGCGTTAGTGTTTTTTTGTGCCTCGGGCTCACTGGGGCTTCTAAGCTGGACACTCGGCGAGAACGTTGACGAGATCGGCGACCGCCGCGATTGGCCAGCGCCGCGCTTGACCTTGGCGCTGTCCAATCGCAGCGCGGCGCTGACCGCCAATCGCAACGTTCGGCGATTGCTCCAACTTTCTTGCCGAGTGTCAAAATTAGAGCCCCAGGTCGGTTACTCCACTTCTCCCATGGTTGACAAACCACGAGATGAGAATCGAGCTTTAACAATTTGCATGCTTGTAGTTAAGCCCTAAAATTGTTCGACACTGAAAAAAAAAAAAGAACGCTATATGTACGTAGCTGAATTGGTTAGTGTACCGCAGTTCGGAGCACTTAGAGTAGAACACGTTCTGCTGAACCCAAGAATCATTTCTGGGTTGGATCGCCGCTCCTCCGCATTTTAATTTAGACGAACATCGTACCGGCGTGTGGCCATGGCACATACCGGCTGCGTGGCGCACGTTCGAGAGACCGGGCTACAAGTTGCACTCACCGGCTTGGCTGCTGTTCCATATCGTTGAACCTGCGTTGCCGTATTTTAAGGGCAGACCGACTTTTCGAGCGATTTTTAGAGGCCGATGTACTTGGTTTGTTGTTGTTGGTTTTGTTTTTATGATACGACTTGACCTACATTCTTTACTGATTATATAAATGCACAAATTATTCGCATGTGCCTTGGACTTTTACGTAAAGATGGCGACGAGAGACAATTACATTTTACAGTTACCTATCGCAACATGCCTGTACATTTGTGTCTGTTAATTTTGTCAAACAAAAACAAGGAACTAGGAGTGTTAACAAAAATAGTATGACGAAAGCAACTTTTACAATCTTGTCCTGACAAAAACCAAAAAAAAAGAAAACTAGAACTTGTTCGTACAAAGCCGCCGTTTCCTACGCATTCGCGAGGCCTAACTAGAAGCCACGAAGGGGGGAGGGGGGCACGTCGACTCAAAACACTCCCAGTCGAGCAATCAGACCCCTTTCACAACTCACCTCTTCAAACCACCCCCCTCCTCCCTCCCCCACCTTCGCAAGCGCAAACCTCGCGCTCCGCACACAGACATTGGCAACAACCCTCAGAGTCGTTACGAATGAATCGCTGATTCACTGAACGGGGAAAAGGGCTCACCGAATACCAAATCAAGCCACGTTCTCCCCTGGCCCTCCGCTCCCCCCTCAGCTTCCACTCGTGGGAGGGTGCCCGTCTCCCCAGCCCGGAATTCATCAAGCCCGTTCATCTCGGCTTCTTTCTACAGCTCCCGGCTCCTCTAAACGGAGCGATTTCTAACGAACCTCCCCCCCCCCCCCCCCCCCCCCCCCCGCAGCCCTACGGAACTCAGGCTTGGGCGCGCAGGGCGAAGGCAGAAAACGAAGCAAACACGAGGTCGAAACCTAACAAGCATATAAGACGGGTCGAGAGGGGCAAGAGAGGGTTACGGACGACGGGAAACTGAAACGCCAGAAAACGACATTATACCAAAAAGACGAGCTGGGTGTACGCATGCACTGCGTCTGATTCTGATGACTGCATGGGCCCCTTGAAGCACCCTTTTTCTCCGATTGTATGTATCAGCGTAGAGAGACTACAAAAAGAAATGGGGGACAGACACCAACTAACCTCGAAACCAACTCCGTTCTCCGATAGAGAAAACAGTAAGCTTGCCGCGCAAACGAAACCTCCTCTTCTTCCTTCTTCTCCACAACACGCGAGCTCGACCCGCTTCTCCATTCTGGCTGCGAGTGGCAGGGTGTAATTAAGGGTTCTGGAAGAAAAGCGACATACACACGACTACGGTCCGAGCCAATTTCGAACAGAACCCGAAGTCCCCAAGGATCGTGAGCGGTGGCGCTCTCGGGGCTGAGTAGGGAGACTTCCTCCCCACCATCTTAATTGCGTGGAGCTTCGCCCGGCCCGCCGCTGCGAGATGGAAACAAACAGCCTGCGAGCAGAGCGGCAGTTTCTCGCAGACGTCCTCCGGCGTATGCGACGTTGCAAAAGAACAGTAATAAGAAGGCGGGGCCTCGGAACAAGAAATCCGCGCAAATAGGAACCGAGACGGAAGATAAGGGTCGACTCCGTGTGTTTGTTTCGATCGTTGCCGCGGGAGCGCTTGTTGGCTTGTCGAAACTCTCCTTGCGCAGTGCCACGGTTGTTTGCTGGTGTTTGCCGGCGGCCCTCGCAAAT
This sequence comes from Ixodes persulcatus, assembly GCA_013358835.2. NCBI lineage: Eukaryota > Metazoa > Arthropoda > Arachnida > Ixodida > Ixodidae > Ixodes > Ixodes persulcatus. Next base: position 326,732 of record JABSTQ010011322.1, on the reverse strand, counting down.
GATGTCGACTAGTTGGAAACGCTTATCTTGACGTTTCGTTGGTCGAATACGTAAACGGGTCAATTATGCTTCGCCTGGTATGTTGTATTCGTTACTTTCTTTTAGGAAATACTTCGGAAAGATTACCACCATCCTTGCAGAAAGGAAGAAGGGGAGAAAAGGGAGGGGGGGGGGGTTCTTATGAGAATTCTAGTAGAAGGATTCAACCGGTAGGTAGTTAGAACGTGCACACAGTCGTCCGATAGTAAATTGCAGTCGTTGATAATCCGTGCAAGATAGAGTATTTAAATGTATTATTTTTTATGAGAGTACGAACAAAGATATTTTAGCGTTGTTCAGCCTAGAGCACTGCACGGGACGGGCACGGGCCGGCACGGCCCGAAAAAGATTTTGTTCAAGCCCGGGCCCGGCCCGGGCCCGAGAAAATGCGTGCTACCCGGCCGGAGCACGGCCCGCGGGCCGGGCCGGGCTCGGGCTTTCGGGCTGGCTCGGGCCCGTGCAGTGCTGTAGTTCAGCCTTGCTGGCGAGATGGGAAAACGTATATGGTCTCGTTTAAATCAAATCAAATGTAAGTTTTATCCAGGCAACCGACGTGTAGTAGAGTTGTCTGGGGGGCCGCAACAAAAGGCAAAGACATGCCTCTGAAGAGACATGTCAAGATTAAAGATTAAATCAGCGCAAGGACACGGACAAGAACAAGAAGATAGACTAACAGCGAGTATAAATACTGCATTGTCACAACAAACAAACATGAATAAAAAGCGTGACCTGGATGTCACGTGCTCACTAGCCATCGCTACGCACTGTCACTTTATGTCTAAAAAGGAACGTTCCTTATCTGATAAAGATAGTGACGGAGTGCTGACACAGTTTTGCCCCAATCTTCCAATTTCCCGCGCCTCAATGATTTCTCGAGTGAGTTTGTCTTTATTTTTCCTAATCACTTCGCACTTGTCAAAGACGGGAGCGCAGCAACAGTCTCGGCAGTGCAGGCCAAGGTGACCTGACACAACTCGAAACACGTTATACTTGTGCTCTCGCAGCCGATCATTGAGGCATCGCCCCGTTTGCCCGATGTATCTCCTGTCACACGAGAGGGGAATAGAGTACACTACTCCCTCCACACATTCTACGAATTGGTCCTGGTGTTTCTTGGAGCAACCCTGCTTTTCTTTAGAACAGGAGTTCACTTTTCTGCACAGCTCAGACAGCTTCTCCGGAGCCGAAAAAAACCACATCAACACCAACCCTACGGCCAACTTTCTTTAGGTTGTGAGATATCGTATGCAGGTATGGTAAAACAGTTACTTTTCTGTTAACTCTACGAGCCTGCTGGGTTGTTTCCTCACGTCTTTTCTTAAGTAGGCTCTCAGCAACTGTCGTCAACAGATAAGACGGATATCCCGCATGTCTGAGCCTTGACGCTTGTGTGTCGAAGCTTTCTTTCACCCTGTGGGGGCAGGACTTGAACAGGGCATTTCTAAAACAGAGGTTAACAATTCCTCTTTTCACAAGTTTGGAATGCGCTGAGGAAAAAGGCAAGACGGGTTTCTTTGCCCTTGGCTCATATATTCAGCACACATGGCCATGACCAAGTTGCAGGCTCAGATCCAGAAACCTAATGGCCCCATTTACAGGTACAGAGCGCGACACTGTTAGCGCGAACAAGCGATCGCCGGTTTTTCCAGTTTTTCTCTTTGAAAGCAAGGAATGTGATCCAAGTTATTATTGCTACGGAAAGAGCTCATTTAGTTCTATAATGGAAGCGATAAAATTTCGTGCTCGCTAATACTATTTAGAAGTAAAATGCGAAAATGCGCCGATGTCGTGTTCGCGCTAACAGTGTTGCGATGTGTACTTCATGCGTCAGCACCAGCGGTTTCAGACACTCTTTGAACGTTGACAGGACAAACGACACAGCAGAATCTATTTCCTCATTGTCACAATCTAGGAGCACCAAATAGTCATCTACGAATCTAAAAATTTTCCCCACCTTGGTTCCTTCCAGCTTGCCTGACAGGACTTTATCGTGGAACGCAAAAAATATATCGCTAAGTACTGGGGCTATGCATGACCCTATGCAAACGCCATTTCTCTGAATAAAAACACCGTCATCCCAGATCGCGAACGTCGACTTAAGATAAAAAGATAAAAGTTCTAGAAAGTGACTCACACTAAGTCCAGATTCATTCTGAAACGCCACGGTACCATGATTGTCAATACATTCTTCCACAGATGCCAACAGTTCTTTATGGGGAATCGAATAATACAAATCTTTAATGTCAATTGAGCAAGCCAACAAGCTTCGGTCTGGATGGTCTTTAAAAAATTCTATTATCTGATCAGAGTTATTAACCCGAAAGGGATCATCAATCATTAACATATTTAGTTTTGTTTGCAAAAATGAAGCCACAGATTTTTGCCATGTCCCTTTCTCCGACACAATCACGCGTAGCGGACAGTTAATCTTGTGCGTTTTGGCAGAAAAAAAATAAATCTAAACCTAAGCATTTGCCCTTATCAATCGCTTGGCCCAGTTTATCTAGGCTTAGGTGTTTGCAAAGCCTACGTGCTTCAGTTTTCACCTTCGAAAGTGACACGTCATCCCTGCGCTTAAACGTGGCCGTTATGGCGTCTGGCGCTTTAGACATAAACATCCCCTTAGGCACCACTACGAAGCCTCCCTCTTTATCCGCACTCCGTCACTATCTTTATCAGATAAGGAACGTTCCTTTTTAGACACACAGTGACAGTGCATAGCGATGGCTAGTGAGCACGTGGCATCCAGGTCACGCTTTTTATTCATGTTTGTTTGTTGCGACAATGCAGTATTTATACTCGCTGTTGGAACGAATAAACTTCAGTTGTAAGTCAGCGCCTTGTTCGTCTACCTTCTTGTTCTTGTCCGTGTCCTTGCGCTGATTTAATCTTTAATCATGAAATACCAACTAGCCCAAACTTCTACTTTAGAAATGTCAAGCCCAGAAAAGACTTCAGAGGCATGTCAAGCCCAGACAAAATGACCGTTCAACAGAGAAAGAGAGCTCACATGACCGCGGGATAAACAAAACATCAAAAATGCACATGAACAATAAAAAAAACTTTCAGCCTTTCCACTCTGGTGAAGAAGGAAGACCAGCGGAGCTGTACAATGAAAAGTAATGGCCGGCCGGAAGTCGGCAAGCCAAAGTGGAAAGGCTGCCGCCATCTATTAGCGACGGCGGCAACCATATACGGGGCTTGTCGCCGTCGCTCATAGATGGCGGTAGGTGTCCAGAGTTCGGTGTCTTCATTTCTTTGCGGGGGACCCGATCCTGGGGAAACTAGCCCTTAAAGGGGCAGTGCAACGGTTTTAATGTTGAAAGAATTGCCAGTTTGCATTTTTTATATTGTTTATACAAGCCCAAGTGACCAAAAACGCGTTACCTTTCCCCGAAAAACTGCTATTCTGCTGCGTAATCGCAAGGCAAAAAACGAATTATTTGCCGATCTGCAGCCGCCTGCGGCGGCTATGGGAACTAAAATGACGGCGTCTCTGGGGGTACGCGGAAGTCAACAAACCCTGTCCTCCTCCGTTGCTACACTCGCCGTCAGCCCCGTGGCGAACCGTTCTTTGTGTCCATCGCTCGCCGCGACCTTCGACGAGGCTAATCCTTTAAAAGTCGACAATCACGGAGGAAGCGGCTGGGGTCTCTGAAGAGAGGGCCCAAGGGGAAACCACGTGAACCCCCAGAGTACGTCACTCAAAAGTCGGCGTGGAGAGTTGAGAGGCACTTCGATTTGTTCATTTTTTTTTTTAAATAGGAACTAGCGCTCGCAAGAAAATGCCGTTTTCTGTTTTTCGTTCCATAGGTGACGCAGCTTAATTTCCGGAGTCAATTGGCCAAAGTCTAAAAATCGTTGCACTGCCAATTTAACAGCTACGCTGTAAAAAAGAAGCACCGCAGTAAAAAGGCAAAACCAAGAAAATGAAACCAGACAATCAACCGCTAAGCGACAAAATAACTCCCATCCATTTTTCCAAACAAGCTTCATTATTTTACATTTTATTAAAAAAAAGTTATGGACTTTTTATTGAACCTCGAGCGGTTCAAGTCCACATTGACGCGTTATTTTAGATGATGAAAAGATGCGCCGAAAATTTGAAATGATAATTTGTGCATTCACCGATTAAATTGTTATATGTGTTATGTCAAGTCGGTGTAATTTGTATCATCGTGATGAGTCCCGGCTTCGGCAACATTTTTCCTCCGATATAGTCCTAGACGGCTTCAGAAACTTAAGGAGTGGCGACCCGGTGTCTCTTTTCATCTATCCGCAGCCAATGAAATTGCAGCATTATATCCGATAAAAAAGTCGAAGAACGAATCAGCGAGAATCGGTAAAACAAGTCACGTCCCGTGATTTTTAAAGGGGTGTCCAAACAGGATACTACAAAAATCGTCAAAATTGAAACGTCCGGTAGTCGTTGCTCGAATGTCTGTTTGCACACCGGCCAAGACAAATTCGCGACTTTCTTCCTCGCCTCCTCCACATTTCTTTGACGTCGGTGCTCGTCAGACTTGACCTCACACGCCACCTGCCAATGGTGTGCATGATGCCTGCCTATCTCCCGCGGCTCACGAAGTCGCCGACTTTGCTACCGCCGTCACCTCGGCAGGAAGGCCAAAGATCTCCGGCTTCGGCTGGATTTGGGAGATTCCCGCGTCGAAGCGTGCGTTTCGGCAGCTCCGGCTCAGCTTTCTTTGTCAAGATCCACATTCGCAGCTCGAAAAAAAATAAATAAAGTGCAGTGCGCAACAGTGAGACTTTTAGTTGTATGCAGAAACACTGAGAACTTAGGAATATATTATATATTTTATTAAACGCCAATATACATGGGTTGCACGTGACGTCATTCAAAGAGCGCTCCGATGACCACCAGAGAAGAGGGGAAGAAGGAGCTCCCCTCTTATCAGGATCCTTTTTTGTGCCTCCTGGATTCGCACAGACGTCGCTATTCTCCTCCCAGAAGATTATAGAAGATTAACTTGTCACTCAAAATTCTTACAAAAGCAGCTTCCCTCTCCTCGTCTTACATGATGGTCAAAAGTATGCGATGTGACGTCAGTGCAACCCATGGTACGTTAGGAACAAGAGCCGCGGGAATCCGATCCAATCCACAAAACTGCTGGGAGATGACACGACCTTGGACACGACGCGCGCTCGCCTGGCTTGCTCGAGTCTTCCCTTTTACGTTTTCGGGCTTGAGCGATTGACCGACAGCCAACAGAGCGTGCGAGTGGCTCTCCGGACCCACGTGATGAGCAGAGAAAGGCCGCCGTGGAGGTAGCGAGGGGGAGATTTGACGGGGGGAAGTTTCCACCTGGCAGATTTGACAGGGGGACTCTCACTCGCGCCAAAAGCTCGGGGTGTGGCTTATCATACTCACGCTTCGCGATTGGTCCTTGGGCGCTCTTATCGCTTAATGCCTCAATCTCATTGGCTGCGGAGAGATAATGTGATGCACGGGAAAGTTGAGCTGCTCGCGCAGTTGCTACGCTTCTACCGATGAAGCGGCAGTCCGCGGAAGCGAAGCGGCAACAACCGAGCAACCGTGGCACCGTCGTTCTTCTGCACACACCGATATCTCTAAATCCCACTTCCAAAGGTTTTTTTTTTTTTTCGATTTGCGTGAATATTTGCGAATCTTTCTCACAAGCCGTGGATGCGTAGAAAAAAAAATTAAGATGGCAGAAATACGATTACGCGACACAGAAACGTAAAGCTGCAGTTTCAAAAAGCGAGACCCGGAAGCGTAGTAGAACGTTTCCGATCTCAACTCGGCAGTTTTTGGCCTTTCTTTAAAGTCTTTTTTTTACGCGCTCGTTTTTGCGGCTTTACTTTGAGCCGAGCTTTCATTCCCCGCGATAGCCACAAATTCTCGTCGACCGGAGGTGTAGTGCGAACTTGAGGGACGCGAGGGACGCATTAGAATATTCTAGAGCGCGAGCGCGGCGGCCCTCAGACACCGGCAGTTCGAAGCGGTGCGAGTGCCACACCGACGGCGATCTGGCCGCTGCGAAAGAGGGGTTGAAAGCTCGTACATCATTTATTAGGGGGCGACGCGAGCGAACGCGAGCGCCCACGACCCAAAAGAAAAGCACCAGGCGCGGCAATAGAAAAATAAAAAGGGGCTCAACGCTCGCTGCCTCTCTCGCGCGCGTGGCGCATTTCACGACGAAAACGAAAGATTAAGAGAAAAATGGAGGGGGAAGGCGGCACCCTGAATCTGTGGATGCGTGCGCGCTCATTCAAGGCTCGTTTTCGTGCCTCACAATGCGAGTGATTGATACGCACCCCGACGCGTGGGTGCGAGATTGAGAAAAAGATGCACAGCATCCATCCATCCCTTCCTCTCTCTCTTTTCCTCAACAAGGGGGAGAACGTGACAATAAAAAAAGTATACGCAAATTCGAAAAGGAACTTAGATGAAGCCCGGGATGCGCAGAAATGAAACAACAAGGCGCTAAGAGTGGCTGTCAGTGAGGAATGGCGAACAACTCGAGAAATTTCCGATTCGCCAAAGAGAGGGGAAGAGGGGAACGCGGCAAACTCTAAAATATATGGACGTGCAAAAGAGGGAAGTAGTAGGTATCGACAAAACACTCTGAAATGCGCGCAGTTTAGGCGCGCAGACAAAGATCAGTGCCAACTTTTGTGGAAGCCCTGTCAAAGCCAAAGGAGTAAAATAAAAAATAACAGCGGCTATTAAAAAAAAAAAAAAACTTCCTTCTCAATTTAGTTTTTTGTATACCTCCCCCTCTTTTTTGTTTGTTTCGTTTTCCCTGTTCAGAAGAAACGAGGAATGCGAGTGCATCTGCTAAGGCCATATTTAGGCACGGAGCGTGCGCGTGCGGTGTTTATATCTTATATATGTGGTCCACAACGCACCCCTTTCAAGAACCCACGGGCGCAGCGAAGAATCACTTAGTGGCCTCTGGTTTTCACGTTGCGCAACGTGTGCATCTTTGCATCCTTTCATTCCACGCACAAATTTGGCGTTCTTGTTGTAAAAAGAAAAGGAGAAGAAGACAACCTCGAAATGCTTATGTTAATACAAACGTTTCCACCTAACCAATGTAACCATATTGTCAATTACGCGGGGGAATACAATCAATTCAAAGCAAATTATAAAAAAAAAGAAAATAAAACGTTAAGATTACTGGAGAAAGTTATCTTAAATATAACTTAGATTTCGCACTTAAGTATACTTAATTTACGCACTTCGTGCATTCTAAAAAAATGTATCAGCATTCTCACCAGCTTCTGTCGATTCAAGATTCAGCATTCAATGAAGACGGATCTAGAAGATGTCGGGGTTGAAAATCAAAGGATTTTATAGTCCCGGACATGATAAGAACGGAATCAGACTTTAAGCTGGCCCACCTCGAACGCGACCTTCCTACCTCCGACAGCACTCTGGCGTCCCTTGAGCGCTGAGCGTTCACGCGCAGCCAGAACACCATGGAACGCAATGAGCGCGCTTTGGAAGCCGAGTATTCGAGAGAGACTCCCTTGCACGCTGCGGTTCACTCCCTTCATCCCAGGATATTTCATTTCGGACACTTTTCGCGCAACCTTTTCTGGCTCGGAATGTCGTAGGTACGAAGTGTTCCTGGGTTAAGACGTGTTAAAATAAAACAGATTAGAACGTAATGACTTTATTAAGAAGTGTCCGGCAAGAACTGTTCAAGACTGAAATTACTTGAAATTAAGTTACAAGGAAGCCTCTGGTATGCTTGTCCTTAGTACTCCTTTGTCTACCGGTCGATGTCAGCTTGTGTGCGGCAGCGGAAAGACTTGATATTTGCGAGCGAAGCGCTATTTGTCAATGCGGAGATCAAGCCGTCCAATTCTTGCGCGGGAGTTGCAGTGACGTCAGAACGACGCCGAGCTCTGATTGGCTTTGATTGAAAGGACAGTGGGTAGACCACAATGCTAGATGCCTCGAGGTCTACCCACTATTTTTATCGATCAGCCAATAAGAGCTCGGCGTTCTGACATCATCGCACCCCTGTGCAATAAGCAGACGAACTTTCGCTCCGCATTGCTGTCAACCTGAGACAGCAGCCGATCACAATTTCCGCCCGCGTCCGATCTCACTTCGACGCAGCGCTCGGTTCGTGGCAGACGATTAATTTTTTCCCCGGTTTGTTAAGCATGATGATGTACAGTAACTTCGTCCGATTTACCTGCACTTCCTGCACCGGTGCAGACAATTGTAGGGCGGTGAACTTCCGGTCGTGTCTCAATAGACATACCGGAAATACACTGACCTAAAGTTTTCTGCACAGGCGCAGGAGGTGCACGTAAATCGAACGAAGCTAGTGTGCGCTTATTTTATTTTTTGTCTGCGAATGGCGCTACTTAGCAGACGAACCGCGTTCTTCGCCCGTGTTAACAGACAAACCCTACAAACGCTGTCTTCGCTCGCTCCGCAAGAGGCAAATTAGATCTCGCTTTCGCGGTGACCAAAATTGAACACCAGGTGGCGGGCTCCAATCCCGGCCGAGGTGCTCGCAAGCTGACGAAGGTTATTATGGAAAGGGCGCCGTGCAACCGAGATGGCGATTGCGCGTCAAAAGATCCCCAAGTGCTCGAAATATAATCCTCATCCTCCGCTTGGGCGTATCATACGGTTTGGCAAGTAAAAACCCCAAATTTTATGTATTAGTTTCTACTCATCTCACAATTGATACGTAATTTTATACCGCCCCTAGCCTAGTAACAAAAAGGGGGAAAGCGAATTTTCAAAAATTACTTACTTTCCTCAATCGATCAATCCGTACGGCCCGCCCGCTTGGTGAGAGCCGTCACATCTTTTTGATTTCTGTTCGCGGCACGCGATTTCCAAGCCCGCCAACTTTGAGAAGTTTCGAGAGGCTGCATCAAATTGAAGCGGCGAAAAAGTTTTCCCACACTTCGCAATACACTTCGATAAAGTTCGAAGAGCGCAATACAGAATAAACCGTAACGGCCTCCAGAAACCCGCCCGAGCCCGAACAAAACCAACCAGCCGAAACCAAGAAGAAGAAAAAAAAAAAAAAACGCGGCTCGACTGGGCTAAAAGCCAAGTTATCGGAGTCTCCCACAGAGTTCATTGTAGTAGAAGAAGAACCTAAAGGGGGGGAAAAAGTAAATGTGTAAGCGTAAAACTAGTAACACAAAATTAACAACAGGAAACACCGACGCGTCAGAGGGCCCACGAAGAACTCGGCAACGTGGGATAGCCGACGTACGATAAGCGGTACGTCCGCACATAACAACGGCGGTGGTGGCGCCGTCGACGGGTGGGAGAAACGGACGAAGCGATGGCGGAAGCGAAGCGAAGCGGCAAGCGGAGACCTAGGAGGCTTGTCGGGCGACGTTTCCGCCGATAACGCCGCTCAAACGTTGGCGTTGGTCGCTGCCACGGCGTCGCGATTGATTCGCGCTGACAGGCGAACGCTTTCAGTCGCCACCTTTTTATAGGATGGCTCTCGATCGAACGACAGGGCGAAAAACGTTGAAATTCATGAATTTGGCGACAGGCTCGAAGTCGAATGATTGCGAAAATTACGAGAACTGAGCACTGCCCTTCGCGAACACTTTTCGCGACCGCAGTTTGCGATATATTTCAACACGCTTGACAGCTCGGGTGTAACCGGAATATGATCTCCCCCACCCCCACTACCACCACCACCGCCTAAAATCACAGATTGGTAGATCTTTAAAGGGCCAACAATGCTGATAACCAAGCTTTTTTGAATATTAAAACAAAACAAAAACTTAGAGGACGCTTAAGCTTCGCCTTTAAGAGTCGAACGCGATTGCGTTATCGGGCCCCGTTCGCATCGCCTTATAATACGCTTCTCATGCGCTTCCTGCCAGTGAGTAGCGTGTATGGCTCGCAGCCGAAGGGTCGTGGGTTCGAATCCCGCCTAAGTTTCTTAAATGTTTTTCTTTAATGTATATGAATCACTTTATAAAGCGAAATCATTTGAGACATGCGGTGACCGTTATTTCACATTACATGTCATGTTTTTTTAGTGACTTTCATGGCGCCACGTTTCACGTGAGCGTTGCGGGTTGTTTGATCTGGCTGTGACGTCAAGACCCTATCGACCAATCAGGATTTTCGCGTCCGCGATATTCTCGTCACGCCACCGACGCCGGCTTTTCTGCTTCACCAGCTCCTTAACGCTGTCGCGTTAAAATAGATGACGAAACACAGACGAGACATCCTTTCATGCCCATCTGTGTCTTTTCAACAATGTCATATTTTTGTTCCCGCAGGACACTCTAGCGTCATAGTAAAACTCGCGAAACAGTGTTCAAAACTGTTTAACATACGTCCATATTTTTGAGGTTTTCGGTGCATAGGTACGCATTTCCAATTGCGCCTTAGCGCAAAGTTTGAAAGACCTCAACTCCGAAAGTGGGCTTCAGCGAAACTTCCGATTAAATTGTTCTATCGCGTAGAGATTACTCATATCTTCATTGTTTGTGTACCCATTATCTATGACCAATCGCGTGCTTATTTAACAGCTAGTTGTTCCCCATAGAAAAACTGAGCGAGGGAACCTTGTGAGAGACGAAGGTGGAAGACGAAGGGGCGGAGGGCACGTGAGAAGCGGTCGGCCGAAGAGACACGAGCTGGTGCGTGACAGAACGTGCTGCGCGGACCTGGGGCTGGGCAGGAACGATGGAGCCTATCTGGACCATGGCGATCCCAGGAGCGGTCCACCAGCGAGGTTCGGACCAGGACCGGCGGAAACTGCGAGCCATGGACATACCAGCCTAGGCCATGACGATCGCGGAGTGGTTCCGCACCGAGACTCAGGTTATGATAGCGCGGAAGAGTTAGCCTACGCAGCGCTGGCGTGAGAAGGACGATCCGCAGGCCTGGACACGGACTCCGTCTGCGAGCTCTGAACGGCGGACGACAACCACAGTCGGCGGACCCGGACTGCCGGCTCTCAAAAACGGGCAACCGGGATGTACAATAAACCCCTTCACTGTCTTCTCGTTGTGTTGTGTCACTCCTTGGGAAACGAGCGAATCACAGATCGATCAGGCGGCGATTATGAGAGAGCGACCCCACATAAAAAAGGCGCCCAACGTTGTGCTTGGTCGGTATGCCTCCGCTTCTGGTCGTCCCCAGGGAGTACCACGGATTCGTTGAGAGGGTTGTTCACTAAAGCTAACGATGCCCGTCGAGACAAGGTCCATTGAAACCTTGGTGACCTGTCCCACAGCAGAGCTCAGAAGGTGTCTCCTCGAGTCGAGCACAGACAGAACTCGAAGGATGAGGTTGCAGACTCGCTCTCTCGAGTACCCCAGAATAGCGGTCGGGAGGAGGTGATGCAACCGGGAGGTGACGAGAGATGCGGGTAAGATGTAAGAAAGTCGTCTTCAGAGGCGGAGGAGATGCACCGCGTGTTCGCTGGAAGGCAGGATAACGGCTGGCACGAGGTGTAACAGCCAGGACTGGTTGCAGATTTAGGACGCTGCAGGATGGGACCGAAGATCGTTGCTTGGGGTGAAGTGTTGAGCAAGAAAGAGCTTGTCGAGGCCCGAGGAGAAGATTGGATTTTGTCAGCGGGTTTCGGAAAAATTGCGGGAGTAGCAGTTGACATCGGGATCGCTGGCGGGCGAGTTTGTAAGCGGGTGTCGGAAAAATTACTAGAATTGCGGTTTACACCGGGAACGCTGAAAGGCGAGTTAATGAGCACTACGACTCGTATCTGCTAGACCAAGACGGCTGGTTGCTTCACGTCAGCCCAACGAACGACGAAGGGCAGAGGGACGACTCTCCCTTCAGGGTGGTGGTTCCTAGAGGAGTTGATTTACCGGATGCTCTCTCAACTTCCCTCTGGCTGGCATTGGCAGTGGCAGAACGACTTTTCATAAGTTATGTCGCGCGACCTGGCCGGGGATGAGGCGGGAGACACTCCTGTGGGCTTCTAGATGTCCAGCTTGCCTTGAAGCGCGGACGGTTTAAGCGGGCTTGCTCGCTGAGAGAGCCGCCCCCTCAGAGGGCCGATGAGTTTCTTGAGCCGGGTGCACGTGGACGGGAGGGACACTGGCGCTTGCAGCGATACGCACACGGTATAAGCGGCCGTTGCGGAAAGCGGGGATTGTATGGCTATCTTTCGGCGGGTTTGGATCCCTTCGGTTGCGCAACAGTTCGACTGGGCTTAATTACGCCATCGTTACCTTGTCCTGAGGGAAACTCACCCTCTGAGCAACGCGGCTAGTGGTTTGGCCGCATCGCTTGCTCCAAGGTGAGAGGGCACCTACGAGGTAAAGACGCGGGCGTCGTGTCTTACTTCTAGACTTACTCGGAAAGATACAAACGAGGAGTCTGGCCCGGTTCACATCGCTTACTTGCGGGGATACTACCGTCACGATGGGCTTCCTTTTCCTGGTGACCCAGGAGCAAGCTCCGAAATGCTTACTCGTCAAAGTAGCCGCACGGTACACGACCCCGTCGGCATGCAATTTTGCTGTAGAGTCTATGGCCGCTGCCACAATCTGCGGCAGAGTGTTTGTTCGTTGTGTGTGGTTTCAACACTTCGTTCTGCAAAGAATGGCTTCCTGGAAAGACCGCCATAGATGGCGTCACCCAGTAAGTCCATCGCAGGAAACACGGGCCCATCTGTTTTTCCAAGTGCTCAGGGTGGCTGACACTAGTTTGGCCTGGCGAACGGTTCAAGCGACCAGTTCGACGCCCGTGGGGACCTCCAAGTGGAACGGGGCAGGCCCGTCCGCGTCGGGGTGGTCCAGCTTATATAGAGCAGGGCCCTGCTGCATCATGGTGAATGGGACAGAGAGCGACGGACAGGTCGACATTGCCTGCTTCGCTAGAAGAGCCAGCTGAGGCCGGCACTAAGAAACACCGACGCCGAGGGTCTCAACATCACCTACGCCGCTTTCGGAACTGCAACGCGGCCACTCCGGAAAACACCTCAGACGCCACACCTCAACACCTCGGGCCGCCTCTCCCGACACCTCAGACGGCCCCGCCCAGAGCATTCACCTCTGTCTACCCAGTCCATCGACAAACACACCATGGCTGACGTGGAAAAACTCCTCTTTGAGGCCCATGAGATCCCGAGTACCGGAAGTCCTCAGAAGGTCCGGGCCTTGAGAGGGCGAGAGTGTGGGGGACGAGGGTGGATGACGACGGGGCGGAGGTCACGTCAGAAGCGGTCGGCTGAACAGACACGAGCTGGCACGTGACAGCGTGCTGCGCGGGCCTGGGGCCGGGCAGGAACGATGGAGCCGGTCTGGTAAATGGCGATCCCCGGAGCGGTCCACCAGTGAGGTTCGGACCACGATCGGCGGAAACTCGCGAGCCCTGGCCATACCGGCCAAGGCCATGACGATCCCGAAGTGGTTCTGCAGAGAGACTCGGGCTATGATCGCCCGGAATAGCTAGCCTACGCAACGCTAGTGTGCGAAGGACAATCTGAAGGCCTGCACACGGACTCCGACGGCAAGCTCTGAACGATAGAGGACAACCAGGGTCGGCGGGCCCGGACTGCCGGCTCTCGCGGACGGGCAACCGGCAAGTACAGTAAACCCATTCACTGTTTCTCGTTGTGTTGTGTCACTCCTTGGGCGACGAGCGAATCAGAGACCGTTCGGGCGCCGATTATTATAGAGTGACCCCTCAACCTGATTCACAGTCACTTGAAACACAGGCGTTTCTATCAAGCGCACGCGCTCGGGTCGTGAGGTGCAAGCATCGAGCGACTGCTGTCGATGGTGCCACTCGACCCCAGCAACACAAGCATTGATCCGCGATCCAACCCACTACAATAGACATCAGTCGCCCGAACACCCACTCAGATGCATTGACAATTGTTCATTATGTCCATCCTATGCGGGCTCCAACGGAGGGAGAGGAGGAAACGAGAGCGCGCGGGGGCGTTGGTTGGAATGATTAGTGGGTAGACGCCAAGATAGCTGCGTTTGTCTTCACTGCGCTCTTCGAACGTACTAGAACGCGAACTATAAATGTCCGACGCCGGCGTTCCGCGTGTCCGCGTTCTAACTCGTTCGACGAGCGCAGTGGAGACAAAGGCAGCTAGCTTTAGGCCTATCCACTAATCCTTCCAAGCAGAGCTCGGCGTTCTGACGTCTCCTCCGCGCTCTCGTCTCCTCCTCTCCCTCAGTGTCTGCCCGGATATCTAGTCACTGAAAACTTGAAGAAGGCAGTGCGTGACGAGTCCTGAGCATCTTATTATCGCTCCCAGCCAATGAGAGTGCGGCATTAGAAGAACGAACCACGAAGCGCGTGACCATAAGAAGCCACTCCCCGAGTTTCTTAAGCTTTCAATAACTATAATGACCGTTCCTTCGATACCTCTTCTTTAAGCGCAGTCTGCAAACAACGGCGTCTTGTCCAACAAGGACGTCCCTCTCCACCCTGACCTTCTTGCTCGTGCTCTTTCGCAGGACTCGAGAGCATATGGATGTGCCAGGCTATAGGGTCAGTTCATGATGGATTCGAAGTCAGTTCAAGATCTCGCACAGGTCTTTATATCCTGCCAGGTAGAACCTTTAACACGACGGCCCAAAAGAAGAAAATCTGCTTAGGAATTTAGGGAAAGCTCCTCCCATCTCTTTCCACTTTAGCAGAGCGAACGCTGTTGAGGAGGTCGCCTACCCTTTAGCCTTCGCAATGCTAACGTAAAAAGAGATGGAAGGAGCTTCCCCTAAACTGTTAAAGGGGCACTGGCAGGGCATTTATGCTCGCCAAGGTTTTTATTTGTACATGACATATGAGAGCCCAACTACCGAGCACAATTTGAGGCTCGAAATTCGTTTTCTTTCCGCCAGAAAACCGCCGATTGAGAACTGGCCGGTTTGAATAGCGCTCACTCTCTTCTTTGTGGCCACGTACGGTTCAGACACACACACACCGAATATAATCAAAGTCTTGGGACATCGAAGGCACACACTCAATAATATAAATAGAAAGAAAATATGAAACCTATTTTTTTTTTTTTTGTGGCTTCTAACAAGCTGCAAATACGTTGATTAAAAAACAAATATGCACAGGGTACCGAAGTACGTGTCCTGCGCAATTCTCAACATGGCGTCGTATCGCTGGAGTCGCGGGCTGGACGGCTGGACGAAGCGGACTAAGCATGGCGGCGGACGATGGGCGTGCTGCGACCTCCATTTCAGAACGGTCGTTCGCGATACCGGCAAATTTGTCTAGATTCTAAGGAGAATTTTTTACCGATCAAAACAATTAGGATTCATTCCGTACGACACGCCCGACCAACAAGCTGATTCTCACGAAGATGACGTCGCTGAGTCGTCGCCCCTTCTCCTGGCTGAAGAAATCGCTCAGCTTACGAACAGGAATTGGTAAGAGCTTGAAAAACGCGCAAACTTCAAGCACGAAGTGATTGACGTTTGCGTTTTTCGTGCGACGTACTTGTTTTTCATCTGCATCGCACAGCCAAAAAAAAAAAAAAATCTCGGTCGGGTGTTGTCGCGTGGTTTCTGGCAACTCTCTCCTCTACATTTCTCCTCCCCCTCGATCCAGTTTAGGTTACGGCTTCGAGTAGTTGCGTTTCTTTACTTTATTAGAAATATACGTGACGCTATAGCAAAATATTGATTGGGTAGTCTGCTGACACCATATTAAATCGCCTGACAAAAATAGTTTAAGACTTTATTGGGTGGTGTCAGTGTCATCTTAGCCTGTCGCTGACTATACACCTTTCCAATAATCGGCTCTGCGTGCTACCATTTCTGTCTACTAAGCTGTGAAAGGCCTTCTGAGCGTGCGCATTAGCTCTCTTCTACGAAATATGACTCGCCTCGCATGCTCCCACATCCCTGCGGTTCAGCATTTTTCGCCTGGGAGATAAGCGCTGGAAAGGCCTTTTGCCTCATTAAAGCTCATGCGTGTTAGAACATTTCGTTTGATGAATTGCATAAAAAATCGAAAACGAAAAGCAAGTGCCAAGTAGGAACTTCATTCTACTTGCATCGTCGCGTAGATTCCAGCGTTGCGAACTTCCGCGCAGCTGTCAAGATTTTTCTGAGAAGATCAGTTAGTCTCTTGCAAGCAAAATAAAGAAGGGACTAGCTTCACCCTTAGACGCTACATCTATCTGGACACGGGGACATCTTGAAACGAACTTTACTAGGGACGAATAAAACTAGGTAAGTGAAAATTTAGAAACTGTACATAGCTTCTATATTTAAATGTACCGTATTTCTTCGAAAAAAATGTGCCCAAATTCTTTGCTGCCGCTACGTTGATTCCCGAATAAATGCGTCAGCATTTCCCGCGTCGGTTATATATAACAAAGCATGGTGAATGCAGCCTCTCAGTACATTTCCGCGGGGTGAATATTCCCCAAACTCCCCTTCTCCTCGGTGCAAGCAGATCAGTTCACTCAGCGTGTGCATGAGAGACGTGCACGCGATGCGCGTCAAACAACAAAGCCATCTCGTTGCGCGTATTTATTTACCGCGAACGTGCGTTTAATCCTGCGGCGGATAGATCATGCACATGAGCGGCCTGTACAGTACAACGTGAAGTACGACGCCACATATGCCGCCATTTGAACCTTATGTACATGGCGACTGAAGATCAAATCTGTAGTGGTGCCGTTGCGCAGCCCGTGTGCGTCCACAGGCCTCCAAAGCCGGCGGCAGGAGCTTCCGAAGGCGCCCCCACCGCGCACCCAAGCGCACCCGCACCCCGCTCGTCGTTTGTCGTTTGTCGGCGCTTGCAGGCAGAAGGTGTTTTTCCTAGCCAGCTTCCACAGTCGGTGCGGCTGTAGCGCCGTTCCGTGGTGGCGCTGCGACATTCGGTTAGTCCAAACCAGTCCAAGGTAAGCGCATGCACCAGGACACTAATGCTAAAGCATTAAAATACTCGACGGTGCGCAGCTATCCGGTGACCCTTTCTAGAGGTTTACTATTTGTGAGACGCACACGTGTCAGCAAACAAGTCAGAACCCCCCGCGCTCGTTCGAACCCCTTCACTCGTGTTCATAAATTAAAATCAGACCCTGCGTTGGGAAACCGTAGCAGGCTGTGCGTCGAGAATCTGAGAAAAGGAGACGAGTGCGAGCGGGAGGACGTCGGAACGCCGAGCTCTGGTTAGACGCAAAGCCAGCTGCCTTTGTCTCTACTCACTCTTTGAACGCCGAACGCCAGCGTCCGGCTTCAGTCGTTCGCGTTCTGACGGATTCAAACAGTAAGTAGACAAATGCAGCCTTGCTTTGCGTCTATTTCCTAATCATTCCAACCAGATCTCGGCGTTCTGACGTCTCCCCCGCGCCCTCAGTTTCTCGACGCGCGTCTTATTGCCGTTTTGAAGCCAATGAGATTGCTTTATCAGTGATAAAAACGCTGAAGAACGAATCACGAAGCATGAGGCCTCGTAAGATAATAAACCACGCCCTGCCTTTGTTAAGAGGTCAGAGACTATAATTTTCTCGCGTATATGTCAGTAAAGGCCGGTTCTCACATGCAGCGAAGCGCTAATGTAGCGCTCCTCGCGTGTCGTCAGCTACTTATCGCCTGCCATGAGCAACAGTTTTGACGATGCGATACAAAGCTGGTGAACGCTCCCGTCAGCACGCGCTTAGCGCGAAGTCAGCGCTATGCTTGTAGCGCTCCGCTGCATGTGTGAACAGGCCTTAAGAGTGACTCCCCCACTTTAGCAAACGTTTCCCGGATGTGCTCCGAGAGAAGTTAACCTACCACATCCGAAGCGAATCATGCGAACGAAAGGAACAGACCGTGCACTTTATCGAAACAGTTCGAGACGAAGAAAATAAAACACACTACAAGAACTATATAGTGGGTCCTTTTTTTTTCTTTTTTTTTTCTCTCCCTCCCTCCTCCCCACCCCCCCCCCCCCCACCCCCCCCCCCCCCTCCCTCCAATTCGAGGTGCCCATAGAGAAACGAAGATTGACACGGGACACCGAAAGGCGATCGCGGGGCAACCGGAGACAAAAGAGCTTCCCGAGCCAAGGGCCAATCACGCGAGGCCGAACGCGGATTCGGCTCACAAATTGTAGGTTCGGCCGTCCATCCAGTATGGCTGCTGGCAGGCAGCACCGCACTCCGCTTCGCTCAGCAGTCTCCTTCTTGGGAGAAATAAAGGGGAGAAGTGCAGGATCCGATCCCGGTCGGGGACATCTGGGGGCCCCCCTCGCCTAATGGACGTTTTCGATCCGCCTTTGATTAACGGGCAGCGTTCAAGTTGGCGAAAAGAAGCAGTCGCCCAACCACGCTTCTCCGACGGAGGGCGCAATATCGCCATAAGTACTTCGCTATCATTAGTGGCCTCCTTTTACAGTTTCTTTCTTGTGTTTGTGAGAGGGGGAGAGAAACGTCTGTGTGTTTTTATCTGTCTGCATGTGTGTTTGTGTGGGTTCGCGTATTTGTGAGTACGCGCGTGTGTTTGCGTGTGTATGAGCAAGTGCGTACAGTCGCGTGTGTGTGTGTGCGCGGGTGTCTGCGTGGGTGTGCGTGGGTCCATGCGTGTGCGTGCGTGTGTGTGTAAATATGGGCGCATATGCGCATGCGTGTGTATGTGTGGGTGTAGGGCACGCTGATGGTTCGCCTCGTATGCCCTAATTTCCGCAGGTATGTACACACATATCCACGACTGCAGCTGCGACGCCGCCCAGCCGCCGGCGCTGCTATGAACGGTATACACGTTCATACCGCGGCACCATGCAGTAGCGCCCCACCCTGCAAGCCGTGCGGTGTCCCTAAAAAATGGGGCACTTTCCCAGTAGCCGTTCACCTCCATGTATATGTGGGCTTCGTCGGTCGCCATTTTAAACTGAAAATGTAAGAAAATCTCGTGTAACTTTTGAGTCAGATAATGGCAAGCTTCAAAACTTTGGCTTCTGGTCCAAACTGCTCGAGCTACATTTGGCTGGAGACTGAGCGTCTGAAAATACTTAATTGATTTTAGCATTAAAAAAAAAGACAGAATGTTGTTTAGAAGGGGAGGCGGGGAGGGAGGGGGGGGGGGGGGGCGACGCTGAATGTACTTTGCTTTATACCTCATCATTACCCATGAACTGTAGCGCAGCCTGCAAGCTCGAACTGACAGCTTTGGGGTTCTGGAATTCCAATGGTGAATTTGAAACGGATTTGGAGCGCTTTTTTCTTGGCATCTTCCTCGTCGTGCAAACACGCGCTCGCAACTACCGCAC
Organism: Ixodes persulcatus; assembly: GCA_013358835.2. Lineage (NCBI taxonomy): Eukaryota > Metazoa > Arthropoda > Arachnida > Ixodida > Ixodidae > Ixodes > Ixodes persulcatus. The sequence continues at coordinate 307,489 of JABSTQ010011322.1, read as the reverse complement.
TAAACGCGCAAGCATGGAGCGCTTTTGGATCACTCTTTAAAGGGGTCATGAAACGATATCGGTTTGGAATATTCACGACTCTGCAGAGGCGTTCTTTTTCGTGGCAAAATTGCGAAGATAAAAGTGTACTATTCCTTTCAGTCCTGCATTCGAAAAGCTTGATGACGTAATAGTGAGATTTAACCCTACCAGCCTGACGACAGTCGAGCGCGGCTCATGGATTGGACACGAGAACTGCGTGAGCACTCCACTTCGACTCGTAACAATCAACGCCTCGATGGACACTCGGTGGTTTTCTCGTCAAACCACTGCGGTGATGAGAACAGTCGCACTCTAACAATGCCTGGAGCTCAGCACGCATTTTCTACTTTGTCAACCCCAGCGCGTGGGTATGATTAACGTTGGCGGCATAGGAAAGGCGCCAGGCCACGTGGCCGCTTGGTCTGGCTCCGAATTGATGGGATGAACGATGGTTATATTTCTGAATTTTTCTTGGCTACTGCAATTGCCTAGCAAGAAATCTTAGATCCCACATTAAATAAACGCTAAAACTTCTCCCCCCCCCCCCCCCCCCCCCCCAAAAAAAAAAAAAAAATCATTGCCTGAATATTTTGCAAAACATAATAAGTGGTGCGAGATACGACCCAAAATGTTCGGACGTAATTTCCGTGCGCAGTTTATTTTAATTTTTATTTTTAAAAGAATTAAACGAACGGTATACTCCGTTTTACTGTAAGTGTGAGCGTAGCAAAAGCAACAAGAACGAGCTCCGTGCTTTCAGCGTCCATGCCAAGCGTGCGCGCTCGAGCAATGCAAGCACTGTTCAGGGCCACATGCTGGCGCTTCTTGTAGCATCGGCCGCGTGTGGCCTTGAGCTGAAACGAGGTATAGTTTCTTTGTGTGTATGTGTGTGTGTGTGCACCTGTGTGTGTGTGTGTGCGTGCGCGCTTAAGTCTATAGTATGGGACCTATAAACCAACACACTGTTTACAAACAAGCCCGCTTTGCCCACAACAGGTGTGGGCACTGCGCATGCGCAGAAGCCAAATTTGGGAGGAATGAAGCGTTAGCGCATGCGCAGTACCGACAGCAGCGCCACCGCGGTCGTATGACGTCAGCAAGTTGAGTTGGTTTATATTGCGCGACATTGTTAGCGCAAACAGAAAAGAGAGTTTTAGGAAACCGTTTTTTGTACATCCGATAAGGTACGATGGACCCTCCGGTACGAACTGCGCACGTGCGACTCTAAAGCCTGGTTCACTCATTTGCAACGTTTGTGTTCGCATGCAACCGAAACGACCGTAACGACCAAAACACCGCAATAACCCTGACTCATGAATCGCCTCGCGAAGCTACCCCTTGCATCGCTTGCCATGCTGTGTACGGCGAACACTTGTCCCGGTGACTTTGTCGTTACGGTCGTAACGACGCAGATGTGTGAACCAGCCTTTATGGTGTAGCGCATGTGCAGTTCGTACCGGAGGGCCCATCGTACCGTATCAAATGTGCAGAAACGGTTCCCTAAAACTAATAGGGAGTTTTAGGGAACCGTTTTTGCGCATCTGATACGGTACGATGGGCCCTCCGGTACGGACTGAGCATGTGCGAGTCTCCTGTGGTAGCGCATGCGCAGTTCGTACCGGAGGGCCCGTCGTACCATATCGGATGTGCAGAAACGGTTCCCTAAAACTAACAGGGAGTTTTAGGGAACCGTTTTTGCGCATCTGATACGGTACGATGGGCCCTCCGGTACGGACTGAGCATGTGCGAGTCTCCTGTGGTAGCGTATGCGCAGTTCGTACCGGAGGGCCCGTCGTACCATATCGGATGTGCAGAAACGGTTCCCTAAAACTAATAGGGAGTTGTAGGGAACCGTTTTTGCGCATCCGATACGGTACGATGGGCCCTCCGGTACGGACTGAGCATGTGCGAGTCTCCTGTGGTAGCGCATGCGCAGTTCGTACCGGAGGGTCCGTCGTACCATATCGGATGTGCAGAAACGGTTCCCTAAAACTAATAGGGAGTTTTAGGGAACCGTTTTTGCGCATCCGATACGGTACGATGGGCCCTCCGGTACGGACTGAGCATGTGCGAGTCTCCTGTGGTAGCGCATGCGCAGTTCGTACCGGAGGGCCCGTCGTACTATATCGGATGTGCAGAAACGGTTCCCTAAAACTAACAGGGAGTTTTAGGGAACCGTTTTTGCGCATCCGATATGGTCCGATAGGCCCTCCGGTATGGACTGAGCATGTGCGAGTCTCCTGTGGTAGCGCATGCGCAGTTCGTACCGGAGGGCCCGTCGTACCATATCGGATGTGCAGAAACGGTTCCCTAAAACTAATAGGGAGTTTTAGGGAACCGTTTTTGCGCATCCGATACGGTACGATGGGCCCTCCGGTACGGACTGAGCATGTGCGATTCTCCTGTGGTAGCGCATGCGCAAACGTACCGGAGGGCCCGTCGTACCATATCGGATGTGCAGAACGGTTCCCTAAAACTAATAGGGAGTTTTAGAGAACCATTTTTGCGCACCCGATACGGTACGATGGGCCCTCCGGTACAGACTGAGCATGTGCGAGTCTCCTGTGGTAGTGCATGCGCAGTTCGTACCGGAGGGCCCGTCGTACCATATCGAATGTGCAGAAACGGTTCCCTAAAACTAACAGGGAGTTTTAGGGAACCGTTTTTGCGCATCCGATACGGTACGATGGGCCCTCGGGTACGAACTGCGCATGTGCGAGTCTCCTGTGGTAGCGCATGCGCAGTTCGTACCGGAGGGCCCGTCGTACCATATCGGATGTGCAGAAACGGTTCCCTAAAACTAATAGGGAGTTTTAGGGAACCTTTTTTGCGCAAAATTCGTCCCATGAAAGAAGAAAAAAATGCAACTGATTCTGGGTGAAAAAAAAAATTGTCGGAGGTTCGCTGTCTTGATGAATGAGGGCGCCACCATTCCGATATCACCTATTTTTCCTCGCGGGGCACTGCTTTGTTTTGAATTTCTTACAGAAGAGGTCAAACACACCCCCGCGCTGAGGTTTTTGCTGCGCGTTAATGGTTTCACGGAATGGTGGCGCCCTCATTCATCAAGACAGCGAACCTCCGACAATTGTTTTTTTTTTTTTTTCACCCAGAATCAGTTGCATTTTTTTCTTCTTTCATGGGACGAATTTTGAACCGGTGCTGGGGTGCGGATCATACTTCTTACGCAGTGTTGCTTTCTCGAAAAGTCGACTCAGATTTTCTGAGCATCGCGAGGGCGCGTGACAATGGACTTTTGCATATGACGTTTTAATCAATATATCAATTAACAACTGCATTTTTTAAGATAAAATTATTAACAGAGCTCTTGACTTTGTTCAACGTAACCTGAAAAGTGCTCCACAGCAAATAAAAGAACTCGTGTACCTTGCTTACGTACCGCTTATTCTAGATTATGCCTGCATGTCTAAAACCCTTACCAAAAAAAAGTGTTTAAGCCTTTAAACAAATTGTGTCACTTGCTTTGTTTTGGGCCAGTACTACAGATTTTCAAGTGTTACTAATTTGAAAAACGTGACGAAATGTCCTTACGGCGTGCATTTCGCCAAACGAGTGTCGATGAAACGTGTGTCCATGAAAAGTTGCCCACGAAGCGCAATTCGACGAAACCAGTTTCGATGAGATGATAGGCTCTCCGTCGAAGTACCGTACTACGACGGAGAGCTGCTCTGTTTTGCTTACATCGCGGGACTCGTCAACCATTAGGGCTAAGCATTGGGCACTGTCCACTTCCTTCATAAAATGGCGCAGTCAGATCTGACATGACAGAAAGTCTCTCGTCCTGAATCGAGTCGTGCTTATACTTCGCAATGGCAAAGCCGCTCGTTTTTTTTTAATCACAATGACATCATTTTTTTTAAACAAGCTGAAGCAGCTCGAGAAAGTTTCCCTTATGATCCGCTCAAAAATGACTCGTCGTCTGCTCTCTGGGCTATCCTTTGAATTGAAGTAAATCGAAGCACGTCAGATATTGCAGAAATGTAGTGGCGGTTCTCTCTCACCTCTGTTGTATATGCCTCGCTGAGGTGCACGGCCACTGAGTTTTCTGTACTTGTTTCTGACACCCAAAGGTCGTATATATATATATATATATATATATATATATATATATATATATTATATATATATATATATATATATATATATATATATATATATATACATTTCTTCTTGTCTAATACGATGCGGGCTCCTCTCAGGAATGGAGGGGAAATAGAGGGGAGTCGCGTCCCCTAGCAATCAGAATGAGGGCCCTTTCCAAGGGGGGCCCTCTTGGGATGATAATGCTGACAACATAGTGGTGCCCCCACGAGGGAGAGTGGCACATCCAGCTCTTCAAATATTCACCGTGGGGACATAAAAGATCACTGCGGCGGGGCCGCCTGGTTCAGTTATGGTTGCCTTGCGGTCTCGTCGACCCACTGAGCTACACACTCATCACTGCAGGGGCGGATGCAGGATTTTCCTGAGGGGAGGGTCAGGTGTTGGTCAACGTACCATATCTTTAGGAACCCCCTCCCCCCCCCCCCCCTCCTTCGTTTTACACCCTAAATATTACACATGCAGAAATCAAGAGGGGGGTCAGGACATCCGGACCCCCCCTCTAAATCCGCCCTGCATGCCCTCTTCGTCCCAGATAGGGTCGGACAGGGGCCGGGGTCTCGGGGTCCTCTTCCCAGCGGGTCCCTCCTGGATCGTTCGCTTGGCAGCGCCCAGCTTTATTTTTACAATAGTTAGTCCCCAATTGGCTTTTTCCCGAAAATTCACACTTGATCGTATGATCCAATTCATTTTTATTAAAATTGGCTTTAAGTCTGCAGTGCCTCTGGCGGGAGCGGACGCAGAGGACAGTTAATTTACAGTCTTTTATATGGAGCCCCGACCTCAAAATATGTTTAATACGATGCAGGTAGTAGTCACACCCACGCAAAAAAATATCACAACGCAAAAAAAAAAAATACCACTACTACTAATAAAAAAATTGACCGCATCTCCACGTGGTGAATGATGTTGCTTGGGGCGAAGCTCTGGTGGTGCTTGTCTGCGTAGACGCCGAGCCGCAGCATGCCGAGCCTTTTCATTCATGTCAGTAGGAGAATGTGTGGTTTTCTTCTTTTTCTTTTTTTAAGCAGACAGATGGGATGGCATCTCAGAACCCCCTACTCTTTTTTTTTCTTCTTTTTCTTTGAGCCTTTTCATTCATGTCAGTAGGAGAATGTGTGGTTTTCTTCTTTTTCTTTTTTTAAGCAGACAGATGGGATGGCATCTCAGAACCCCCTACTCTTTTTTTTCTTTTTCATAATTGTTTTCATCTTTTTTTTCCAATTTTTTTTTTTTTTGCCCTACACGAGCACGTGATCTCACGAGCAGCAGCACGAGCACCCGACGCCGGGCCTACGGCGGACGGACATACGGACATGGCTAGCCCCTAAGGAGCTTCGCCCCTAATAATAATTAATTTACCCACGCTCGCGCGCCCCTCTTCATTTTGGCGTTTTTCTCTTCCGCTCTTTGCCTCCTCGCTTCTTTTGATTTGCGACATCAAATATTATAAAATTTAGAAGATTTGTAAGCGACATTTCGTAGCGTGAGCTACAATAGGAACCGTGCACATCTAATTCAGGCCCCGACCAGGGCGCCCCTAGCGGCAAACGGGTCCGTTTCATCGGGGAACCTCCTTGGAACTTCTGGCAGTCGCTGCGTTGGTTGTGCGTTGTAGCGGGTTAGCGCTGTAATTTCCAAGGTAGCTATTCCGCTCTAAGAAAGCCACAACAATTGATGCGACAAACAATAGGCGACCGCCGCGACGCGGCCGGCATGCTCGCTTCCCAGAACCGTGCACATCTAATTCAGGCCCCGACCAGGGCGCCCCTAGCGGCAAACGGGTCCGTTTCATCGGGGAACTTCCTTGGAACTTCTCCCAGTCGCTGCGTTGGTTGTGCGTTGTAGCGGGTTAGCGCTGTAATTTCCAAGGTAGCTATTCCGCTCTAAGAAAGCCACAACAATTGATGCGGCAAACAATAGGCGACCGCCGCGACGCGGCCGGCATGCTCGCTTCGCGTGGCTCGCATAATGAGCCGAAATAGGCACAAAAATAAGGTGACGAGGGAGGTGATAGAGGCTTTTTACATAGCGAAAACCGGGGCGCAGTGCATCAGCGAGCCGTCGGTGACGCTATCTGTGAAAGAAATGTTTTTGACTTCGACAATAATAATAAAAAAATGTTCAGCCTTTTCACTCTCGTGAAGGAAGACCAGCGGAGCTGTACTCGATACACTGTGTGCTCCTTCGTCGTCATCTGTTTTTCGCGCCGTTTCCTACGATAAATTCCCACCAACGCGTCCAACTATCCATTCTATTATAGCTGGAAAGGTTGGCGCCATCTACGAGCGACGGCGGAAACCATGCTGGTTGTGTGCTTGCCGCCGTCGCTTATAGATGGCGGTAGCTGTCCAGGTAGGTTTGTGTCGACATACACGGACACGATCCTGGGTTAACAGCTCCGCTGTAAAAAGGGGGGGGGGGGGGGGGAAGCACGCGGTACGTGGAAGTCCGGTGCCCTATGTGACGAGGCAGAAAGGTTGGTGCATGTGTAGATTGCTGCCTTATTTGCGAGTCAGCGCCTGTCCGGTCTTGTTTGTTCCTTCCCTCTAGTCTTTGTCGTTCTGCACTGTTTTACCTATATTAGCCTACACTAACTAGCCCAGCTTTCAACTTTGGTACGGTCAAGGACTGGAATGTGCTTGAGTTACGGTTTGTGTCAAAAACGCTGACAAGTTCTTTTAATTGTTTGCCCCCTGCGATAATGCCGTAGCAGCGCTGCACGAGCCAAATTAATAAAGTCTAAGTATTCAAAGTCGACTTTGTAGGTTCGGAAATGTTACCACAATCATGCAGTATTGCAGCGCCTTTTACGCGAGGCATGGGTAATGTTTGGTAGTGCAGAGGACAACTGCTAGATTTTGACATTTACAGTTTGAACAGAAACAAGCAAGTACAAATGATGAAGGAATGCTATCTTTGAAAGCTCCATGGAAAATAAAAAATAGTGACCAGTAGTGTAGCCTGTGGCGGGATTTTTCGTCCTGTTATGGTGGGCTAGCATTGTCAAATCAAGCAAAAAGTTTGACCAGCTCGCCGGTATCCTCATATTTGCAAGACATTGGCATCACAGCTCTCAATTTCCGATGATAATAACGTCACATATGAACATGCAATTTCTTGCCAAACCGAATCTTGCCTCAGGCGATGAACGGCACATTTCTGCCAAAGTAACACTGCTTTGCAGTGTGCAATCTAATTTGTTAAGCCAAAGCAGCCTTTTGTGATAAAAGACGAGTGCAGACAAGCTCATGGAAGTTTACCATGACGTAAAATCACCTTGAGACCAAGGTACAAAAAAAAAAAAAAAGTTTAAAACAATAGAGGACAAAAAAAAAGTAAAAGGAGGAGGGCACAGATAATGCTCCTTTTGTGTTTAGGAGGGCCATATTTGTGACACCTGGGGGGCTACACAATCGAGCTTGAGTAAACTTAGAGTGGTAAACTAATGGCCAAAAATGTCCCCCCCCCCCCCGGTTGCCGCCATCTTGACTGTTTGCCACATTAGTGATCACGCAACTTTATAAGATGGCTGCGCCCATAGGTGCACCAGATCAGGTTGGCCAGGTTACGGTAAGCAGGTCCGCGGTCCAAAATTTAATTGATCTCACTCTAGGGTAAATGTTCTGTACCTTGGTGTTCGAAAACCTACCCGCGTCCAGTTGCTCTATCAGTTTTGTCACGCGACATGACCCACCAGAGTAACTCGGATCCATTCGAGTAAGATTGGAACGCAGCCCCAAAGGGCCCCTCTGCTTACCGTGATCTGGCCAATCTGATCTGGCCCACCTCTGGGCGCAGCCATCTTGACGTCACGTGATCACTAATGTGGCAAACGGGCAAGATGGCGGCAACCGGGGGGGTGCCATTTCCGCTGCAGGTCCTGGGTTGCAGTTTACCGCTCTAAGTGATACTCAAGCTCGTTGGGCTACACAAGACTCCAGGGCGAAGGACCGGGACATTGCCGCTTGACCATCGCAGCAGGCAGCAATGTCTTGGTCCCTTCGTCCCGCCGTCTTGCACAGCACCCCCCCTCCCTTCCCCCCCAAGTTCATTTAAACCCTCAATAATCTTACCCTGGCTACAGCAGTGCTCAGAAAATTGACCATACACATCTATCACTTCATAAGAGCATATCCTCAACAAAGTAAATAAATAACCACATCATCATATCAGGAAGAAAAAAATCAGAATCAGACTTTTTAACCAATAGAAACACCATAAACATTAGGAAAGACACACCAACCAACCCAAAATAGGGATCCATCCTTTATCTTGTTCCAAACAACAACAAATCAAACCCTCCTTTTAAAGTAGAATAAAAAAAAAAATTTGAGAAAATGCAACATCTGTTGAGAACACTAGCAGCAATCTGTTTCTTTTTTTTTTTCATTTCCGGGCTGCTTCTCACATAAACCAAATCAGGAACAAAGAAAACAATTGGGCACTGTGTGCCGAGGAAGTCTCTGAAGCAGAAGCCAAGGCGAACAAGAGTTAGGCCCAGGCCGGGGTCAGTAGTCCTCCCCACGGCTGACCACCTCCTTGCAGGTAGGGCGAAGGATGATGGTGTGCTCAAACTGCGCTGTGTAGCACCCCTTGGTGTCACACAGAGGAGGGTATGGGTCCACAATGCTCTTGTCACAGAGATCCTTCAGGGCCATCAGGTACTTGGACTGGCCCAGGCGATCTAGCCAGCGACGACAGAACGCCAGCGTCCCAAAGTTCTGGTTGATCACGCTCAGCAGCTGTTTGGACCGGGGAAGCCTGTGCACAAGATGGGAGAAAAAGAAGCCTCAGTCGAAGGAAGTTAATTTCAAACCACGCAGGGCTACTGATAATAATGAGCATGAACAGCTTATGAATATCACAACCTATAACCATCACAAGAAGCAAAAAAACATTTTGCACATTATTTAAGCGATGCCTGAAGTAGTTCTTACAAGATTTGGCTGACTGAGGAAAAAAACTATGCTTTTGGCATTTGAAACGTGAACGTCTTGATAAAATAATGGCAAGCTAATCTAAAGTTTACCCACGTAGAGTCTAGCCCGTTTATAACAAAGTCGGCGGGAGCTGGAAACTACTTCGTTGTATCTGCTATTTCATTATAAACAACACCTCGGGGAACATGTTTATTCCTTCTGCAGGAAGCCATCCAAGGTTCCCTGCACGCGTTTCGTGAAAGCGCGTGGAACCCCCAAAATACATTCACAGCATGTTGACCGCAGAAATGGCTGCTCCTGAGGTCACTGGCAGCGAAGCGCAGTCTTCGTCACAATTATTGCAGAGGCAGTGTCCTCGGTGGACACGTCCTCAGTAGCGACGATGTCATCATCGGCAAAGACAAGGTCCATCTGATCCAAGCCAAAAGGCACGAGGTCCACCTCTCTGGCAGACTTCCAGAGCCGCCCCAAGCATGTAGCCGCTGCGGCACCATCAGCCGCTACTGCTCTGTCTTCTGCAGGATTCGAGTCAGTACCGCTGCTTCTCGAGAAGCCACCTTTTTGGAAGCAGTGGAGGATAGTCTGGCTTAATGTTCCTCCAGGCTCCACTTGCAAAAAAGACGGCCCCTTCACCAACGGGACTTTCAGGCTGGCTGGGTTGTTAGCGGTGTGGATGTCAATGAGCAAACGCTCAATCACTCAAAGCTGATAATGCATTTTGAATTTTGTGGTGACACCTTGGTCTATCGGTTGCAGCTTTGCAGTCATGTTTGAGGGCAGGAATGGCACCTCGACAGCACTCGGGTCAGCGTTGACGTGATGAGCACTGCAACTGTCCAATAGGAGCAACACCTTGTGCTTCTTTTTGCCCACTGCCTCGTCGAACTCTGTGAGCCACTTGCTGAAGGTATCTTGTGTCATCCAGGCCTTCGTGTTGTTCCTATATGCTACCGGCATGAACAGCACCTTAGCAAAGCTCCGTGGCTTCTTCACATTGCCGATGACCAGCAGATCGCGCTTGTTCAAACAGTTAATGTTTGCACAGATAAACACCGTAATGCGGTTCTTGCTGTTTTTGCCTCCCACACATTTGTCAGTCTTGGACGCTAGTGACTTTGTTGGCAGCAGCTGAAAAAATAGTCTGGTTTCAAACATGTTGTAGATGTCCTTGTTGGCGTACAATCCAAGCATGTGCTCCAGGTTCTTGTCCATCCACTTTTGGAATAACTGATTGTCAAAGGATGCGGCCGTACCGACAATGTTCTCGCACGTGATGTTGTGCCTGTCTTTGAAGCGTTGCAGCCATACATATTCTGGCTGGAAGTCGTTGTGGCCAAGATTGAGGCCCAAATCCCTGGCTTTTCCTAGCATGAGTGGTTCACTCAGCGGGATGTTCTTTGCGCGGGAATCCACAAACCACTTGTAAAGTGCCGCTTCTACGTCGAAAATCCGAGGTGCCACCTACACGATAGCACCTAAGATTTTTTTCCAATCAAAGTAGACTGCACAATATCATACTTCGATATCGGTTTTCTTGACGTTCCTGCATACTTCGTCCAAAATGGCGCGCTTCAGCTTGAGGAATAGCACGTTTCTTTTTCCTGCCAACGTCCTGGGGCTCGCGGAACTGGACATCATCGAAAAATTGCTGATTCGGAAGAAGCGAGGGGCGGTCCGAGTCGATTCCGTGAGAGTCTAATAGTTCAACTCCGTTGTCCAAAAGTTGTCGGGGAAGAAGTCAGGGTCAAAGAACTACCAAGACGGCAGAAGGAGCAGAAGGATGGCATCAGTACTGATACGAAAAGCAGAGGACGAAGGAAGGTAGCAACTGATACCAACGAGTGCCCAGGCCTGCCCGTGCAAGTGGCATGTTCGAAACTCCAACCGATATGACTCTAGAGTCTGTGTTCCTCAATGCCTGCAGCTGTGCGAGAGTTACAAGTGTTACTCGTGAATGCTTCGTGAGTATGCGAACGATGCTACAGAGCTTTAGCTACCCCCGCAGACTCCGACGTAACTCCAGCGCCTCCAGCGGTTGTGCCTGTCATATCACAATCATATCACGTGATGAAAAAAAGAAAGAGACAATGATGATTGACCATCGAGAAGTATGCCGTCATCGGCGTCACTTTTTTTTTCTTTCTTTCGTTTGTTTGTTTTGGGCAGCCTCAAAGACACAGCACCACATGAGGTAGTGCGGTGAAGTAAACTTATAGGGGCTATGCGATGGGGAGAGTAGACGACGCTGTGGAGGCTGCTGGCAGCCGAAATTTGATTGGCTTTTTGCTTAAAATTTACCGGAATGGTCGTAAATTATTGTAATCGATAGATTTTTTTACTCGGTCGGCACAAAATTTCTTGTTCTCTCCGTTGAGGCTTTTTTATTTAATTCGTTAAAACTGGACCCAAATTGCATTGAAAATGCATGAATGAAAATGGGAAATCAAAATTTCTTCGTTGTAACTGTTATTTCGCTATAAACGGGTTCGTTATAACTGGGCTAGGCTATATCTTAATTCACCACATAAAAAATAAATCAGTAATGCTCTGCGAGAAGCCATACATTTCCTACTACGGTTCTTGAGGTGGATGCAAGTAGAGAGCCACTAAATAAGCTACGCTCAGAGTACCAGTACTCTGTTCCCCGATTTTCTCGTGGCCACTGCCATTTTTGTGCCTAGTGCAGGCCGGCGCAATTGGTGATCGTTACGATTCGGAAATGAGACTTTCTCGGCTTTAGGTACAGTGTCAGGAGGCTGGGGCGACGTCACTTTGCTCTGTTGCAGACTGGTTTTAGCATTTCTGGAAGACTGAAAACCGTTTCCTGCAATTTCAAGATAAGTGGCAGCAATGATGTCAAGCAGCAAGGTGGCCGACGTGTCGTCACTCTGAAGCACGGCACATTTATTGGCTCGACCGCACCCAAGCTCTGAAGCCGCTAATGGAATCAGACTTTCGCAGAAATTGTATTCACGAAACAGACGCATGTCAAACCAAATATTACGGAGGCACAAAGTATGACCGAAGCTGGCAATCATTTACGAGTTTAGCAAAGAAAGGATGCATTCCTTGTTGGTGCAAGGCAGTGCTCTGCATAACCAAGAATGATTGCGGTACGGTCAAATATTGGTCAATTTGAATTCAAAAACAGAATTTTTGGTAATGACACTGAAATTTAGATGCATTGCTTCAGTAAAATTTCTTTTATGCAGTCACAATAATCATGAATCTGCCAATGGTGCCTAACTCACGCAACATCTTCCTGTTTCCATTGTTTAGTCATACAACAAATAAATTGTCACGAAGAGCTCTTCATGCTACGATAAGCTTCAGAAAAAACGCCCACCCAAAATGAGGAAAGAAATGTAGAAAAATATGGGGTGGGCAATGTTTGGAAACGCAGCAGCAATATTTTATAAAAAGGTGGCAATAAGCACAAAGCGGGTAGGGAGTAGGTAAGGGGGGGGGGGGGCTGCATTTACAAACTGTGCGAAATGGGAACTGATAACATAGATCGTGGACACGGCAAATCCGAGTCTCACGGTGCAATAAGTATGCGAGAATTAGCTACAAACTCCCCCGTCACGAGAACGAATATTGCAGAATGTGGACGCAGCACATGCGCGCTTCACAGTGCGATAAACGTGCAACAACCCGCTATAAACTCAGGTTTCACCGGAACCAATCTTGCGCTTGCAAATCGCGGACAAAAGCGCAGGAACCCGCTACAAATACACATGTCACTTGAACAGATACCGCAGATTGTGGATGCAGCACATTGATGTGTTTTGCGTTACGATAAGCACGAGAGAACCCACGGCGAACATGCTTGTCATATTGTCACGGGTGGTGACCAAAAGAACAATAAATAAACAGGAAGAAAGAAACGTTTAATGTGGCGAACTTGTGCCAAAAATGAAAGGGTACAGAAAATAATAACAGAGCGTCGCGGGCGTCGAAGTCGGCGTAGAGCAGAGTCGAACGCTGGGGCGAAACTGACTGCGGCTCGCCACGCGGAGCCTCTTATGTACACGCGTGGGGTTCTGGAAGATTCCGCGTAGAAGGTTCTGCGTGTAGAACATTCCGACCTCGAATGAGCAACACGGTTCTCGAATTTACCAGAACTTCGTCAGAGTCAGAGTGAACAAAAATGTGTCCACGCAGCCAGGATTCGAACCCAAGCTTTCTGCGTGGAAGGCACGCGCGATAACCGTTAGGCCACGAGGGCGCTGCCTGCTTGGTCAGCTGTGCTCGCGGCATTACTCCCCCCTTTAAAAAGTGCATCGCCCCGATGCAACACAAAACAAAACAAAGCAAATAAAACGGTAAACTAAAGAGTCATTTGAAACATCATTTCGAACACATAAGGTCCATGGTCCTATCGCGCGTAGTACGGCTTCAGGCACACGACGTGGACGACCTCAGGTCGTGGTGGGCGGCGTGATGACATTCTTGTTCCGTCGGGCATCACCTCGTAGTTCAGATCCCCGAGTCGACGAAGCACTTTGTAAGGTCCAAAGTATCGTTTCAGCAATTTCTCACTGAGGCCGCGGCGACGGATGGGCGTCCACACCCACACCCTATCTCCGGGCTGGAAGTGGACGTCCCTGCGACGAAGGTTGTAGCGGCCGGCGTCGACCCGTTGCTGGTCTTGAATCAGGAGTCGAGCGAGCTGGCGGACTTCTTCGGCCCGTTGAGCAACCACCTGGGCGTCGTCGCTCTCACTGTCAGCTGGCTCATGGGGCAGCATCGCGTCCAGCATCGTCGTTACTTTCCGACCATGTACCAGCTGGAAGGGTGTGAATCCAGTGGTCTCTTGAACCGCCGTATTGTAGGCGAAGGTGACGTAGGGCAACACCTCGTCCCACGTCTTGTGCTCTACGTCGACGTACATAGAGATCATGTCAGCGATTGTCTTGTTGAGCCTCTCTGTCAGCCCGTTGGTCTGGGGGTGGTACGCAGTTGTACGACGATGGCTGGTGTGACTGAGTCGGAGGATTTCTTGGGTCAGCTGTGCCATGAACGATGATCCGCGATCTGTAATCAGAACTTCTGGAGCGCCGTGCCGGAGGACGATGGACTCAATGAAAAACTTGGCAACTTCCACGGCAGTCCCTGCAGAAAGGGCTTTCGTTTCGGCGTACCGCGTGAGATAATCTGTGGCTACGATGATCCAGCGGTTCCCCGACGTCGACGGCAGGAAAAGGGTCCAAGTAGGTCCATTCCGACCTGCTGGAAGGGTGCTGTTGGCGGAGGAATTGGCTGCAAGAGTCCGGCCGGCCTCGTCGGAGGTTTCTTGCGTCGCTGGCATTCATGGCATGATCGTGTGTATAGATGGACGGTTTTGGGGAGCTTGGGCCAGAAATACTTTTCACGAATACGGGCCAGTGTCCGGCTGTAACCAAGGGTGTCCGGACGTCGGGTCGTCGTGGCAGGCTTGAAAGATCTCCTCCCGAAGGTCCGACGGGATTACCAGCAGCCACGGCGAGTTGTTGTTCCCGAAGTTCTCTTTGTAGAGTACACCTTGTCGAATGGCGAAGGTCGGCAGTACTCGTGAGAAGACACGTGGCACGGTACTCCCGCCCCCTTCCAGGTGATCGATTAGTGCGCGCAGCTCAGGATCGTCTCGTTGACGTCGGGCCATGTCGTCGATGTTCACTGCGCCCAGGAAACACTCGTCGTCATCGTCGTCGCTGCTGCCGGAAGGTGTTTCGACGGGAGCTCTGGATAGGCAGTCGGCGTCGCTGTGCTTGCGGCCTGACTTGTAGACCACGGTCATGTTGAACTCTTGTAGTCTTAGACTCCATCGAGCGAGCCGTCCCGACGGGTCCTTGAGGTTCGCAAGCCAGCAGAGCGAGTGGTGGTCTGTGACTACGCGGAACGGGCTCCCGTATAAGTACGGACGAAACTTCGTGATTGCCCAGACGACCGCAAGGCATTCTTTCTCAGTCGTCGAGTAATTTTTCTCCGCCTTGGACAGTGTCCGACTCGCGTAGGCGATGACTCTCTCAATGCCTTCTTGCACTTGGACCAGTACTGCGCCAAGTCCCGCGTTACTTGCGTCCGTGTGAATCTCGGTTTCTGCATCCTGATCGAAATGTCCAAGAACAGGAGGAGTCTGCAGTCGTCGCTTCAGCTCGTCGAATGCCTGCTGCTGCTCCTTGGCCCACTCAAACTTCTCGGCGTCCTTCGTGAGGTTTGTGAGCGGTGCGGAAATTCTTGTGAAATCTCGAACGAAGCGCCGATAGTAAGCACATAGTCCAAGGAACCTTCGCACGGCCTTCTTGTCTCTTGGCGCTGGAAATTCCGTGACGGCGCGAGTCTTCTCTGGGTCTGGGCGAATGCCTTCGTTACTAACCACGTGACCTAGGAACTTCAGTTCGTCATAGGTGAACCGACACTTTGACGGCTTGAGGGTGAGTCCGGCGGCCCGTATGGCTTGGAGAACAGCTCTGAGTCGTCGCAAGTGCTCGTCGAAGTCGCCGGAAAACACTATGACGTCGTCGAGGTAGACAAGACAGCTGTGCCACTTCAGCCCTGCCAATACGGTGTCCATGACACGCTGGAAAGTTGCTGGCGCCGTGCATAGTCCGAAGGGCATCACCTTAAACTCGTACAGTCCATCCGGCGTGACGAAGGCTGTCTTCTCTCGGTCCCGTTCGTCGACTTCTATCTGCCAGTAACCGCTCTTCAGGTCCATCGATGAAAAGTATCGAGAGTGGCGCAGCCGGTCTAACGTGTCGTCGATGCGGGCGAGTGGATAGACGTCCTTTTTCGTCACTGCGTTGAGCTGCCGGTAGTCCACGCAGAACCTAAGCGTCCCGTCCTTCTTCTTAACCAGTACGACTGGAGAGGCCCATGGACTGCTTGAAGGTTGGATTATGTCGTCGTTCAGCATTTCTTGAACTTGCTCCTGGATCACCTGCCTTTCTTTAACAGAGACTCTGTATGGAGATCGATGCACAGGGCGCGCGTCGTTCTCAGTAACGATGCGGTGCTTCGCAACGGCTGTTTGGCGCACCTTCGACGACGTCGCAAAGCAGTCACGGTATTCGGCGAGGAGGTTAATCAGCTGCCGTCGCTTCGGGCCCGGGAGCTTAGGGTCAATGTCGAGCTGCGCTGGCGGCGTACTGTCTTGTCGAGGTGGCGAGGATTCGTCAGTAATGGCGGCGATTTCGGCGGAGTTTCGCAGTTCCTCGACGTGGCCCACGGCTGCACCTTTTGTGAGGTGTTGCGCTTCGTTCCGGAAGTTCGTCACGAGGACCACAGCGCGGCCATCCTGAAGTTCAGCTACTCCTCTTGCGACGCCTATTCCTCTTCCCAGAAGCAATTGAATGTTGCCTTCTAGAACAACTTCGCCGCAGGTAGCTGCATCGGTCACGACGGGTACGACAACACTTGACCGCGGTGGCAGGTTCACGTGGTCGGCAGCGACTCGGATGGCGGCTGACGCTGTTTGGGGTTTCTCTGAAGGCAGAACAGGCTTGCGCAGCGTCAATCTGTTCTCACCAAGGTCGATGACGGCGCCGTATTCACACAGAAAGTCCATGCCGAGAATAACGTCTCTGGAACAGTCTTGTAGAACGACGAACTTCAGAGGGCACGTCTCACCGTGGATCTCGACGCGAGCAGTGCATCTCCCGACTGGTGTAATGAGGTGTCCTCCGGCGGTTCGTATTTGAGGTCCATCCCACGGCGTCATGACTTTTCGAAGGCGGCGGGAGAGCCTCCCACTCAGAACGGAGTAGTCTGCTCCGGTGTCGACGAGTGCCGTCGCGTCGTGGCCGTCGATGATAACGTTGAGGTTGTTGGACACCGAAGCAGGAGCGTCGTTGCGATGCGCAGCGTCGGGAGAGTGGGAGCGCTCCGTCGTTCTTGGAGGCTCTTTACTTCGGTCGTCTTCGGCAACGCCACCTCCAGGCGTTGCCGCGCCTAGTTTTCCCGGCGACGCAGGGGAGACAGGCTCTCTCGGCGGGGTCGTGGCGCTGGAGACGCTGAACGTCGTGGTGACGGCGAGCGAGATTCACGCCGGAGAGACGGCACTGAAGAGGGCGAGCGTCGGAGGTACTCCTCGATATCGCGAGGGCGTTCGCCGTACCTCGGGCGTGGGTCGTTCGGGTGGAAACCACGCAGCCCAAGTCGACGGTAGGGGCAGCTGCGGTAGATGTGGTCGGCTTCCCCGCAGTGGTAGCAGAGCGGGCGTTGGTCGGCCGTTCGCCACACGTCGGTCTTCCTCGGCGAGGGTTGCTCCGGGCGGACGTCCTGGACTTGTCCTCCCTGGCGTCGAGGATACTGTGGCATTGGAGGGTCTCGTCGGGATGGTGCCGTGGCCTGGCGGTTAGCTTGCGGCGGTCGTCGGGCAATGGCGGCGTAGCTCAAAGTCGGTTCCTCTGGCGTCGTCGTGTTGATCGGAACCTCAGGTTGGAAGGCTCGGTGAACTTCCTCTCGGACGACCTCGGCGGGCGATAGTGAGGAAGGGCGATCCGCAGCGGGAAGTATCCTGCGGAGTTCTTCCCGGACGATCTCCCGAAGGCTGTCGGCACCACTGGTATTCAGGTCCAGAATGGTAGTAGCGACAGTTGGAGCAGCAGGCGTGCCAGCGATTCGGTGGTAGTGGCTTGCTCGGGCCGTCAGTGCACGCTCGATGTTGGTGGCTTCACTCACAAAAGCGTCGACGGTCGTCGGGGGGTTGCGGACCAGGCCTCCGAAAATTTCGGCCTTGACGCCACGCATGAGGACTCGAAGCTTCTTTTCCTCGGCGGCCTCCGGATCGGCTCGGGCACTTAGCCGCAGGACATCCTCAACAAAGCTGGTCACACTTTCGTTGGGGCCCTGCACCCTTGTTTGAAGTAGGTCCTCTGCTCGCTGGCGACGGTGGTGGTTGAGGAAGGTCCGCTTCAGTTCGGCGACGCAGGACTCCCATGTAGTGAGCGAGGCTTCGTGGTTTTCAAACCAGTGCCTCGAGGTGCCCTCCAGCGAGAAATACAGGTTCTGGAGGCGCTGCTCAGCCGTCCAGCCGTTGTGGCGAGCTACACGTTCGTAATGCTGCAGCCAGTCTTCGATATCCTCGTAGGCCTCTCCGTGGAAGGGCGTCGGAGTGCGGGGAGTGACGGGCAGGATGACGACGGGTGCGGTGGTCATGGTCGGTATTTTCTTCCTCCGATTCTCGGGCAAGAGACCAAATTCGGGGGACTGAACTCTGGTCTGACGGCTTCGTCGGGCTTCGGCGTCTTCGGCGAAGGGTAACCTTCCGGGGCTGAGCACCTCACTCGGGCGGCGGGGTGTCTTCGTAGGGGTACGCTTTACGGGCATAGGATGGTACCCCGCACCTCCACCAAATGTCACGGGTGGTGACCAAAAGAACAATAAATAAACAGGAAGAAAGAAACGTTTAATGTGGCGAACTTGTGCCAAAAATGAAAGGGTACAGAAAATAATAACAGAGCGTCGCGGGCGTCGAAGTCGGCGTAGAGCAGAGTCGAACGCTGGGGCGAAACTGACTGCGGCTCGCCACGCGGAGCCTCTTATGTACACGCGTGGGGTTCTGGAAGATTCCGCGTAGAAGGTTCTGCGTGTAGAACATTCCGACCTCGAATGAGCAACACGGTTCTCGAATTTACCAGAACTTCGTCAGAGTCAGAGTGAACAAAAATGCGTCCACGCGGCCAGGATTCGAACCCAAGCTTTCTGCGTGGAAGGCACGCGCGATAACCGTTAGGCCACGAGCGCGCTGCCTGCTTGGTCAGCTGCGCTCGCGGCAATATGTAACAATATCGCAGATCGCGCGGTTGATGCGATTCCCTTCGGACATTGCGTGATCGACTCTCAGCGGGAATTGTGGGGTGGGCGATTTTTCTGAATTTTCATGTTACGGATGTGCAGCCAATAAAATGGGATGGGCGATCTCTCGGGTGCAAGCGTTCTCTCGGGACTTTACGGTACTAAGATTTGAAGACATTTCGGTTTTTATGGCAATGAATCTTTAAAGACCAATAAGTAAAACACTGATGCAGCATAAGGCCCAAATACTCAGGAAATGGTTAGGTTTATATACAAATAAAGCCAGGAATGTAAAAAAATCTATTAGTTCAGCACACTGTTAGCCATCTTTGGTTAAAGCAAAAACACTACAGCCATAAAATTTAACCTATAAGTAATAGTCTAAGCTCATTACAACAGACCTGGTTACAACAGACATTTGGATATAACATACCAAATTGTGAAGTTCAGTTGGTTTTCCTCTACATACCATTGACTCAACTTCATATCTGCGTACAACATACTCCTCTTACAACAAATGGAAATCTTGGTCAAAATCAAGGTCTGTTATAACGAGCTTAGACATATCTTCAACAGGTCTGTTGCATCCAGCATGAACATGCGCTCAAAGTTGCATTGTGATGCAAGGTAGTTTGTAGGCCTAGGATGCAAGGCAGTTTGTAGGCCCCCCTAGGATAACAACAAGAAAATTCCAGCAAAGAAAATCTTAGAGCCAGCCTCAGGAAGCAGAACTCACCTGAGGGGTACCCGGCCCGCATCAAAGTTCTTCATGTAGTGGGACACCTCCATGTCGTCGTGGACATAACCTTTGCCAGTGCTGCCAAATGTCTCGATTGCATACACTTCTCCCTCCTGTCAAGAGGAGAGTTAGAGTGAATGACAAGTTTTCTGCAGGATCTTCCTTGACTCAGCCTGTCCAGGGTAACAAACTTATCCTGGACAGGCTGATACAAAACAATAACTAATAAACATTTGCTGAAAAAAAAATAATTATGTGGGCTTTAATATAAATCAGGTTACAATGTCTTGCCAATTAGTATGCAAGCACTCTGTTTACGTTCTATGACAAACATTTGCTTTAAGGTGTCACGCAGCTGAGAAAGAAACTAAATGCAGGTGTCCAACTTGAGTGATTCCACACAAGTGCAATACACAGAATGATAGCCTACCCAAATTCTGTTCAATTTTGTTTTCTAAAAAAAAAAAAAAAAAAAAGATAGGCTTTCTTGGGGCGTTTTTCTTAAACGCCCAGCACCCAGCACACGAGCCATGCCTTCCACCATGCTTTGGCAGCACGCGTGCGCGGTTGTGATATGCGAGATGTTGAAGCATTGTCAAAGGTAAAAAGCTTGTGCTGGAGGCGGGGCAACTAAAGCTTTCCCCTCCCATTCCCACCTTGTCAGTGACCATAAAAATTATGCTGCCTGGTTTCAGACAGGATGTGCAACAGGATTGGCAATCTCAGTTTTGCTGATGAAAGCAACTGCAGTTCTTCGTTGACAACATTCGAGGGCGAGTTGACTCAGTAGTGCCATAGCCCTTCAAATATTTCGACGCTCGTGGCACGGTCTAGAGCGGCAGTTTTTGAAATGTGGTCGGTACCCCCCCAGGGGAAAGGTGAGACAGTGAAGAAAGGTAAAATCATTGGATCAAACGTCTTTGCACCGACAACGAAGTTCTCGCGAGCCACGATGACCTCTTGCTGGTTTATTTTCTCAACACGCTTCCTCGAATAAAGCACTCAGATATGCTTTGCCATTACCGCTTTCCACTCCGAGACCACTTTTTCTGAGCTCGTCCACAGGATGCCGACGACAAACAACGAGATTTTTATTCGGCCGGAAAAAACTCCGTTTGATTTGTGGTGACGACAGTTCCCCAATGTACGCAACATATTGGTGTCATATAGACATTCAGTGGGGTTCGCAAATGGCCCTAGGATAGTTCGGGGGCCAATGGCGACATGAAACTCGGGAAATGCTGCTCTAGAGCAGCTGATGTGTATGCAGGCAGCTGAGAAACAAAAATGAGCCCTTTTTGCAATATTTTTTTTGTCTCGTAGACTCAGTTGGTGTTTTCCCTGTTTTTTTTCGGCCCATTCGGGTCTCAGAGCGGGGTGGACAATCTTTTGGGATACGGTGCTAGACACGCTTTTGAGGATTTCTTAAAGGGCCCACCAACAATTTTTTGACTGGTTTGAAGTTCGCGCTGAAACGGAGCTTCATGAAAGCAGGAACACCGAGGAAAAAAAATATTACAGAAATTCGCAATATTTTGTGAGTTATTAGCAAATTAAATATTGCAGAAAACAACTTTAAATAAGCAAAACATTGCGCTTCATGACGTAAAATGAAACAGTTTAGCGATTGGAGCAAAGCGGTTGGCCAATTGGACGCGAGTTTGGTTGATAGCCCGTCGGCCCACGTCGGCCCGGTCGGCCATTAGGCCTCGCTGCAACATCGCAGCTTTGGAATCGGGTTACCATCATCGATGAATTTACCGGGCTTATCGGATTTTGAGCGCCGAATTCTTAAAAAGGAGTGCGGAGCTGGGCGTCGCGCCGTACGAGGACACACCACGCAAGCGCCGCGACGAGTCCGCTTCGACAGCCGCGGAAGCCTCGTCTCCCGCAACTCCGCCACCGGAGCCACCTCGGCGAGTAGGAGGTACTCCGCCGCTGGGAGGTGCGCATGAGCGACGAGGCGTTGTTTTCGCCCTTTTTGAACTTTAATTTGCAACTTTATTAGCTCTATAAAAATGACTTTTTAGAGAAAGAATGACGGTTAACGTGTGATATACTTTATTCCGCTTCAAAATTTCTGGGACGGCTCTCGCCAATCACGAAACCCAGTGAATGTGACGTATAGTGAAAGGGAGCGCCGTTATGCGCGCGCATTCGGCACCTCGGAGGAGGTGCCGAATGCATCATATTTTAATTTGACAACTCGGAAACACCTCCTCCGTCGGAGGAGGTGTTTCCGAGTTGTCAAATTAAAATATGATGCGCTAATATTTTTAAACTCTTTCGTTGTCCACTGGGTTTCCGGGGCCACTAGCGTGGAGAAACAGCAAAAAAAAGTAGACGCTCAAATACTGTTGGAGGGCCCCTTTAAGTTTGCCAATAAAAAAAGTTCTAGAAGCAATGCTACAAACACTATTCAACAAAAGTAGAAAAAATTCCAATTACCTCCATCCTCACTGCCTCCCCACCCTTCACAATGGGCACGGTCTTGCCCGCGTGAATGCGATAAGGTCCGATGGAGTGGCCATTCAGGTTCCGGATCGATTTCACTGCAACCAAAGGTAATAAGTAACACACTCGTCGGCAAAATGTGCGTGGTCAGGATGACTCACCCTGGTAAGTCTTTCCATCTAGTTCAACTTCGTAGGACTCCATCACTTCTTGGATGGCTTCGCCGATGTCGCACAGCCTGACGTCTATCCCGGCAGTCTGTGGCAAGAGAGACCACGATGTGATTTTCCACCAGAATAGCAAAGACCGTGCTGTCTGCCATACAAAGCTTGATAGCCATTGAAACAATCAGGCCACACAAAATTAGGCTTTGCTGAGATACAACATAGAGTGCAACTTCAATTGACCAATTTTTCTGACCCGATTTTTTATAAGGCCCAATCAAACATCTGAAAATACTGCCTGGCTAACAGGCCACACAATGCGAGTTCGAAAGAACTTTCCCTGAGACTCCTACGCTAGCACACAGCAGTATGGTAGTTGTACATGTCACAGATGCTAAATCATGAAACATTGCATTTCATAATAATTCATGTTATTCACGAGAGACAAAGAGCTTTAAATTGGTTTCAAACCATTAACATCCTTAAAGGGTAACTGCAAAGAACAAAAAGTGTATTTTTAAGCAGCCTAATTGGGACAAGCATGTCACAAAACATTTTTTCCGCCAAAAACAAATTTTTTTACAGCAATAATTATTGCGCAAGACTGATTTTAGTTTGCGGCTATTTAGTCCGTTTTAAATTGCGCGCCACAAAGTTGGTATTTTACGTCACGTAGTGGCTGCTATACGTCGCGGAGTGACGTATAACAGCCACTCCGCGCGCGTCGAAAGAGCGGGAGTTTCAAATGTGGAGACGTTGTGACTCTGACTAAACTACGCCTTGTGGCGTAAATATTGCTAGAAAAATTTTGTTTTTTCGCGAAAGATTTGTTTTGTGACCAGCAGGTCCCAATTCGGCTGTTTAAAAAAACACTTTTTTTTCTTTGCAGTTACCCTTTAAAGGAGCTGTGCAACGATTTTAACGTTGAAAGAATTGGCGTTTTCTACTTTTGACATTGTTCACCTTGTAACAAAGGACAGAAAACACACCTCCTTCTTTCGAAATGTTGCGATTCCGCCGCGTAATCGCGAAGCAAAAATGAGAATATTCCTCGACCTGCAACCGCGAGCGGCGGCCATGAGAAACAGAAGGCATGACGTCAATGGGGAATCTTGTAGAAAGATAGCAAGTTGTGCGAATACCAGCTCGATAAAAGGTAACTTTTCTATAAATCTTGTCGTTCCAACATAAATATAAATGCGTCAAAAACCTGGTATCATAGACAAAACTTTTATTATACGGAGTTTCAGTGGCGCCATCTATCCTAGGTCCACAAAACCGTCAGCAGCGCAACAGCCGCCAGAAGCCGGAGGGGGAGGGGGGACAGGGCCGGACGGGTATGGCCGGACCCGGATGAGACTTTCCTCCTTTCACCATATTGTTTGCGCCGCGCCCGCCAGCACGTGGTCATGCGGTCGCAAGCGGATGAGTTCTCGCTGCTTACTGATGACTCTAAAGAGAGAGCTTCACCGGAACCCCGCGCCTTCCCCACTGACGTCACAGCGCACGTGACTCGGAAGTTAGTGAAGGAGTTGAGAGGCGCCGAAAACCTCAATCTTTGTCCATTTTTAAAATAAAAACTAGGACATGCAGGCAAAAGCGTTTTTTTGTTCTTTACTCAGAAAGGTTGAGACATCGACTCGCAAATTATTTAAGCAAATCACTAAAACTGTTGCACAGCTCCTTTAATATCTGTTGTAAGGCCACGTAAAGGGGTGCAACCATGCGAGTCAGTTTTCCTTTTGCATTGATTGCGGTGCCGTCGTCTCAGTTGCTCGAGGCCAACATGTCGAGGCTCGCATCAATTGATCCGTGTGCAGTCACGGGAGGTAAGCAGAGCATGCACCCGTCAGGTTATCTTGTTGAGTTTTTGGGAGTTCATAGGTGATCGTAAGTTTAAGGCGTAGACTGGGGTTGATTTAAAATTAACAAGATGTTTATTAACTGGGGTTACAATAGATTACCTACATAAGGTTACATTATGGCGGAAGGTAGAGCGTCCGTCCTATCCATATCGTGCGGGCTTCCGTTCGGCGTCCGTCCCAGAGTCGGCTCTCAGGGAGGGGGCTTTTCCTCAAGGAGCAGAAACCCAACGCCTGTCTGCGTTTGCCTCTGAATTCTCCAAGAGTCACGTAAACATTGGGGGGTCCTGTTTTGGGGCTCTGCGGAGGTGCTAGGGGAAAGCCTAGACTAGATGAATTTTTGGTCGACTATCTGGGTCTCTGTCTGGCAGGCTCAGTGGCTTCCGCGCGGAAGCCACGTGACGCTGACACGCCCTCCTCTAAATGTGATCTGTCCTCAGATCACCAGGTCCTTCATCCATGGTGAAGAGTTCTGCCGGATTCAGACCCCGTTCATTGCAGAGTCAAATCTGTTCCACATTGACTGTCTTCATATTTAACTTTCCATGCGCTGGCGAAACTTCGCAAATCGTTACCAGGTTGTCTCCGAGGGAGTCGGTTACCTCATAGGGTTCGTCGAATCACGCGTCCAGGGTGTGCTGCTGGCGCCGATCTGGAGAAGAACGTTGTCTCCTGTTCTAATATCTGGAGTTCTACTTTCCCTGCTGTACTGGAGCCTGGAGTACCCCTGACTTGCCCGCAGGCTGGCCCTGGTCTCGTCTCGGCTTTTGGCGAGCTCGTGAAGCCTTTCACTCTCGGATACATCTTCGTCGACTGAACTAATGTCAAGTTCTCGAGGAAGCTTCGAGTTGTATCTGTGCATGATCCAGAAGGGGCTCCGGTCGTTGTGCTTGATTTTGTTGGAGTTTATGGCCAGCGTCGCATCGTTCAACACTCTGCTCCAATCATGTCGTTGTCCGATGATCTTCCGAAGCACCTGCTTCAGAGCTCCAACCGTTCTCTTGACGAGACCGTTCGACTGCGGCCAGTAAGGTGGAATGTTGACGTGTTCGATGCCCAGGAGACAATGGAAAGCTGTCGTGCGTTTGTTGACAAAACCTTGTGCTTGATCGGTAATGATGACTTCCGGCAACCCAAATAGGGGAATCCATCGGTTCATAAAAAAGTCCACGTAGTGCGTTGATGCAGTGCTTGGTACTGCAACTGCGTCCATGTATCTTGTGGAGTGGTCAACATGCACGAGAATGTAGCCCTTGTCTTCGTTTGTGTCGATTGGACCGAGGTAGTCCAGTGAGATCACCACGCTGGGCTCGTTCGGGATGGCCCGAGGCCTCAAGCAGCCTTTGCTCCGTGTTGTCCACACATTAATCGTCTGACACATGCAGCGGGACTGTACGTAATGACGCACGTCTTTGAGCAAGGTCGGCTACCAGTAACTTTCGTAGGATGAGTTCCTTCGTTTTTTCTGTTCCCATGTGTCCCGAGTTGTCATGAAAAATCGTCATCACAGACTCTCGGAGCGTGGCAGGAATGACAATTCTTGCTACAATGCGTCCTTTCTCCGTGGTTTCTTTCGTGAGGACATCATTCTCGTTGTTGTATGGGCTGTTTCCGTCGCTCGCCAGTGACTTTTAACTTCTGGCATTCTGCTTCCTTTGCCTGGGAGTTGCTCAGGTGACTGTGATCTCCTGCTACGACGGCGCAGCATGTGCCGAGCTTCTTGCGCTTGTTCGAGTGCGCGACTGTCTCCTTTGGCAGGGTCGTCCTCCAAACAACACTTCGTGAGCTCGACGGGTTGCTGGGATCGCGAGGTCACGCAGTGCTGCTCTGTTGTTACCCTTTCCCGCCATCGTGATGGCCTTTCATTTAAATAATGCCTCCTAGTGGAATTTCTTTTGTTGTTCCATCTCAGAGTGGCAGACACGAGCCTGTAGACGCGAGACAATGAGCCTGATACAGATACCAAAATGGCAAAGGGTGGATGATGGATAATAACGGCTGTACCCTTTGTAACGGGCGGTAGCTTGTGCCACGTAGCCTAAAAACAATAACAAAACCCCGATTTCTCCTTCCCAGCCAATGCGTTTCTCTCTCACCAAGTCATGAAGATGATAGCCAGGCAGACCTTTGGGGGATCGAGCAAAAAAACATTGCCCCCTGCCTCCTCCCCCCGGCGAGGGAGTCGCCAATTTTCCTCTGTCCCACCTGCCCCCCAGCTGTGCTAGTTAGTTGTACATAGTTAAATTTTCCCTAGATAATTTCCACCAGCACTCCAATCTCCTCTTCACGTAATGTAAACAAACGGTCACGATGGCGATGGGGCTAGCCACCTAATACCGAGCATTGTGCTTTTCTTTTGAATTTTCGTTTCAACTGTAACGCACATATAGTTTTGCACACCGATTTTGGCGAAAAAAAGTGTGCATTAGTATTGCGTTAACAAGGTACATGCTCACTGGCTTCCATAAGGCTTTGATTGCGCTGGCACTGTATCGAAAGAAGGAAGCTTGCATTGAAGGTAGACCACCCACTGAATTTTTAACCTGTCACTGACTTTACTGTTGAGGACATGTGATGCGGTGATTGCAAGATGCGGGGTGCACTTGCCAAAGTTGGGAGGAATCTGCACAGTGCTGTGCAGAAAAAACACCTGCATTCATGTTTGTTCCGTACAATGCTCTACACTGATTAAGCGATCTCAATGCCAACTGTTTGTGCTGCCTTGGCCCACAGTCTTTGTTGTAGGCTGCGGCAAAGAATCTGCCTGGCACACAGTGTTATCATAGTCTAACTTAGCGGTCATGCATGAAACAACCCCATTAATCATTGTTCCGAAGCCAAGATGTATGTACGGCGAATGACAGCCCGATTCATGCATATGTGCAGCTCAAATGCTGCCTTCATGATCTCGTTGGCAAACTTGGAAGTTTGCGATTGTTTTCGCAAACCTGAAGCCGAACGGGCACATCGACTCGGAGAAAAGTGATGGCTCAAACGTGCATCTGTTTCTGCCGTTTCTGATTCTATATGCATCTTGGGCATTACATTCTCAAGGAATCTGGAATTTTCGGCCCATATTGCGGGTGTCATCTCCAAGGCAAGGCGGACACTGGGCTTCATATCGCGGGTGACGAGGCCGTGTGGAGCGGGAGCTCTGCGCACGCGCTACACGGCACTTGTACTTCCCACTATGGAGTACTGCTCGGCCATCTGGTCCCTGTCTCAGTGGCACCTCAGGGAACAACTTAAAAGTGTGCAACGCCATGCGGCGCGGGCCATCTGCGGCCGGTCGCCAGGCACAGTGTACAGCTCATATGGTGCACGTCTGGGTTTCCTTGGTTGGAGACCCCTTAGCGAGAGGCGACAGACCTCACTGGTGCGTGCACTGTGCCGAGTGCTCAACGGATCGCTTTCCGGGACTCCGTTGTTCTCCGCGGTGCGGGTAAACAAAAGAACTGGGCAGCCTGAGCCTCTCCGCGGCAGAACCACCCGCCACTGTGAATCCCTGCTCCCAGCGGCCATCAGAGATTTCCTGACCATACCTCAATCCGCCCGTAGCCCTCTACCTTCATCAAGTGATGAGTCCAGGGAGCTGTGCAAGCTCTTCTCTCGCCGAGTCGCTTCAGGCTCCTGATGATGAACAGTGACTTTCACTATTATCTTTATGTGGATGTGTGTGCTTGTTTTGTATGTTTTCCCTTAGTTCCCCCCCCCCCCCCCCCACACTGTACGCGGCGGCCGGCTAGCAGGCGCATATGCGTAAGGGTTATCACCTTTCTGCCTAGCCTCGCACGCTGCCGCGTACAAGTCAACTCATTGTGCAAATAAATTACAATTACAATTACAATTAATCCACCGTGATGGTGGATAAAATTTCAAACCGTGAAATCCAACGAGACCTGAATGCACATCGACAGGTGCAGCTTTTAACGTGAGATAAGAATAGCCTCCGGCCCTTCGACGATGGTAGTTGCTTGGCAGTCTGTCCACGTGGATATGATTGAACCTTGCACCAGGAGTGGCAAAAGTGAAGAAACTCTATGCTGCGCTGCCAAATCCAGATCGCTGGCAGGCAACAAGCGTTAGAGCCCGCAGGAGAACTCCGAGATTCGTGCGGAACCAAATGGAATGAGCGGTGACGAGCCGTTGCATATCTTGAACGCCCGAGCACAATAATGAATGTACCGTAATTACCCGATTCTAACGCGCACCTTTTTTCCGGAAAAATAGGCCAAAAAATCGCATGCGCGTTAGAATCGGATACGAAACCGAAACTGTCAAAACAGCGGAAATTTCGTTCCACCCATTGCCATCGCCATCTCAAGATGGCGCCGAAGCTTTTTGCCATCTTTCCTCCGTGCTTTTAGCAACCATTTTGTTCCTTCTTTGTTCCTTCTGCGTTCACGCAAGTCGTCCCACTTGCGCGCTTACTTGCGCGCAATGGCAGCAGCGGCAACGAAGGTCCGCCGCTTCCACTATGAAGCCGGCTTCAAGAAAAGAGTGATTATGTGTGCCGAGACTGACGGCAACAGAGCCGCCGCGCATGCTTTCGGCGTCCCCGAAACGTGTGTGCGCGACTGGAGAAAACTTAAAGACCGCATATTTCAAAGCAAGGCCACCCGCAAAGGATTTAACGGGCCACACAACGCGCTTGACGGCACCGAGGACGACATGTTGTGGACAGCGGAGAGCGACAAAGAGCTCTCGGAGAGCGACAAAGAGCTCTCGGAGAGCGACGAGGAGTGAGATGAGTGACAACTTCGGTAAATAAATCGCCTGTTTCTCTCGCATTCGTTGTTCTTGATCACGAAGTTCCGTGCGCGTTACAATCGGAGGTGAAAGTTTTTCATGGTTTGTTGGCCTGGAAAAACGGGTGCGCGTTAGAATCGGGGGCGCGTTAGAATCGGGTAATTACGGTAATGCCTCAAACACCACAGCCAGAATGGTGCAAGGGAAGGACAAGGCATCCTTATTAGAATGTTGCACCAAACAGTCGCACTGCACGTCAACCGAAGCAGTTTGCACAGCTCCTTTGAGTGCGTGGCCGAACAAAGTTTGATGAGCAAAGTGTCCGTTTTCTGGGCTGCAGTGACGGCAGCAAAGTCTCTCACCGGGCATTGTGAAGCAACAATGGTGAGCCACGACATCGCATCTGCAACAAGATTGGCGTAGCTGCTTGCACGTTGCACGTCCATCGTGAATAGAAAATGAAACACCAATGGAGGTTGACAACTCTGAGGAGCTCGCAATAACTGTCAACATTGGTGGGCAAGGAAAGTTTTTGAATCACCACAACTTTGAGGGAAGAGAACCAATAACCTTATTGTTAAAGCAATCTCGCGATAACTCCAAATCTGTCACGCCTAAGGGACACGTGGCAATGTTGATGATGATGATGCCATATCTATGCAGTGAGGTGCTCAAAAACTGCCTGAAGGTGGTGTTTCGAGTTTGACGGGAAAGAAGTTTGCAATGAGGTCATCAACATGGACACGGCAGAGGGTACAGTCTCGGAGTACCTACTCAATAAACCTTCGGAAGGTTTGGGCAGCATTCAAGTTAATTCATTAAGTTCAAAGGGAGTGATGACAACAGTTTTCGGCATGTCGTCTGGGGCGACAAACATTTGGTGATCGGCACGCACCAAGTATATTCAGGAACAAATTAACGCTCCATCGGAGCTGTATGATGTGACTTCAATGTGAGGAATGGGATAGCAGTACAGAGTCATAACGCAGTGAGCGACACTCTCTGCATGGTCTTCATCGCCTGCTGTTTTCTTCGGGGCCATGTGCAGTGGTAAGGTTTACGAGATCAACGACGGTCGAGCGATGCCTAATTTGTGCATTTGCTGGAACTCTTGCTATGCGATTCACAGCATGTTGGAGCCAGATGCTGACATCCCAGGTACAAGTTGTACAAATTCCAAGCTTCCCACCTTTACTTGACGAAACATGGAAACCGAACCATATAGAGCTTCAGGAATATTTGCAAATATTTCTTTTTGTGTTGGACACTTGGCAATATTACTGACGACACCATATCTAGTGAGGCGCTCGAAAACTGCCTGAGGGTGGTGCTGTTGCTGTTTGCAAGTCTTATGGCTCAAGAGCTTCGATGGCCATACTGCGCCAAACTAAAATCAACTAGAAAAGGTGCACCAAGGAAGAAATTCTGCTATAGTAGTTTGTGCAAAACCCTATATTTTCCAGAAAAGCTAAGACATGGTCAATTGATATCAGAGGCTGCTCCCCTAGGAACAGAGTAGGATGGAAAGGGATACAGTACTCGAAAAGCCAACCTGAAGGTGGCACTTCGAGTTTGGTGAGAAAGAAGTTTGCGATGAGGTCATCAAATTAGGCACGGCCGAGGCAATCTCTTCTTGTGTTTTGATAATGTCATTGTCCAAACCAAATGCCGAAACACAAAGAAACAAAAGTCCCACCATGGCCCAGCCAGTCCGACCTGGCTGATCCTACAGACTGTTCTAAGAAACCCCCAATCGAATGCAGACCCACAGGAACACAGCATTATAGCAAGATGGCTATACAGTTGAACCTCGATTTTACGAAACCCGATTTTACGAATTTTACGATTTAACGAACAAATTCGGATTCCCCGCGCAACCTATGCGCGAGGTTTCACTTCCTTGATTTTACAAAGTTTCCGATTTAACGAAGTAATTAGCGGGTCCCGGTGACTTCGTTAAATCGAGGTTCAACTGTAGCTATATTCCATACCTGCCAACCTGTGGACTTTCAAATTCGTAAAACTCCCGCGGCCGCGGGGGGGGGGGAGGAGAGGTGTCACGCGAAGCAATGTGCAGCTTAATGTCAGCCTTGCCACCGTGCGAAACGCTTACATCACATCTGCACGTGCTACAGAATTGCAACTTCTCTCCCATTTTGGACCGCACGAAGCACGGACTTCGGGAACACCAGAAAGTACCTCTTTTGAGGTTTCAAGTTCGCCATATCGCCGCGAGGCCACCGCGACCAGGGGAATGCTACGATTTCACGTGCAACACACACAGACGCCCCACTTCTCGCCTCAATACTGGCCGAAACAGAGAGGCCCAACCACGACTGAACACGCCGAACCAACGTGCGCCGCCGAACACACAAACAAAGGCTCTGGGCAACGTTGACTCTGGGCTTTGGATTGGTTTTGGACGTTTTGGATCCATGGCCACCGGATAGAGACTGATAGTAAGAAACACGACGCTGCCGTGGACGGTAGCTATCGCCCTCTTGTGGCGGTGCAAAGTACCGCCAGCAACGGTTTTACAAAAAAATGTAAAAAAAAAATAATTTTTTTTATATAGAGTCTTTTTCGTAAAATTTGAAGCAAGATTCGTAAAATCGTAAAAGTCAGTCCCAATTCGTACATTTTACGAACAATTCGGAAGAGTTGGCAGGTATGATATTCTGTGGGGCGAGCCTTCCCAAAAAATGCTGCAGCCACTTTTCGGGAGGTCTCAGGTTGCACATGTAGCATGGGTAGACTCTACTGAAATTCGGGAGGTTTGCAGACAATTGGCAAGACTTGGCAGGTACTATGCATTTCCAAAAAAAACTTTCAGCCTTTCCACTCTGGTGAAGAAGGAAGACCAGAGAAGCTGTACTATGGTGGGACGACCTAAAGGACGACGCCTAGAGGACGACGTCTAGGATGACCTCAAGGAGAACTTCTAGGGCGACCTCGAAGACAACGCCTAGGACGACCTCAGGGACGACACCTAGGGCGACCTCAGGGACGTCTTCTAGGATGACCTCAGGGACGTCTTCTAGGATGACCTCGAGGACTAAGTCTAGGATGACCTCGAGGACTAAGTCTAGGATGACCTCTAGGCGACGTCTAAGACAACCTAGAGGATGACATCCAGGATGACCTCAAAAACGACGCCTAGGACGACCTCAAGGACGACGCCTAGGACGACCTCAAGGACGACGCCTAGAGAAATTCAGCCTTTCCACTCTGGTGAAAACCAGAGTGGAAAGGCTGGAAAGGTTGCCCCCATCTATGAGCGATGGCGGCAACCAGACAACCGGCAAGCCGGTTGTCTGATTGCTGTTGTCGCTTATAAATGGCGGTAGCTATCCAGAGTTTTGTGTCAACATTTGTTTGTCCGCGGACATGATACTGGGAAAACTAGCCCTTAACAGTTCCACTGTAAAAGGACGAAGATACCCATGATGCTGCGTCTGTGCCAATGACCGGTCTCAAGTTTTTTGTCTTATTTTTCGGTGGTACCCCTGTCTGGCACACTTGCGGGCAGGGCTTCATAAGTGGTGTTGGGTGTCCCAGGTGGTAGAGAGTCTTGTGCAAGGTTCGGTGGTTGCTTTGTGGAGAAGAATTGCGGCATCGTCGTAAGCCGCCAGAATTTCAATTGTTACGGTCAACTGTTATGGTCCAGAGACTATTTCATGTGAATCACTAAACAATTGAGCACACACACAATCTAGGCAGAGGACATTTTCAGTGCCGAGTAGAAGCGAAGCTTCTCGGGCAGAAAAGCAAGGCCGCAGGGCCTCTCTCGGCAAAGTAAAAATAATACAAATCTATTTCGACGTCTTTCGGAAGTGAAGTTATGAACGTGAAAGTAATATCGCCAGTTATCATGACGACAAACTTCGCAATAGCAGCCACCTTCCCTATTTTCGCTGTAATCTGTATCAGTGTTACAAGCCCTAGCATGAGTAGGCATAAAGAGTGGTTCCCTGTGAAGAGCCAGGTGCCTTACCCTGATTCCAGTGTTAGTGGCATCCCTGACAGCTTCCAGGAGCTTGTCATACTTGTTGTTGAATGTTAGAGTGAAGGCACAATCGATTATCTGACCTGAGGAAGAAAGGTGGAAACAGAGGCAGGTGATCATGTGTGCCTTCTATTTGCCAGTGGATGCACCGACCAATGGCAGGTCAATTAGAGAATCTAGGTAATAAGAAGTTCTGTATTTGAGACTCTGTGTTTGTCTCCTTTTAGCATTTACCAATATGAGGTTTTTTCACAAGACTTAGAGAGAATCTAGAAACTTTACTGGATAATTGCACTGCCTTTTAACGTGTAGAACAGTAAGAGATAAAGTTGCTTTAATATGGTGCTTCACATTGTAGGCTGCAACAAAGACACCCAATATTAGAGACTACTCTGCACTACTATGGCTAATTCTTTAAAACATAAATATGAAAATGTTTTCAAATACTTACACTGGTGCTCTCACCTACTCCCAACTTACTTCACATCATAAGAAAAGGCCAAACGGTCCCTCAGAGTATTTGTTTTTGTTCTTTGGTGCTGTGTCCTCCCACCGCTATCACTCGGCCACTGAGGCTACAAAAGCCTTGTCAATAAGTTGTTGGCCATTGAAACAGTAAAACAAAGTAACTGCCATGACTACATTTATAAATTTCCCGACAGTACCAGAATTTCCACCAGCACACCCCAGAGATTGAATTCCCACTCCCGGCTCTAAGAAAGTCAAGATTTTCTAGAGCAGGGGTGGCCAAACCGCGGCTCGCGAGCCGCATGTGGCTCTTTGCTGGTCCAAGTGCGGCTCGCGGATCCCTCGTAAGGAGACCCCCCCCCTTCTTTGCCCCTTTCTGCGTTTCCCCATGAAAAAAAAAAAAAGAAAGGATTTCAGTATAAAGCACACTGCAGCTTGTGGTTTGGCAGCCTTGTACTCCCATACGTTCAGTCGTACAGCCTTGTGCCCCCATACGTACAGTCAGACTCTGAACAAAAGTTAAGTTTGCGACCCCCCCCCCCCCCCGCGGCTCTTGGAAGTTTCGTGGTTTTGTTTGCGGCTCTTAGGCCGGGTCAGCCTGGCCACCCCTGTTCTAGAGTGTTGGCAGCACCTCGTCAACTCGTGCGCTAACCCTAATGCACATTGCAAAATTCGATCGTTACGAAGTGCAGAGCCAACTTGCCATTGATGTGAGTTCCGAAGTCAATCTTGCACACGTCGTCGTACCCTAGCACGGTGGGGTCCCCGGCATTTGGCGTGTAGTGGGCGGCACAGTGGTTGAGCGAACAGCCCGTCGGAAAGGCCAGCCCGGCACTCAGGCCATTCTCTTTGATCAGCTTGCGGGCCGTAGACTCCAAGGTCTCGCTGGGATCGGGGTGAAAAAAGACGATCTTATTAATAAGATTCGCAGATGTGGTAGTAATGTAGGCACCCGCCGTCGCCATACTCCATTTCATTTGAAGTGCGAGTGTGGCAGACGCTGCAAGAGTGATCTCCGGCTTGTAGTGTCCCTGGCAGGCATGTCTAACCGTGCAGTGCAAGCACTGTTCAGGACAACATGCTTATGCTTGCGGCTTCGCTTGCACATAAAGTGAAACGAGCTGTAGCCACCACGAGGACAATACACAGACCCAGTCATGGCTTCAACGAACCACTCGCTCGCTTCGGGGTAAAATGAGTCCCAAAACGTCAGAAACACCGTACCTAGTAGAATTCTCATGTGCGAGACTACCATAAAATCCCATAAAATCGCCCACCCAAAATGAAGAGATAAATGGTGAAAAACATGGGGTGGGCTATCTTTGGGGATGCCACAGCAAAACTTTATCAAAAATTAATGATAAGCACTGGGGCACCCGCTACAAACCACGCGACGCAGTAACTGATATCGCGGACACGGCAATTTCACATTTCGCGATGCGATAAACACGCGGGAATTCGCTACAAACTCCTGTGTCACGGGAAAGGATAACGCAAGTGGCAGACACAGCAGATTCGCTTTTCACAGTGCGAAGGACTCGCGGAAACCTGCCGAGAACTCGCATCTCACGGGAAAGGGTACCGCAGATTGCGGACGCAACAGATGCAAGTTTCGTGGTCCAATACAAACGCGGGAACCCGCTACAATCTTGCCTGACACGGAAACCGATATTGCGCGCACAGATTGCAGACGAAAACCCGGGAATACGCTACAAACTAGCATGTCACAGAAACAAATACCGCAGATCGCAGACGCAGCAGAATCTCATTTCACTACGTAATATATACACGGGAACAACTCGCGCGTAATACAGCTAAGAACCGATATCGCGCACGCAGGTCGCGGACAAAAACACAGGAATCCGCTAAGATCTCGGGAACGAATACCGCAAATCGCGAACGCAGCAGATTCGCATTTCACGATGCAATATACAGCGGGAACAACTCGCGTGTTACGGGAGCCGATATCATGCGCGCAGATCGCAGACAAAAACGCGGGAACCTGCTATGAACTTGCTTCTCGGACGTACCGGTACCACAGATCGCGCCGCTGATGCACGATTCCCGTCTAACATAGCTCGGCGTCCAACGGGAATCAGGGGGTGGAAGATGTTTCGGAATTTTTATGTTACAGATATCAGGGGTGGAACGCATGAAATGTATTTGGGAGCAGTCACAGGAGCAGCTGAAACAGCTGTTTTGGAGCAGGTTGGGAGCAGCTAAAACTACATTCTGGAGCAGGCTAGCAGCAGCTCAGATCAGTTTTCATTGCACTTCAGCTTATGTCTTAGACAAGCACGGGAGTAATTTCAATTGTGCTTAGCAGCACAGATGAACATGAGTGGTTAGGGACCTAGGTAGATGGGATAACGGTGTAACAGATGCGAAAACTTGAAACCTTGTGAGCCTTGATGAGAACCAAAAAGCAAGTAGCATATGTTTCTGAAGATAGTGTCCTTGATATTTTCTGAGTGGCTTTCAGCTGCTCAAAATGCAAACCAGCCTGCTTATCGCACAACCCACACGTGCTCGACATAGTAATTATTTGAGCGAACCACGTGACGTGCGTAAGCAACGGACGTGCAGTTGCGCGGAGAAACAGGGCAACAAATTTCGAGTTTATCCATTGTGTAACTCAATACTAAAGCAGCAGACTACGATTAGCGGAGTTATCGTATTCGAAGCGATAAGCAGGACCATGGTTAAAGTACGCCGAGCAGATCTACCGCTCGCGTGAGAGCTGCTGGCGGCAAGGTTTCGGATCGGACCGCGTTTCAGTTCTATTAAATCAAGATTTATCTTGCAGGAATGCGGTTCTAACTTCTTTGTAACGATAAAGTACTCAAAGGAATCTTTTGCTCATTTGTTTTCAACTGACTGACATCCGGATCCCCTGGCCGCAGAGCCTCAGGCAATCTGACGCTTAACGACTCGACCTCACCTCGGCCGACTTGCTTAACTGCTGATGGTTGAAGAATAACAATTCAGTCGCAGGTGGTGTAGCACTTGGAATCCGACCCCTGAGTTTTTTAGTGCTCTTCGGACTTAAGATACACAGGGAGAATTAAACAGAACAAAGGATTGCAAGGCCGATCAAGCTAAACGCGCTCATTGTTGCCAATCGAGTCGATAAAAACCGAAACCAAGACAGAATACAATTTTTTGGCGCTCGTTTTGCGATTTGATGCCTAATGGCGCGAGGTATTGGCTGTGGCGCAGTTTCCGCAACATGGCGCAAGATGGCGCAGACAAATGCGTCTGGCGCAAAATGGCGCAGCCGTTCCACCCCCGAGATATTTAGCCAGAAAAACGGAATGGGCGATCTCTCGGGAGGGGGCGTGCTTACGGGGTTTTACGGTATTTAGGCATCAGATATCTGGAAATGTGTCCGATTCTACCACACAGATAAAGGTTGGTGCTTGTGTACTGCATGTCATGCCCTCAATCTTCAAATAAGAAGTCGAATATTCCTGAAAGACCTGCACTTCTAACCTGTAGCCAAGGCTGCCACCAAGGTTGTCCCGTACTGCCATGGCCTAAAAAATGTAATCGTGCTGTAAGCTCTGCAGGCACCATTCTGATTCTTCTCAAAGAATGCGAAGAAGTTCTACATGTGCGTCGCTAGGTCACATCACCATCTTCGCTTCATAGGCAGTGCATTAAGTGACTGGAACTAGAATGGCTAAACCAGAGCAACACTGCACCTATGCTGAAAACGACAAGTTTGTTTCGTCAGAAGACGGATGCCCTGCACACCAGTCTTATGACACGCCTAGTAAGTAAAACACTGTCCAGAGCAGCGCTTCAAAAATTTTACTGCAACAGTATGGATTGAAAAACAAATGGCTGCTCATATAGCACCACAGTGTGTTACCGTCACAATGAGAAAATGCAAGTAGCAGGTTGGTTGTAACCAACAGGGGGTCGACATACTCTAGCTTGACCTGTATTGACATTTCTACCCGTCACGCCTGGACGAAAGAGGCCTACCCACGAGGTAAAATGCATATGCCACATGATACACAGGTAACCCATAGAGCATTTCATTTGACCTCCACATCTAACAGAACAGCAGAGTCAATCGACGAGAACAAGCACCACTTTGCAACGAGCAAATGCGCATGCCACGAAATTACGACCAGCTTGTTCCAGACACTCGTTCCTCAGAGCAGTACAGCCATCCACCAAGTCAGAAATATCAAGCTACGATGAGGGAGCAAAACACCCTGAAATCTCCTAACTGAGGTCACACTACTCAAATGGGAAGATTCTGTCTTGAAAACAGGGGTCATAAGAACATCTTTCAATTCAGAAGGCAGAAAATGCCTTTTACGGAATGAATAGTAGGCAAATTCAGTGGCTTAGCAGAATTGTTGCATATAGTTTTGCATTTTTGTTTTTGCTCATTTTTGTCTTTGGCTGCTAGGAGATGGGACAGACATAAATAGCACGCAGAAAAACGTGCAATATCTACATGCTAAATGCTGAACTTCTTACTCAAATAGATTGTAAAAAATGACAATAGCTAAGGATTCAGGAACTGTGGAAAAAAACACCAACTGTGTTTTCATTCTATCTCAGAGCGTGCGAATAGAGGCATGGTTTACAAACCACGTCAGCAGCTCAACTACCACTGTAAATACGTGCCATTGAATAGGTTTGTTAAGTCACGTCAAAAATGGACTTACCAGATCTCAATCATTGTCATTCCTGGCTTGATTGTCTTCTGCATGTACTGCCTTGTCTGAAAAATAAAATAAACTCAATGAGCCAGAGGCTACCAGTGAAGGCAGGGGTCCAATTTCAGTCAAGGTGAAAGCCAGAACGTTCTCAGCCACTGATTGGATGCGCCACCACCGTTTGCGCTTTAATCAACCAATGACACGTTTATGACCCATTCGCGAGTTCACAATCAGGCAATATTTTGGTGAGAACGTCTTGCCAACATAAAAATGGCAAGAGAGGTCTCACGGTTCCCGACTTTTTTTCTCCTTTGTACTCCTCCATCCATCGGTTGATGTCAGCTTATGTTCGGCAGCAGAACAACTTCTATTTGCAAAGGAAGCGTGAGCTGTCAATGGCTTGCAACGTGAAATAGCCAACGATCACAATTTCAGCTTGCATCTGATCTCACTTTGCCGCAGCGCTCGGTCCATAGCAGACGATCAACCTCTTTTCCTGGTCTGTTAACAGACGACGTACGGTGTTTTCTCATTTTATTTCCACCTGCGAATGACACTTTTTAGTAGACGAAGCACATTCTTTACTTGCATTAGCAAGCTAACCGTCTATGAATGCCATCTTTGCCTGCTCCACGAGAGCGAATTAGATCTCACTCTTGCGGTAACCAAAATTGGGCCCCAGGTAAGCTATTACCAAGGCTGTAATCAGTGGAATTAAATGAAATATCCAGGACTAACCTGGCGGTGAGCTTCAGCCGCTTGCCTGATCTCCTTGTACTGGTCTTGAGACATTCCCTCCATGGCCTTCTTGTCTTGGTCCGTCATCCGGTTTTTTCCCGTGCGGCTACAAGCACAGCCTCATTATATTGGAACCTTCTAAGATGAAACTTTGGCACATGCATTGTTAGCTTTCCATCTACTTTCATTTGTGCAGGCATCAAAGTAAGAACCTACTGGCACGGGTACAATTGTATCAAACAGGCACAAGCCTGATTCAAGCTTTCAGATGTGCTTTTGCTGCACATCTAGCCACAGTAGAAGTATGCAGTGGCTCATGCTCACTCCTGCAGGAGAACCCTTTAAAACAATCACTCAAATCTGTTACCACGGCCTAGTGATGGAAATGGAATGGTGCAAGCATTCTTATCTGCATTTCAACAAAATATCCTAGTCTAAATTTCAGGGAAGTCTTCCTCCTAGCTTACAGATTTTTCAAACAAGCGTAAAATGTTCTGACTATAGAAGAGTAAGAATTGCGTTCATTGTCTATGTAAATACATCTAGTAATGGTCAATGACAGCTAAAGAAACGCAGGGTACTGTACGTTCCGAGCATTTTGCTATCGCTTCTCAGCTAATGAGATTGCCGCATTAGCCAAAAATGTCTCCGAGCATTTTGCTATCTCGCTTCTCAGCTAATGAGATTGCCGCATTAGCCAAAAATGTCCAAGTATGAATCATGTGTTTCTTAATTAAGCTGTCAGTCACTTGGTATATTGCAAAGATAAGGGCCATGCTCCCTACGGCCTACGTGATGTGACAGCCTTATCTCCGCACTGAAAAGTGCATCGCGTCATTTTTCTATGTCACCTATATGGATGGTAATGATTATGGTATGCCAGGCTAGAAGAATCGTACCGCGTCCGCAAGCTGATCGACGCACTAATACAATCCAACCTCTAAGCAGCCAGGATACGTTCCAACCATAAAATGTTAATGTATTTCATGCACCTAAACATTTTGTAGCTGGTTCAAAACTTGTCCATCTGGAGTGGCAGCCAATAAATAAACTGCACCAAGCGCTCCAGAGACAAGGAAAACACTACAGACATGAATAAGCTGACAAACTTTACATTACAGAAAGAAAACCCAAGATCAAGCAAGCATAGAAAAAGACCAGATGCACCAGGGTCTCAGAACTATTTTCAGTGATGGAAGTGGACCTTTCGTAGCAGGTATTGTAGCAGGCAAATATTGGTTCGAAGCAGCCACTGAGGCTTTTTAGAGCAGACGCCAACATCCGTTAGCTTGTACTTTTGAAAATGAAAATGTGATTGCATTGCTAAATGAGTTCATATTTGAAAATGATTGAGGGTTCCTTTTTGGTACTGAAGCATATTACTCTTTATCTTTTGTAGTAGGAAAAGATAGGATGCCAAAAAGAACTCCCAGCCTTCTTTAGAAATGAGGCTCAGCTAAGAGTATGTTCAACTTACAATGGATATTTAAATAAATAGATGAAAAATGAAGTATAGCACAACACTTTAGTTGAAATAGGGCCTCTCGTTCCCTCTTTCTTTTACACTCTGTAATTAATTCAGCCTGTAAAAAATGATGCCGAAATCTCTGCTGTCGTTACGCTGATTCTCAACGAAATGCGTTAGCATTTAGCGCAGAAGTTCCGACTCAGCGAAGGACGGGAATTCCAAGCTTGCAACGGTCTGCATACTGTTGTCTTCGGAGAGCCAGTCTGTTTTCCTGAGCGCCGGAGGTTTCGGATGCAACCTCCACAACTTCCCTCGACCGCTGCCTCGGTTCGCCTACTGTTGTCTTCGAAGAGCCAATCTTTCCTCCCAGGTATCGGCGGTTTCGTGCAAACGCCATTGTTGCTGCTCCTCGGTTCTACGTTGTCGCCTACGTTGTGCATACTAGGGAAACGAAGTCATGTGCTTATGCCCCGGTGTCATCGTAAGAGAAGTGTGTGTCAACGACGGCACGTCATTGGAAGCGTGCGAGAACTCTTTCCCTCTTACGTAAGAGGGAAAGTGGACATAACGAGTGAACAGATAGAAAGAACACAGCAGAAACCACCCAGTCCAGTCCAAACCAAGGACGGCTATGCGCATCAGTGCAATAAATGCTAACGCATTTAATATAATTCCCGTAAAATCACGGCACAAATCAGCATATATGCTAAAATGTCTGTCAATAAAAATACGTAGAGTCTAGAGTAACGTCCGACGGCACTCTTGCAGAGCATTCAAGTGCCGTCGGACGGTACTCCACTCACACATTCAAGTGCCGTCCGAAAGTCTCCTATAAAACGAGTTCTCGAAACGAGTTTTTCGAAGCGGAGTGTAGCTTAGTTGTAAGATGTCTGTCTCATAAGCAAGTGATCCCGGGTTCGATACCCGGTGTGGGCTTACTTTTTTGTTTTTGTTTTCTCAAACATTTTATTTTGCCGACACATTTGGTGATATTTACATTTTTTTTTTTTTTTTTTACAATTAACACAGAATAAAACGAATGTTGTCGCCGAAATTTCGCTGAACGAAATGGTATGGGACTTCGTTTCCAGAGGTGCATGGGGTACAGCGGGGCTTGGTTTCCCGGCTGGACACCGCGAAGCGGCGTATACGACGGGGCCAAATGGGTCAATAGTTTTGTAATTAGCAGCCGCATACTGTCGCCGCGAAGCGGCGTGAACGCAGGCGGAGGCTGGCTTAACAAGCTCCCCAGTGATACACACGCCGTCCGACTCTCTTTCGGACGGCACTTGTAGGCGCGATTGGAGTGCCGTCGGACGGCACTGTAGACACAGCCATAATAATATGCCCCCCCTCCCCCCCCAAGGTTTATAAACAAACTAACGATTCTAAGTTTATAAACTGCGAAAACAACTTCTGAAAACCTACATTTGTGCTTTAAAAGTGACTTTGTGCTTTAGTAGCATTTGAGCCAGAGTTGAGTCAGAGCTTGTAGCCTTTCCATTGACCACTGCACAGGAACTACCCTAACTAATGTATTTATCCAAATATAAACCCGAGTTTTTTTCTCTCCTTTCTCGGCCTAGCATTTTAAGATTAGAGGTCAACATATAGTCAAGACCAAAAACCGTCAACCTGTAATAGCACTGCGCATAATTTCCGAGCCAATCGAGCTGACCCATGCGCTCCACCACATCAGCCGCTGCTCCTAGCACTCGAGTGCAAAGAGGTGAAGCTCGACACGCACACGCTGGTGTGAGACCGTGAGGGACGACGCGAGCAGTGCAGGTGCCACAGTACACTGTAGCTATGGAACGGAGGCACGTGGCAGACATAATCATTGAGTGATATCATCAGGAGTAAACAACCTTGGTTCTGTCTTGTTACTGTAGCCGCTATCCCACTATTTTTGCACATTTTTCTCGCAACTGTTAGCTACTGACATCGTCTGGACATTCAGACGATGGCGAGGCCAGCGTGGTTAATGAGCAATCTCTACACTTCATTTCATCTTAAGTCAGGCGACGCTAAACTCCATGGGACCAATCAAACAATGTCAGAAGCGCAAAATCATGGCATTCGTCATCTATCTGTGTGTGCTCTTTCACCGGCTAAACCAATCTAGTGCAGCGAATGACCCTAGGCTTGCGCTTTTAGTATGTTTTTGAGCCTTTGACTGTGCTCCGACCTAAAAACTATGCTCTGACCGCAGCTGTGGCACACTTCTTAGCAAAACTGGCGCTTTGGCACAATATGTAGCAGATTTTCATTGATGGCGTAATTCAGCGCAAATGGAGGAGCACTTCCATCACTGTATTTTTGTGCGTCACATGATCCTCCAGTGTTTCCCTGGCCTTAGGACTTTTAGTGTGTTGAAACTCCAGGGATGTTCCCTAGTCGCCCCGACTTGCATCATACAAAATTATGCGAATTAGTTCCCAAATAATAAAATTTTCTAACCCCAAAGCTCCTGGAGAATATGTATAAAAAGACTATTTAATGTAGGAGACAGCTCTATATGCAATGAGTTGCCAAAATTTACCTGTCGTTTGGAATGGGATACTCCATTTCCTGTCCGACTGGGAAGTTCCCATCGGGAAACAGGTCACAGATAGGAATTGATGGTGGGTCCGTCTGCTGTTTGGGCCCTATTGAAAATGGAGGTTCTACTTTACTGACTGTGACTGCCAAAGAGTATGGGACAAGACACCTTATACTTAAACACCATGTCAGTTGATATTTCTAATGGCAGCAGTTGCATGTCACATACCGGAAGTCTCCACTGCTGCCAATAGTAGAAATTGATTGCCAAAAGTATATTGTGCACAATTTTCTATTAGAAAGCAGTGCTGAATCAAATTTTTTCCCAATTAAAAAATACACAAAAAGTTTGGGCAACCGTTCTTGCCTTTGTGAGACAGGATTAAAAATAGTGTTGAAGGATAACTGTAAACTGCAACAATTTTCCTGCAAAACCATTCCCTTCTGCAGGTAGCTTCTCTCGAGAAATGAAGTGCATACAAGAGCACATTTCTTTTCAGCAAAATCCTCAAATATTGCAGTGCCACTGGACTGATAGCAGACTTTGGCAAGCGACACCATACTCTTACAAGTAAAATCTTTTTGTACTCATTAGCCTTGCACAGGTATTATCGTGAAACTATGAAAGGAAACGCAGGAGTGTGTGCCGCCGTTACGAGTGGTGCTACCTCCCCGTGTTCTTACACAACGCAAGAACACAAGTGTACAAAGCAACGAGCAGCCAAGTGCAATGTCGCACTAGCTGAACGTTAATTTATGTACAATACAG
This sequence comes from Ixodes persulcatus, assembly GCA_013358835.2. NCBI lineage: Eukaryota > Metazoa > Arthropoda > Arachnida > Ixodida > Ixodidae > Ixodes > Ixodes persulcatus. The sequence goes on along the minus strand of JABSTQ010011322.1, from coordinate 263,983 downwards.
TGGCAAGTTATTTTGGCCTATCCTACCTTGCATCATGCTGCAGCTATTTTTCTTAATGCACTTTGTGGCAAAGTAATTCCACAGTCCCAGAATCAGTGGTACTTGATGTGAGCCTTTACTAGTGAAGTTTGCTTGAGAACTTTGTAAAATGTTGAACCTTGCAAAGGTCCATCTCTACTTAAGATAGCTTCTGCGGCTTCTTTACACATGGCATTTCTTGCATTGCACAAAATGCAAAGCTGAAAATTCAGAAATTACATACCTTTCGGCTTCTTCTTTTTCTTCTTCTTGGCTTCCTCTGCATCCCCTAGCAGAAGAAAATAACTCAGCGGCGCACACTAAAAACAGACCACAGAAGGGCATCGTTTCAACAAATGACTAGATAATCCAGTCCCATTTTCACTGACGTAAAGCCGGTGGGTCTAGGCCAACTCGTCGGCAGCCCATTTGTCGAATAGGCCAATTCGTCATAGGGCAACTCGTCGAAGAGGCCAACAGGTCACTGCTGTTTCAAAGCCATAATATATAATTTTTGTCCTGAAATTTTAGAGCAAATCCTGTCCTATAGCAATGTGTAATATCTCCGCATGGTTAATAGACCTCCAGTGTGCTCTTTCTTGTTCAAGGTAACAACTTGCAGCTTTCGCCGCTTTCACGGTGCAGTGGGGGACGATCACTACGTCGCGCATGTATCGCTGAGGCACGTGTTAACCTACCCGGCCCAACCGTTCTTGCCGCTTGGTGGCTACAGTCTGAGGCGCCTCATAACAGAAATGCTAACCCACCTGGCCCACCAGTCACGCCACTTTGTGGCGACAGTCTGCGGCGGCTGATTAGAAAAAGTAATAAAAACAAACAAAAGGATGATCCCGAAATTAACATTTCTCTACTTGTCTCAGGGTACTGTCCTGTCTTTGCCCTCTTGTGATTTTCCTTTCTGTCTTGTAACCTAAGAAAGGGCTGTCCGTAGTCCAAACAAAAATAAAAATTTAGGTCAAAAGATAACAAGGAACCAGACTTTTACCTCGGACCGTCATTCAACTTATTCGACGAATCGCCCTATCACAAATTGGCCTATTCGACGAATTGGACGTCAATAAGTTTGCCGTCGACGAGCTGGTTTTCGACGAGTTGGCTGGATCCCAAAAATGGTCAACGTGCAGTCAAGATGGTGTATGTTGATCATAAAGGCCCTGTTCACACTCTTGCGACCTCTTAAACCTGGGTTCCTTAAAACTTCTTAAACCAGAGGACACACTGGCGCCATCTATTGGGTAGCAGTGTAAACTCGGCGGTCCGGCATATTTTTTTATTTCTCTCGCGCATTATCCTTTCTTTCTTGGCTCGAAAAACTTTTGTCAATGTTATAAACGAGCCTTTCTATGGGTATTACGCACATTTGACCTCGGAAATCCCACAAAACCTTCGCTCTTGTGAAATGCAGTTCCGGGGTCACCGCATAGATGGCGCCACAATGCCAGTGTGTTCCCTTGTTCTAAAAATATTAAGAAGTTTTAAGAGATCTCGTCTCTCTCAGTCGTACTCGGTCGCAAGAGTGTGAACGGGCCTTTACAGTAAAACCAGAGAATAGGGTGGGGGAAAAAAAAACCAACGTAGTGGAAAAAAATGAAAAAGGGGGGAGAGACAACGTCAAACTCAGCTACAAGGTCCATTTCTTCTAATGTCGCTATCAACATTTTCATGTTTTTAAAAGGAGACAGCAGCCTATGTACTATCAGGTACAAATTATCGGCAAGTGCACTCATGTAAACAGCGCCATATATTCATAACAAAAATATCAATATAATCACCTTTCTCGTCGTTCTTTTCACCGGCTTCATCAAGTTGCTGCTGCTCGAGTAGATCTGTTACCTCTCCAACCGTTGCTCCATCGTGATTCTCGCCGTCGACCTCTTGCGGCGCTAGAGAAGGAAATTATAATCACTTCCTGGGATGTCTGAAGACACCAACAACACACGGTATAATGCCCCCAGTAAGACAATAGCCACGCTTTATCGCTTATCACGTTTTCGATGTCCGCCGCTGTAACAGTGACAAAGCGCCGGTCTGGCTTCGCAGAAGATACAAAAACAGCCATAAAGCGGAGCAGAAATTACGACCTTAAACGGATGAAACGGTGATATGCCGGGGCTTCCCTTCGCGGTTTCCGATCGGTGCTTTTCCAGTCCCCAACCTGTTTATTTATAGCCCAAGGGCGGTAATCAAACACTCGTAGAATGCGACCGGACCGCTTGCACCGTCAGTTCACTGACGTATCGTTGCGTTGGAAAATGCATTTTAGGTAGCGAGCAGCTGCTGCGAAAGTGTGCGTTGGCGTGAGCGTGCAGTTTTTGTGCCATCCCATAAACCGGTCGAGTGTTAGCAGCTCCCGAGTGTACCATGTGGGAAGGCGGCGGCCCGGACGGGGCCTGACGGAGGGCCTCACCTTTCTTCTTTTTCTTCTTGCGTTTCTTTTTTTTCTTGGCAGCCTCTGGAGCTCCGGCGTCGTCCTCGACGTCGTCCTCCTCGTCGCCGTCCTCTAGAATATCGTCTTTTTCATCCACATGTTTTCCTCCGTGGTCCTGCAAGACGGCCGCCATGTTTGCACTAGTTCCTTGGATCTCTGTCGTGTGGCGCCTCGCGCAGCTCGAGCCGCAACGAGCGCCGTCAGCGCCGTCGCGCGGGCCGCGCGTCGCTCGACGCCGCAACCGTCGCAACTGCGATGTTTACGTATGTTCAATGGCGGCAAATACAGGGTGGAACAAGGAGACGGCAGGCTCTTTAAATCGACCGGAAAATTCGGTTTCTTAACCTATCGCGCTACGACTTTGTGCAGCGTTGTCCACAGATGGTGCATTTTTTTTGTAAAATTTGCAAAGAACGAACTTACCTGAGGAAAAAGTAAAAAAAGAAAACGGCTTAGCTCCTATGGAAACACAGCGACGCCACCGGTCTTCAAACAACACGGCGCCGTTTCGCACGGGAGACAAGAGATGGCGCAAGCGGTCGCGACGCCAACTGCCGCCAACGAACGAGCAGACGACTCCAAGAGCCGGCGTATTTAGCAGACAAGGAACTGCAGTTGCTTGTTGTTACCGCGCCTGTTTCTGTTTCTGCGACTGTCGCCGCCTGCGGAACGCGCGCCGCTTTTGAGTCGAAAAGATTGTCTGCTAAAGACGCTGGCGCGCCGTATGCTCGTTCGTTGGCGGCGTTCGTTGCGCCACCTCTTGTGTCCCGTGGGAAACGGCGCCGTGCTCTTTGAAGACCGGTGGCGTCGCTGCGTTTCCATAGGAGCTAAGCCTTTTTCTTTCTTTACTTTTTCCTCAGGTAAGTTCGCTCTTTGAAAAATTTACAAAAAAAAATGCACCATCTGTGGGCAACGCTGCACAAAGTCGTAGCGCGATAGGTTAAGAAACCGAATTTTCCGGTCGATTTAAAGAGCCTGCCGTCTCCTTGTTCCACCCTGTATATTGGATGAGGTCAAGTCGCCACAAAGTAGTTGTTTTACTCTCGCTGACGAACGATTTAACACGATCAACTCATAAGGCACTTATTTCTATCGGTCTTAAAGCCTCCATTACTTCACTCAGCGAAATGACCAGATGACGTCTCGTAAGACGACAGCGCGTTTTCGAATGATGATACGCCATTTATTGTTTTCAAATTTGGGGAATGTACTTTTAAGTCGGGAGTTGAACTGTCCTAAGATTTCTCGAACGATCTTCGAACCTTGGAAGACCTGCATATTGCGAGTTTTGGGAGGAAAGGCAACGCAAAGAGGTTACCTTTACGCTGCCCTGTAGCACGTGATTCTTCGGGTACAGCATAAACTACGGGAGCACCAGGTGAGGTTCAGAGCAGGTGCTGCATTTCGTTGCCTCCTTTGGGTGAGGTTGCAGTATGTACGCCTCCTGCAGTGGGCGAGAGTTCCTACGTTGGGGAGAAGCGGGGACAAGCCCTTTCTTCAAATGCGTCAAGTCGGGTTTACTACGGTTTAGAGAATGGGCACGTTTTATCGAAGCACGGTTTAGAGAAAGCAGGGGCTCAGTTTAGGAGAAACGCCGTTTATCGAAAAGGGGACGCTTTTTTTAAAAGAGGCTTTCCTACATCTCGCGTGTATCACTGGTCCGCGTGTTAACCCATGCCCCCCGCTGCGCTCCCGCCGCTTCGCGGCGGCAGTCTGCGGCGGCTCATTACAAAGATTTTAACTCACCTGATTTACCCGTACACGCCGCTTCGCGGCGGCCGAATTCGCTAAAAGGAGGCTCGTCGCCATTTTCTCTAAACTGGGTTCTCTATAAAGGCATTCGATAAACCGGGGTCGGTAAAACGGCGTTCGCTAAAACGAGCTTCTCTAAACCGCATGCCTCCGCGTCAGGTCTTCCTTCAGCTTTGGGACACAAAGAAGCGCCAGCCTTCGGCGGTAATCCCGCAGTTTCTCGGCCTCATTTGCGACATGTCTGTCCGCTCCCCGCTCCTCGTAGCAGGGTCGCAGGGTTGTTGCAGTGTGTGTGTGTGTGTGTGTGTGTGTGGGGGGGGGGGGGGGGAAATTTTAGGTTTCGGACCCTCCAAGCCATCCCCCCCCCCCCCCCCTGCCTACGCCACATGCTTCCCCCTCTTTGCAAATATCAGCTGATCTTCCGAGATCTTATATCTTTTTGTGCAGGAATGTTTGTTGATAAGCAAACCTGCCACTAAAATTAGAAAGTAATTTGTAATGTGAGTAAAAGTTACTCGGTAAAAGTAATTAAAGTAAACTACTGATTTCCGAAATAAAAATGTGACTGAAAGTTATTAAACTACTCAGAAAAGTAGTTAAACTACAGTAACTTGAGTAGAGTAGTTGAACTATGTACAAGTCTGCCCTCCAGTCCCGCGTGGCCCGGCGTCCACGTGATTCGATGGGATTCTTCAGGCCTCGGCCCCTAACTGATTAAATAATACAATCATTGGCTGTTCTGAAAGTCACATATGCATCTTCTTGCGAAGAGGTGGTGATAAGTAGGGATGCCGCGAACTTTTTTCGAATCGAAGTTTCGATGGTCGAATCAAGCGATTCGGAAGGTTCGAAAGATTTCGCATTTTCGAATTTTCTATATCGTAAAATTCGACGTAAGTCGAATTTTCGAACTTGTTAAACTAAGAAGTTCGACGCTTTTCGAACCGTCGAACTTATTACGCTAAAAAATTCGATCCTTTTCGAACTTTCGAACTTATTTATCAATAGAATTCGAAAAGTTTCGAACTTTCGAATCCTGAAAAGTCAGAAGTTCGACGAACTTCGAACTTTTAGGGTAAAAGTTCGACGTTCGTCGAACTTCGAAAGACCGGCGGACGGTTTCATTTGAATTCAAATAGTGAGGAACATTCCTAATTTTTTTTTTCTCGAACTTTTACATGCGGTGTTCCGTTCTTTACGAAAGACAATGCCGTTTATTTCAATGATCTGGCATGCTTAGTTTTAAAGAAATAAATTCCCGAAGGAGCGAGGAAGGACGACAGATTTTTGACGATTATCGTTTATGCCAGATTTGAAGCGCGATGTAGCCGAAGCTATTTATGGTAGAGATGTTAAACTTTTTAAGAATGATCTATGTATAGCCTAGATAAGTCGTCTTAAGATATCACTTTTGTTATTCAAGGTGAGTTTCGAAGAAATGTCTAAGCATGTATCTACATGAAATTATGCCCTAAACTTGGTATTTATTTTCGTCTAAGTCGTTTGAGGTATCACATTTAAATTAACACCACAGACAGTACATATCATTGCCATCTGCAGAATACAAAATAATGTATTTATTGTTTTTTCACCTTAAGGAATAAATTACCTCATGGGAGAAGATTTCTAATATTGTTCAAGTTCCGCACGTCATTAAAAGAAAACATTATTTTTTTTCGCTTCACGTTCCTGGGACGTGTTTCTTTTAGCCTGTACACATTTTTGTAGGAGAAAGTTGTTTCGAAGTTATGAACCTCTGAATATGCAAGAATACAACACATCTGGCGAGTTCTTGATAGTTTTTTCTTTCTCCAGCTTTTTATCCCCGAATTTATTAATTTTTCTTTTTTTTTTTTTTTTTTACTATTGGCACAGTTATTTAGGTCGTAAAGACATAGCTTTGAACTTCCGAACCACTAAGCATGTGACGAGTAGTGCCTTCTGACAACGAGTTTCAAACAATGACCATCTACGCGATCTTTTATGCAGTGAAGAGCGACAGTAGCTATTAGCGGCGAGAAGTTTTGGTGGCGCCCTCCTGTGGTTCCCCTTTGTGACGTCATTACCTTGCAAACAACAAGTTCGATGGTGTTTGTTATTAGCATGGTGGAAGCTTGAAATCATTGCGCTCTCAAAGGAACACTGCCAACACCGTCAAAATTAAAGTTCTTTCATTCCTCTTATTTCGTCGATGATAAATCCCCTTTCCGACGTCATAGTCAGCGTTCGGCCAATCGTGGAAGGCCGACCACAGCGACGCTTTCGGTCGCGCACGGGGCTAATACATAGGCATAAATAATTTCAGATTAAAATAAGCTCGACCACGCCCTCTTTCCCCGTATTGTTATCTTTAACAGTCCGAAAGATCTGGAAGGGGGAAGGGGGCTGAGGCCCCCCCTCCCCTCTTCCCTCCCCCGTTTTTCCTCTTCCGACGCCACTTGTATGGTAGAACGCTCCTGGACCTCGAGTTGTGTCGGCTTCTGTGCTTTTTGCGAGGCGATTCCTCCGTCCCAGAAAATAAACCTCCAGGACAATTACAAACTTAACTTACTATATGCCAGCGTCACTCGGGCGGCGTTCGATCGGATTACTACCAGCGTGCAACGGGTGGGGAGGTAGTTTGCCAGGTCGCTTCAAGGTTTTTCTGAGCCTCAACCTCCTGCCCGCCCCTGGCCATTTCGAACTGGATGAGTATCGTAAAACAGTGTGTTCGTGTGATCACTACTGCGTGATGCACGTTAATGACCATCCCGGGCTGGCGGTCACAATTACTGATCTATGGTCACACGTCACTCTGCACTGGCAAATATTCCAGCACATCCGGGACACTTGCCGTCTCATTTAATGGCCTGACCAACTTCGCAGAGCCTAGGTATCACACCCTAACTTTTCTAAAACTGATTTCGTGGAAACCAGTGAGTCGTGAATACGTTATTTGAAACTGAAACTGTGGAGGAACTTGAACACTGGACTTCGAACTTTGAAAACTTGGACTTGAAAAAAATTCAAAATCTTCGAAGTTTTTTTGTTTGTTTTTTTCGAATTCAGCGTTAAAAGAGAATCGAAACTTTCAAACTTTTTGAACTTTACGCAGAAATAAATTCGAAATCTTCGAATTTATCGAACCTCAAGTAAAAAAATATTCGAAATATTCGAACCCGAAATTTTAGAAACCGTGAAAGCTTCGAACTTTTCGAATTCGAAACTCTACTGTGATCGGAAGTTGCGAATTTTTCGAATTCGAACCTCGGTCGGTACGAAAATATCGAAATTTTTCGAAATCGAACCTCAGTTTGCTTCGCAAATATCGAAACCTTTCGAAATCGAACCTAGGGTGGTTCGCGACATCCCTAGTGATAAGCAGAGTGTCGAACTGGAACCGGACCGTTATGTTTAGCCGAACCGTAACCGAACCGAAATCGTCACCGCCATTTTGAAACTGAACCGGAACTGTACCGGCAAAAAATTTAACGGTAATCGGTTCAGAACGGTTCAGCTCAATATTTGGTTGTTTGTTAATACCTCAGACTAAATACTTGAGAATACAAAAGAATGGCAGCTGTATTTCTATTTATTGGTTAAATCGTCATATACATAATTGCAGTGAATGACAAATGGTGGTAATTTATGGCGTGTTTGTATAAATGATATGACGTCACGTGTCATTGTGTCACGTGCCACCATGACGTGCCGTGACCCGACGTCACGCGACGTCGCGGCGTCAAGTCGTCGTTTCGCGTGATTGCATGCCAAGTCTTTGCGCCACGACTTTACAGCCAACGTTTATAGATTCAATAGCGTCGTTGACTCCGTGTCGTCACGTGGCACCACAGTTTCGCACCGTGAGACAACAACGATGTACTTGATTTTCATGCGGCCGAGCACTCGACGACTCGAGCTCATGACAATCAAAGCCTCGGCCAAAATTCAAGGGATATATGGATCGAGATGAGCCGAACTCTAACAATGTCGGGAGGTTCAGCCCGTGCTTTAGGCTTTGCCATTGTCCGTGACTATGACGGATGTTGGCTGTACATAATCGGCACCACCACATCACGTGGCCGCTTGTTGTAATTGCGAGTCGAGGGGGTAAACGCTGCATATTTCTTAATTTTTTCTCAGACTGCCACTGCTCTTGAAAAAAGGCCAATACGTATTCCGCAGGTTATCAACGTCAAGGATTAGACCTAAGTGGAATATTTACTGTAAATAGAAAAATCATTGCATGGCCCATTTCGCATAATGCTCACCAAACTTATCCGGATCACGCGAACGGCGTCTTGTCTCATGGGAGCGCTATCCTGGCGGCAGCCAAACTTCATGACATATATAGCGCTCAGTGGAAGTCCGAGCAGGGGCCCGCTCAAGACCGAGATCGCTGCTGGTCCTAGGGCGACGCAATAGTGTTGCTTACGAGGCGATCTAGGTTTTTCCCCTCATTTAGTAGAAAAAGCAAATGCTCATTGAATCATCCCACCATTGACTGTTTTCAAAGTCACCTACGCATCTTCGTGTGAAGATGCGGCGAGAAGTATAGATTGCCCCACCGGTAACATTTCTGCTACATCCACGGTTCAGCAAGTGGACTCCCCTGCTCGAGCAATCTTATTGAGCACTACGTCACGGACTGGATTTCCTGTTTTCCAAGTTTGTTTCTCGTGAAATTCGGAGGTTGTTTTTCGGAGTTTATCCTTAACTGAAAATCCAGGGTTTATCGGAGTTTATTTTTGGTAGGTTCCTAATTCTCTGAAATTCCGAATTTACGTTTATCGCATTTTTAATTTTTCAAAAATCTAAAACAAAATAATGTGCTGACACAAACGTACCCTAAATTCATCAGAACTCGCCTTTATCGAATATTTCTGCAGCTACATTTGTCATTGGTGTCATTGCCATTAGCAATACTAATCCCACAATGAATATAGCAAATGACTGTTCATTCTTTAAGATAACTAAACTTCTGAACGTAGTCGCTGGGAAGCATGGAAGCTTCAGCTGCACTCCGTCTCCATTGAAACGTGCGGGTTCCTGGCTTTCACTGTTATAAAAACACTACCCTCCCTTTTTTCTGTAGTCCGAGATTTCAAAGGAAACTGAAGTGGCCCCTCTCTAGATCACTGACACTGTGCTCTTACAAAAATTTATTTATAAAACACCACCTCTTTTGCTTTTTATTTTGCTGTCGTGACTTTGAAATTTGAAGTCTTTAGGATAAATCCGAATTGACGGAAATTTTACTGGCGAGTGTTTTCGAATTCTTTCCGATTTATTCGAAAACACGGAACCCCAGTCAAGAGCAGTTCTACTCATGCCAGGATAGCGCACCCTCGAGATAAGACGCTTTTCACGTGTTACGGAAAAGTTTGCTGAGCACTGTACGTAGCACTGAGGCACCCAAGTATGTTTTTTTTTCTTCTTTTTTTTAATTGCTACAGATAGTTATCTTCGCGTGAAGAAGCATTAAAAGCACTAAGTGTGACTTCATAGCCGGGCCGAACGTTACGCAGAACTGCAGGCGTGTAAGGGGGAGGGAGGAGAGGGGGGGGGGGGGGGCATAAAAACCTTTTTTGAGTCTGAGAAGCTAAGTCGATCAGCAAGACGTTAGCAGCCGGTCTGACTCTCACAGGAGGTCCGTTCTCAACGTGTTTCAACCAGCTCCGACCACCTCCGTATTTTGTTTAAACTTCCAGTCTTTGGGTGCAAAATAATAGTCCGAAATGATTGTCCAATAAACAAAGGAAGGTTAGAGGAAAGGAGAAGTTTAGTTTTTAAAGCATACTGTGTTGTAAAGGTTTTTCGGCGACCTATCTACAACACAGACTAGAGTGCGTGGTCCCGGAAACTACTTTGTTTGCATAAGCAATCGTGCCAGAAAGCGTGTTTTTGTAATGCCACACGCTCGTGCCGTCCTCATGACGCCGCACAGGGCAAGAATAAATAATAACTTTCATGTATTGGAAAAAAAAAAAATGAATGAGTCAAGATGTTTCTCTGGCTTGCACTGACGTCACATCAGCTGCCCTTGTGGCGGCCTTGAGTGGCAATGACTGTCAGCATGATGCGATGACGTCACGCGCTAGCCATTTATGGAAACAGTTCCTTTCTGGTAAAGTGCAGTATTTGCAGCTCTAGAAAAGCCTAGGCCATTAACCGTCCAAACTGAAAAGTTGTCCAGTATGGCGCAGTCTCGCGATGGTCTTTCTGCGCGTGGGTATGGGCGAGAGCGTGATCACGTGGCAAAAGATAGACGTATAACTGGTCCAACGAGGACGTAGCTTCTACCTTAAAATGGCAATTTCGGCCAGTCGGTAGCTTCTACCGTACTGTCAGCTTAGGGGTGAATGGAGTATATTAAAGTGCTATGGGGCATGACGGATGATGCACAGAGCTGTACAGTGAGGGCCCAGATCAAGGTTGAAAAAGATCGTGATTTTTTTATACATCAATTAAATAATTTGTTTTTATTTAAATCAGATTAATTTGATTTAAATCACTGTAGCTATAAAGTCGTGACATTTTTTTTTATTGTTACATGCATTTTTAGACACGGCAGATTGATTGATCAACCACTGATAACAATGCGGAAGAAAAAACTAATTGTAAATTTAAGGTACAGATTAATTAACAACGTTTCACTGATGTAAACCCCACCATACTAAAACAAAACAGCTTGAACTTTTTTATATAATAATAACTATAATGTTTTTTCTTCTGTTTCTTTTTTTGCGTTTTGATTTGCTTTTAACAAGACATTACTTTTCTAGTCTTCATTTCTTTCGAATTCTGGTTTGATTGGAAAAGGACATTACGTAACAGACAAAAGAAATGGAAGGTAGAAAGAAAGCTCAATGATCTGAATTGCTCATGTTCAGTCTCACGTCAATCTTTATTGTTTGATGATTATTTGATTTCAGTACAAACCAAATGCACATAATAAGCATCAGATGATAGACAAACGGTAAAGAATGCCTATTTTCGGGATTATCTTTGCGGAAAGTGTTTGATTTAAATCATCATAGTAAAATTGCTTCGATTTAAATCACAATTTAAGTCATCCTGATTTTCATTCTCCATCCTGGTCCAGACACACGTGCACGAAAAACCGAATACTGTAAACGACTTATTTTTCGCGGACTCAAATTTTCGCGATTTAGGTCAAAGCTGAAGTTTTGGAATAATTCGCGGGTTCTAATTTTCGCGACGCGGCGGGATCTCAATACAGATTCCAATGTGTTTACATTTTACCGGGATTGTTCACGGGACCTATTTCTCGCGAATTGTAGGCGATTCGCGAAATTCGCGAAAATCAGGTCCTCGCGAAAATTAATATTTCGAGGCAGTATTTCGCCAAGTTTCTAGTTCATGCTAATGCCCAAGTGTGATATATATTAGAAATATCATCGTGCCTCTATGTCATTTTTGTAGTAAGGCATAGCGTATCGGATTTTTTTGAAGAATTATAGATTTTGTGTATTTGCCATTATATCAATCATCTGAGCATGTGGATCGTTTTTACGTACCCGGTGACCCGATGTTTCACAGAGCCATACAGTGAACAAAGAACTAGGTTACCGCAGGCCGGCTCAACAGCTGGCATATTTTCAAGAAGCGTCCTTCCGTGTCAGTCTCAAGCGGTGGTGTAAACCTCGTAAAGTCCAATTTCAATAATGATAAAAATTTATTTAATTACTGACCGAAAATTTGACAACTTCAAAGATGAGCCAATAAACCTATTCAATATATAAATCGTAAGTGAATGCACGTCTTCATTCGTATTACTGAAAGATTATCTGCAAATCTTCACCGGCGTTTTATCTGGATAGCCAGGATAGGCACGTAACCAGTGATTTGCAGACTTAATTTTTTTTTTTTTTAAATTTCATTTGGGAGCAGATTTAAATAAATGTGTTTTCCTGACACATAAATGACTTTTCAAACACAGACACCTGTTATTGCTTATTTCATGTGATGGACCTCAATCTTACGTGTCTGCGAGCTAATAATAATAATTGTGTTGTGTGTATGTTTATACAACCGTAAGTTAGTCAGCATCAATGTACGTTTGGTGTCTCAGCTGTAGTTGAGAAATTTAGCTAATGCAGTACAACCGCTAGCCTGGGGTCTTTAACGTCCACCACGCAGTAGGGATACACGACCGCACGCCGGAGTGATGGCCATCCAGATCGAAATGGCCAGGGGCGGGAATTGAACCCAGGATCCCTGGGTTCTGCAGCGAGAGCTTTCGCTCCACGCGGTCCGAGCTGAGGTGCAGTAACACACTCGACCACCGATGCCCCTTTGTCTGTGGGCTGGACGAAAACAAAGTACACAGGTGCGCGTGGTGGACTCAGACCGGCAGAAAGCCACAATACATTCGGCTATGTTGGGCAGAGTAGCGAATACTGCTTTGTTACACACACACACACACACACACACACACACACACACACACACACACACACACACACACACACACACACACACACACACACACACACACACACACACACACACACACACACACACACACACACACACACACACACACACGCATACATACATACATACATACATACATACATACATACATACACACACACACATATATATATATATATATTAGCAAGAGTGTTGCCTCTTTGCAAAGTGAATTGACAACTATATTTTTAAGGAGCTCTACCTCACCCAGGCTGGACCAAATTAGCCGCGTAGCAGGAAATGTTTACTTGGTTACGCGCTGTTTCAGGAGAGCTTTCCACCTGAGTAAGAAGACTCGTATATACTAGAGTGAGCAATTTTAATCACTCCTTCTTGCATGATGCATTTCGGTTGCATTTCGGTGCTGAATGTAAACAATGTTTGTTAGGAAAACAAACATTGTGATTGCAGCTGAGTGTTTTTTTTTTTAATATATAAAAGGTAGACTGAAACGAATTGTCCCAAAACTTTCATGGTATTTATGAAGTCTAATGATAGCTTGCGTGTATATCATGAAACATATTTCGTGAAATATATTTCACGATATAGATATGCCAATGAGGTGCCCATTCTATGACATTATGTCTTCCAATGAAAACATTCCGTTAAGAGCACAGCGCATGATTGAACTTTTAAGACTGTGATAAGTTGTAGTAATCAAGTTATGCAGGCGAGTTGGTCATGACTTAAGAAATTAGGAACGACGCGCAAAAAGACGAGGACAACGAGAGTAGAGCGCAAAACGAGCGCTGCATGGTGGCAAGACCTGTACAGTGCAGCCTGGGGTGCTATGTTGCGCTTTTTGGACTCCCAGGAGACTTGGAAGAGGGAAGTGACGTCAACGACTAGAGAAACGCAGATTGGATGTTGACAGAAGAAAACAAAGTCAACATCCAATCTGCATTTGCTGCGTTGTTGACGTCACTTCCCTCTCCCTAGTCTCCTGGGAGTCCAAAAAGCGCAACATAGCCCCCCTGGAGGCATGACGTGGCAATATTTCGTTTTCACAAGTTTAGAATGGAATGGGCGGAGTCGTATGGCAAGATTTCCTTCTTAGATCGCGGGTTGTAGCGCCAACACACATGTTGCCCGGTGAATTCCAGCCATAAATCCAAAAACTGCAAGTACTGAACGTCTTGGAGTTCGTAGGTTAAAGGGGCGGTGCAACGATATTTGTTTTTAGCGTTTTTCACTTTGTATGAGCTTACTGGCACTAGTGGGACCCAAGATACACTCGCACGCAACGCCACTGACCAAGAAACCTCTTTGTTGCGGTGTAATGTCAAGGAGAAAGCGAGCGTTTTCTTTCAATCTCCCCTTCGCAAATTTTGATGACGTACCCTGGTGGTAGCAGCATCCTCCAGGGACGATATTTGAATGCGGCTCATAGAGTGGACCCGAGCATTGCGTGAGCACTCGATTTGGGCTCGTGATAATTGATAGCTCGAGAAGCATTCGGATAGTGGCCCGTGTCCAATCGCTGCAACGACGACAATAGCCGAGCCATGACAATGTCTGCGCGTGTCCTGTGGTTTGCCAACCCCAGCGCGTGGCTACGATCAACATTGGCGGCATATAATCGGCTCCAGATCACATGGCCGCTTGTTCTGGCTGCGAGTTGAGGGGGTGAACGCTGCTCGTTTTTCTTTAATTTTTTACTGGGACTTCTATTGCGTGGGGTGAAAAACGAACGCGTGTTTCATAGGTCATTAACGTCAGGGATCCGTTCTAAGCGGTATTCGCGCAAAGTACAAAAATTGTTGCATCGCCCCTTTAACTTTAGGTCTGCAGATCAGCGCTTGAAAACGATCTTTACATCCTCTACAACCTTTTGCATTGACAATTTGCCGACAGCCTTTAATAAACTGCGGTGGCTTGGCTCGGCTACGCCAGGATATACGTAGCGTGAGCTTATGCGCACAAAATGAGAGGCGCTATCAAGCGGCTCCGCGGTGAAGCGTCAGACTTGGCTACTGCGCAACGGAGGCGCACAGCTGGGCACGCGGCGGCGCCAGTGCGTCTGCCGCGGCTATGACGTCACTCCTCTGGAATGCACAGACCGGCGAGGCGCGCGCGGTGGCGGCGGAGCCCGCGGCGGTGGCGGCTCCCATAGAGTTATTATAATGTACGCTAGAGGTTCAAGTGGCGCTAGTGTGCTGACGCAAATTGAAGCAGACAGCAACCAGTAAAAAACTGACTTCCGGTAATGCATTTCTATGGGAAAAAGTGAGTGCATTTTCTCCCTGCGCTCGATCATAAGAGCAAATATCCCAAATAATTCGTACGTACTAGGTAGCTTGCAACATTTCTCAGTCAGGCCGACGAAATAATTGGTCAGTTACGGCGTTTTTCTTTCAGATTCATCGCATTAAAAACGGTGCTAAAACGGCTTTGTACGTCCATTTATGTGCACTGTCGGACACTGTTAGCGCGAACACGACGTCAGCGCTTTTCAGCATGAGGGATATACGTGCCAAACGAACGAAGAACATCTAGAAATTGAGGGAGGCGGCAAGAACTACGCAGTAACACTGGATCAGTAACTACCCGTGCATGTACGATCAAAATAAATTGAAGGCCACGTAATCTGTTTCGATTTTAAATAAGTAAGAACGCTTTATTCTTTCTGCTCTGAGCGAAGATGTTCGTTCCACGTTCAAAATATCACCCGCACGCTCAAAATCTTTGAGAACAAGTGCCCAGTAAAAGCTGCCCGGCAGAGAAAACAATACCAAGATACACCTTTCATAGCCCACGGACTTTATTCTCTACGGTTTGAATGTTTTTATCCGCTCATGCACGACGCGGTCATTTTCATATAGTGACAGGACTGGCATATTATCAATATATAAGCGTCACCGGAATGCTGGCGAGCCTTGAACTTACTCTATGTTCCTTTCGATTGTAATTTTGCTTTGAATCGTCGCTTGTTGTTACACACCTTCTGCGGAACACACGTTTGGTACTGAAATGTAGCGAAGTTAAACGTCGTTCACTGATGAAGAAAAATGGGCTAACTAAAGCAATTACACTTTTACGGTGTTAATCAAGGTACAAACTATTCGGTACGACCCAAATAACCAAAGTATTCAGTGTTATTTTCCGGCGAAGAAACAAAATGCACGCGCGTTTTCCCATAGGAATGCACAGGAGCACCGCAAAAGTGGACTGGTTGCTGCCTGCTTCAATTTGCGTCACGGAAGTCGTATAGACACTAGCGCTAGTTGAATCTCTAGCGTACATTATAATAACTCTATGGCGGCACCGGCGCGCCAGCTGTGCGCCGTGTGACGTCACTGCTCCTCGCGCTTGCGCAGCACGGTTCTTTGACAGCCACGCGGAACTGCTCAACCTCGGCCAGTGTAGCTCACGCTACAAAACACCAGGGCCAGCTTGCTAGAACAGCGTCTCAGCTGAGACTGGGTGAAAGAAAGCACTGCAAAGGCTGGGGCGCGCGAGCGTTTTGAGACGGAGCTTGAGACCCGCTCAGCTCGTGCGCTGGCTTTGGCGGTGCTTTCTTTCACCAAATCTCAGCTGAGACGCTGGTTCTAGCAAGCCGGCCCAGATAATCGTCAACATATCTGTGTACCTTGCACACCTGTTGACGCAATGCCGTTTCTATGGACCTGTCAAACTTCGCTAGGCGCTCGCCCGTCCTGTGCTCGCAGCGCTCGTCCTGCGCTCCGCTCTCGTTGTCCTCGTCTTTTTGCGCGCTGTTCCTAATTTCTTTAATGTAGCAGTCACTGACATTCTAGGTGAATAACCACTTTGGGACAGTTTATCGATTCAGATTACCCATGTGACTAGGGTAAAGAACTGAAAATTTCGCTTTATAAACACGGCGTTTTATATTTTAACCTAGTTTTTTACCACTGCGTCTAAGCAAAAATAATGAAGCGAAATTCGTGAACCCGAACCGAGCCGAAGTAAATTTCGGTTCCACACTCTGGCAGAGATACTCCCCAAAGTATTCAGGAATACAGATACTGAGATGCGCGAATTTTAAGGCCAAAATACAGACACTGAGATGCATAAATTTGATTAGTGTCGTGATGTAGGCGAGTTGGTTCATGGTAACGGAAATAAACAGCGCGCAAAAAATACACAAGGACGAAAGGGCGAAAGGAAGGTGCGAACGACACCTTCCTTTCGCCCTTTCGCTTGTGTCGTTCGCACCTTCCTTTCGTCCTTGTGTATTTTTTGCGCGCTGTTTATTTCCGTTAGCATAAATTTGCCATTAATGAAGCGGATATCTCTAAGATACTTCTGCTAAAACGGCGAAAAGGTATTCCGGAATTCAGATTAAAAACAAATATTTGCAAAAATCGAAATTACGCAGGCAAGCTGGTTAGAAAACATCGCAATATAAACACTGAGACACGTGACTCTACTTCCCCGTGTCTCGGAGTTTAAAATATGATGCACATACTTGTCCCCGAACGCTTGGGAGATTGGGAGGGCGTAGTTCGTTGGCGAATGCAAATGGTATATGATATCATGACTGTGTTCCTCCTTTTGTTTCAAGTTATGCACCTTCCCTTACCTTAAATTCTTCATATCTTCACAAATATCATACTTAATGCCCCCCCCCCAAAAAAAAAAAAAAAAAAAGAAGAAATATGGTGAACGGAGGCAAATGACTACATGACATGCTTTACACAAGGTGTCTGCCCGAATTCCAACCTCGTGAGGGTGCATTTAAAACTCACCTTATGTGCTTCTAAGACACATAGAATGGGAAGATGGGACAAGAGAGTCGGGCCTGTCTGCACCAAGGCATCCCAGTCGCCACAGAGCGTGTTGTAACATAAGAGGAAGAGAAGCCCCGCCAACAAATTTTGTACTGTCCATTATTGGGCTTTCCTCTTTTCCACTAACCTCCATTCCGGAGGGGGAGACAACTTATAGTTCGGAGGCTTTTATTATTATTATTATTAATTCAGGAAGAACGACTTCTGAAGCCTGAGAAAGTAGAGTTGTCCTGCAAAAAGAAAAAAAAAGAAAAAAAAAAGATTACGAGGCAAACAAGAGAACGGCGGGACAAAGAGCAGAATGAAAGGAATCGAAACGAATACCGATCCTTGACCAAGGCCCCTCTTGTGTTTGCGGCAACAATAGACCCTATACAAAACCCCATCAAGCAACATTGGCGGATGCCATGTCTTAATCACCCTGGTGATATCCCACACCGCCTGGTGAGAGTTACAAAAATTCCAGAGGGGAAGCAAATTGGCTTAGAACGACGAAAGGAGGAATCATACTTTTGGTTTTTAATTTCTAGGCTAGGTGGCACAAGCTACAGCCCGTTATAAAGGATTCGGCCGTTAGCATCCATCCACCCATCCGTCTATCTATCCTTGAGCAAGAAGCGTGTGATTGGATCCGAGCCCCCAGCAAACGCTGACGCAGTACTCGCTTTCGATACGAGTCGAGCCGAGTTGGCGCCGAACGCTGCCGGAGTCCGCGTGTTCAAAAGCGGCTCCGAGGACGTGCCCAACCAATGGCAGACTGATAATTTGCGTAGCAGCTACTAGATGGCAGTGGCGTAGCCAGGAATTTCTTTCCGGGGGGGGGGGGGGGGGGGGAGGGGGGCGCTGAGGTGGCTTGGATGTCTATGACTCGGCTGGACTTCGGTTGCGGCTGAACCCCCCTAAGCCCCTTACCCTCTTGGCTACGCTCCTGCTAGATGGCGCCCGTTTTTGAAAAACGCTCCCTTCAGGGACAACAACAAAAAGATATACCACAAGTGTGATGTGTAATTAGTAGACCACTACCTAAATATTTAAATTTACAATGACCAAAACGTTATCGAAAAAAAACGAATGGAAGCAAATGAGAACCACGGTCAATTTTAAAGTTGTCTCAGAAGCCAAAATAACGAACACGAAAAATTCACAATTTCTGGCATGCATGCAGAAGAATATCATTGGTCCTTCCTCGTTCCGCGTCTAGGAAGAATTTGTAATGAATATTAGACTGTCTGTAGGCAGGAGTGATCGCAGTAATGCGACGGGCGATCATCAGACCTTCTTCCGAGGATGGTAATCTGCAGTACTTAACGTGTGGAAAAAAATATTCTCACAATTTTCTTTTGAGTTGAACGCGTTAGTACAGTGTAGAAACGCTAAGTCTCGTTCGCACAGTTCCGCCGACTGCGTTGCGCTGCGTTGCGTCATGCAGCACAACGCCTCCACATTGGCTCGCCGTAAGGGTCGCCTAGAGTCACTAGGGTCGCCGTAGCAACAGCTAGACGCAAGCAGTCTTGACAAGACGCAATTGATTGCAGTCGCACTCCAACGCAGCTGTGGGAACGAGCCTTAAGAGTCTATTAACCATATAAAGACATAGTTCGGGTAGCACGTCTACTTTGAATTATTTTAGTAGCTCGAGTGACCGCAAATAGCTGCCCCTGACAAATGTGTTTTTGCCACGAAGACTAAGCGGAAGCGCCCACACACGCCATCTAGAACGGTGGTAAGAAGAACGCGTGAAAGGAGGAATCTCTCAGCCGCTCTGATATCTCTCCTCGGCGATAAGAGGACGGCCCATGCCGCATTGCTGCGAGGTACAGCGAGACTCTCATTTTCCGAGACAACGTCAGAGAGATCGCGGCACTTGAAGACTCCCGTGCCAGTCCCAGCATCTGTCCGCCATGAAGATCGGAGCTGCCCAAGTCATAGTCGCCTTAGCCTTAGCGGTGCTCTGCTGCGAGACGCAAGGTTCGTATGCTTCAATTCGCCTTTCGTTTTCTTTTCTTTTTCTTTTTTGAGCCTGTTTGGTCACGAACTGGAACAACTGTAGCAACTGGTAGCGGAGGGACTATTCGGTGAAACATGCGGGTGTCAACAAGGGTCAAGGGTCTGGCATGCTACTTCATGAATAATAGAAAAAAAAAATATAGAGTAGATTAAACAAAAAGGGAACAGAGAAACAGAAAGAGAGAAACTAGACATTCAGCGATCAGCACATAAAACAACACGAGAAGAAAAGAAACATAAAAAGGGTGTGTCACATAAGTGTGTGCCGGTAGTCCTGTAACCTTCTACAGCTGAGATTCGTGGCCCTGGTAATGTTACGAGTAAGGCTCATTTTAGTATACTTCTTTTTTGTTTTCAAATAAACAGTGTGCGCAGTGAAATAATAAATGTTTCGTGTCACGGAGTATCCAACACGTTGTGCGTGTGAATTAGTCACAGGGATAGGTTTATATTTTCTTGACTATGCCGCGTTGAGGCGCAACCGGCGTGCGATTCAGCTGGCCGTTCCAAGACTCTCGGAATTTCCACTTTCAAATTCAGATCAGTGATTGCTACGCGCCTGTAATTGAAGCGGGAATATCTAGATGAAATAGAGTTTTCTTATATATTCCCGGATGATGCGGTTTGCACCTGTTCTTCATCCAGAAACTATAAGTAGATTTTTGCATTACGAGTTAATGAAAAGTTTGTCGATAATTGCGTACGGCAGCGATTGAACAACAACGCAACATAAGCAGATATGTTCATGGTTCACCAGATTTTTAGGCGAGGACCTTTATATAAGAAAGAAACACGCCTCTGAGAGTGTCTGCAGAATTTCCTTTGTATGATGTATTATCAGCGTGGGCGCGGCTGAAGGGTCCCAAATTGAGCCGACTAGCGGATTCGATGCCGAGGGCCTTCCATTTCGTTCTTAGGTCCTTTTTCTCAAGCGGACCAAAGAGTTTATGACTACAATAGCAGCAGTCATGTAATACACATTGTCGTTGCCCGCGTTTTATTCACACAAATTAAACTCGCTCAATTTCAATTGTTTCTATACTAAGTCTATTTTTAACCTTTATTTTGCCCAGCCGAGACAGTGAAAGATGGCAAAAAGTGTCCCGTGCTCGACTGCAAGGGAAAGAACTGCAAGACTAAGTTGGGGGTTTCCGGCTGCCTCGAATGCGACTGCGAGAAAGAGTGTCCCGTTCTGCATTGCCCCCCTCCGTGTCATCCCGAAGAAAATGTGCCGCAGGACCGCTGCCCCGAGTGCGTCTGCAATGGTAAGCGCACTACTTCGTATTCGCATCTAAGTAAGTAGTTCATGATGTTAGGGACGCTAATATCTGATATAACACAGAAGATGGTGACGAGCTGGTGAACTGCTTTGAACACCTCAAGCACCCGAGACTAGGAGCAAAAAGTGGACGACACACACACGGGTATGTGTGCGACCACAGACCACACTTTTTGTTCATTTATAGTCTCGGGTGTTCAAAATGTCGGCTAATATCAGCTTTTTGGGGCTCGCCGCCGGTGCGCTACAAGCCAGATAAGCTTGAGAAGTGCGCAAACACCCAAGTTTTTCGAACAACAAGTTAAAGCATTAACGCATACTGTGGGATAGTTTGCATCAGCTTGCACATTATTACGTTAGATAAAGGCGCACTATCGACTTTGACGCGTATACAGGTAAGATGACCAGTGGCGTTGTAAGGTAACACATAGATCGTCCATTGGTGTATTATAAATTACACGCACCCGCTTTCTTTCTTTCCCCCACTGATGGACGCGAATTAAAGACGTGCCAGAAGACTGCGGCACCTTCGCAACAGAAAACAAGATTCACACGGTTAGTCACTGAGAACAACTCGAGAACGACGCGTTCGTGGCAAACCTCGACCGTTGCGTCATTTTTGGACATCCTATGCTTACGTACCGTAACTTGATAAAAAGGAAAGAAGAAAAAAAGGCTATGCTCCGTTTTAGATTAAGTTGGACCGTAGCCAACGCTGCGATGAGATGGAGCCAGTCAAGGACCGTCAAGAGTGTATCTTCACGGCCTTCGCCGTCCTTGCATACGTCTGCTACCAACGGCCAAACCAATCACGCACCGTAAAAATGCGCCGCTAACCTGCACTTTTTTTTCTGTGCATGATTGGTTTAGAACATAGAACATAGCTTTATTTGAAGAAAATTAAACAGTGACAGCAAACGTACAAAGACGACGAGAGCCATGACGAGGCACTTTTGCCGCTGCTTGATTGTTTAATAAAACTGGTATGAGCCAAATGAAAATTTAAGAAAGAAGAAAGATAAAGGCGGGGGGGGGGGGCACCCCCCCCCCCTTATTTTTTAGTGAAAAAGAAACGAAATACACCAGCTTTTTAGTTTTTTGGTGAAATGACAAATATTATGCCAACAAAATAGATCCGGCCAACGCTTCGCCCATGACGTGACATCCGTCCGTGACGTCAAATCTTCCTACAGACCCCCGCTCCCCCGGCCAAATGCCCCTTAAACGTAACCCATAAATCCGCCCCTGGTACGAGCCTGCTCCTTGTTCTTGAAGTTAGCAATCACTCTAATCAAATGCTGTCGTGTTTTTTGCATAAGGAGGCGGTGTCCCGCATCCGGCGGACGACGGACAAGACGTGCCCTGCTTCACGCCCATGCTGAGGCGGACGCTGCGCCGACTGGCCGAACTCGAGAACCAGCTGCGTCACGTCCGGCACCTCGTCGACGACAACGAGCTCCGGCTGCTGCGGCTCTTTCCCGCTCTGGAGTCCCGTGGCGGTAAAGTTCCGGCCCCTACCCCGCATGCCGTTGCTTGAGGATCGTGGCACGTGGCGTACCACGGCAGACCAGTCCCGTCCTCCGGCGCGCGGGCGCCTTGTTAGAGGCATCGTTGCATGATTGGTGTTCCTCGGGGGCACAGTGTCCAATAAACATTCGCATGCAAATGAACCCCCGAGGTCCGTCTGTGTTTCTTCTTGTGAGCATGATGTAAATGTCAGCCTGACCCGCTTCGCGCATG
This sequence comes from Ixodes persulcatus, assembly GCA_013358835.2. Taxonomy (NCBI): domain Eukaryota; kingdom Metazoa; phylum Arthropoda; class Arachnida; order Ixodida; family Ixodidae; genus Ixodes; species Ixodes persulcatus. The sequence goes on along the minus strand of JABSTQ010011322.1, from coordinate 241,509 downwards.
ATACGTGGTCACAGTGTGAGTGACTGCGGTATACTAACAAACTTGGAGAGCATGGCGACACGTGTCTTGGTAGCTCAGTGCATGATCTATCCCTTCCTTTCTCGAAATATCGCAGTTCAAGGGTACTACGCACCACTAACACTTTTTGAAGTTGCTTGTCGTTTTTCTTTTCTTTGTCTCCTTGCGTGTGTTTTTCTTTTTTCTCTAAAAAAGCGTGTGTTTCACTTCAACTATAATAGCCGCCCTCAAGTAATACACTGGAGTGTTTACGTGCGTGTATACGTAGTTTCGGGACCTGCGAACACCCATCCATTGCAATTCAGGTGTATGGGCAATAAAACAAAATATCTTTGTTAATTACCCTCTTTAAATAAACGCAAGATAATTCGCATGCCTCAGCGAAGAACTTGAGATGAATTTAAATAAGCTGGAAATCTCCAACGTGCAATTTGAATATTAGTCTCACGCTGAAACTTTTAAAGCTCTAAAATCTTACAAGGAACATGCAAGAGACTGACTGTACCCTATACCGGAAGAAAGTCTTTTTTTCTACTTTTCATCACATCATGCTTATATCTAATCACGATACATAAATAACGTCTTGTTAAAGGCGCAGCCTGCAATGCTATAGAGCTCTAGCATACTTGACTGTGGGCCCTGCAGCAGCTAGAAACCTGAGGAGAGAATACAGGGTCAGTGAGTAAAAGTAAGACAACCTTGCAAAATTAAAACTTTGTATGAATAATTTCTGTTCCATTCCATGATAGTTTGCCTGCTGAGGGCGTTTCGCTGTCTGGAACCAGAATAACGCAGAACTTCATAGTAGCATCATCGGCGGGCTTCGGAAATAAAAGTACATATACATACGATTGAGGAAAGTAGTCACTTAACCAACTACTGAAGGCATCGAATGCATTAAAATGTCCACCCCCACCCCCTTTTCCGGTCCATGCTTGCTAGCTATTTTCCGAACGTTGAGCTGTTGATGGTTGCCCAAAAATAAATCTGCCACTGGACCTGCTGGGATGCCTTCCCCGACTAGGGTAGTGATCGGAGAGTCGAAACATCACCAAGTAATTTGACCAATATCCGCATAAATGGCACCAAAAGTGCCAAAAACAGGCCACCTTGTGGAGGTGTTAAATTTGAAAATGACTGCACATGGTGCTTTTTTATGGCGTAGCTTTTTTTCTCGCTTGAGGTCTACAGCTTCACTTATTGCTTACAAAAAATTCATTGGGCCGTTTACCAGTGTGCTAAAGGGCTTGGGTCAAAGACGAAACCAACAACAACGTAATTTTCGTGAAATAAAAATGTAATGTGCACCATTTCTACGCGGAGAGCAAGTCGTCTTCCTCTTGCGCAGGAGTTGCGGTGACTTCAGAACGACGGCGTGCTCTGGTTGGCTTTGATTGAAAGGATAGTGGGTAGACCTCAATGGCTAATGCCTCGACGTCTACCCACTATTTTTTTAATCAGCCAATAAGAGCTCGACGTTCTGACATTATCGTAACAACTGTGCAACATGCAGACGAACTTGCGCTCCGCATTATTATCACCAGAAAAATGAGAAATAACCAACATCTGCTGAGTGTATGGGGCCTGCAAGTTCGTCTGCTCTTTGCGAACCTTGTGCGTTTGTTTACCCCATAAATGAGCCCACGTGCTTTTGTTCCCCCTGACCTCAACCAATGGCGGCGCACATTTTGGAACGCTTGCTTGCCGCATAGCTTTAAATGGTGGAGTCCTAGGGTACGGCAGTCCAGACAGTGTATACTATGAGCGCCTCATCCCAATCAACGTGTGCAGTATCCATCAACATGTTCTTGGTATAGAATATCTGGAATAAAGCGTGCTTGTCAGACACATCTCGGGGCGAACGGACCCGTCAGAGAAGCTTGGAAGATTACGATGTTGCCACATGAGAAAGCGACATCCAGGGAGCGTTTCTTGGTATATGTTTAGGTTGGCTCCGTCTCTTGAGCTGCAGTAAACAGTTTCCAGAGGCTAGAAGTTTCTCGATTTTTTGGTTTAATGCGAAAGCATTAACTGTCTCATGGAGCGAGCTGACGTCATCAGTTGGAAGCGCGAAAACGGCAGATAGTTTCCGCGCGCCTTCAGTTGCATATGCCGGCGCGCGTCGACGGGGCTCCCATTGGCCGCTGCGCCATGGCCTCCGAGATCCCGAAGCGCGCCCGCGCTGGTACGCAGCAGACGACAAAGGAAGCGGACGAGCAGACGACAAAGGGAGCGGACGAGCGACTTGCATGCTTTCGCATTCACAACTCATGAGACATGCTTAGGTGCACCTCGAGCTTTTTGTGCGTATGGTTGATTTCTCGTTGACCCGCACATAGAACGTTAGGGAATGGTCTCGTCAGGCGTTGCGACTTTTGGATTATGCCTACTTTATTTCCATTCTTCTCATTAATTATTACTTACCAATCAACATATTGCTACGACATCAACCACAGAATTGTCATTAAGTTGTTTCTTCATACTAAAAAAAAATAGAAGTGAAAAGAAGTGAAAAACTGCACCGGTATTTAAATTTAGCTACAGTGCTCTCCAAATTAATACCGAAACTTGGTTTTCATTTTATTGAGCAATTGCTGGTTGTGCAGACACTGGACAAGCTGTGATGCTGTCCCCAAACGGGACGGGCGTTAAAGGTGTCCCGAGGAGGAGGTTTCTGAGATTGCCGAAATATGGCGATAACTCACTCTGCGGGCGTTAAGCACCTTAGAAAACCATCAATCATAACGATGCGCGGCCGATTTCTCTATTAAAAAAACAATCAAAGATCGATCACACCGAGGTCATCTCCGGCAACGGGAGGAGGACCAGAACATGTGGCCTATGAAAATGCGACATCTCGTTGAGATTGTAAACGCTGTTTTTACAAAATGTGCATGCGTTTGTAGACGATGGACGCCAAGAGTACCTAGTCCAAAAATATTAATTTTTCGCGGAGAGGGACTATAATACTGCAGTAATCGTCTCAAAAACAACGCACAATGTTTTATTTTATTTTTATTTTTTTGTCTTCCGCGGGAGTGATGTGTCCGGTCATCAGACCTCGATCGTGCGCTCGCTGGATTGAATCGTAGTCCGGGCGGTAACGGGCAACGAGCTGCGCGCATTTGAGATGTTTCGCGGTTCCAGCGGTGGGAGGCGCGAGGATCGTTCGCTCGCTATTGGCTGACAGGGGTCCTGGTTCTGGATCATGCTCCTCCCATCGCCGGAGATGACCTCGGTGTGTTGCGATCTTCGATCGCCCTTTTTAATAGGGAAATCGGTCCGAGTATCCTCACGATTTAGGAATCTCTAGGATGCTTAGATCGAACAGATTGAGTTATCGCCACACTTAGGTGATCTCAGAATCTTCCTCAAGGCACCTTTAAGGATTCAAGGTGTCACCAAATAGTACAATCAGTGGCCGAAAGAATAGCCCCACAAGTGCCTAAAACAAGCCACCTTGTGGCGTCGTAAGTTTGGGGGTGAAATATACGTACATGAATAGAAAACTTGGGTCGATTTGATAGATATTTTTCTTATTTTTTTAGGAACTTTAATAATCTTATTTATACCGTTACCTAATGTGCAACAATACGCTGAACAAAACACACACAAGCACACAAAAATATTTCAACCAGCAATGTTCACTGAGTAGTTTATGCAGCCTACGTATACTTCACCATTTGGAGACCGCAGTTTGTGTCAGGACACTGGACTACCTCTTTTTTGGTCGTGTCGTTTTTGTTTATTAAGTAAGAGGTTTGATAACGAATGAATTGCAAAATTGAAGGCAACCTGACATCGTTATTGCGTAAGGGTGCCAGGCTTTTATAACCTGATTCGCTTCTATCTCTAATGCATAAATAATTAAAGCCATATATATTTATAAAACAACAACACCGCATGTGCGCCATCTGTGTGTGCATTCGCACTAAACGTACACTCACTTTCTGAGTCTGTACTGCGTTAAAGTTAATTATTGCACTCGATGCATAACAGTTGCGTTTCGGTGAATGTTTGTTATACCTTATATATTTATCCTTTCTTCGTGAGTGTTTAGGCGCCAAATAGAGTGGTGATAATCTCAAAGGGGATATTTCAGTGGCTGAGAAAGCGCGTATTGTCAGCAACACTTCGCAGAACTACGCAGACCAGTTACGACCAAAACAATCATAAAACCCTGGCACTGCCAATATTTCAATATTCGGGCGTCAATGACTACTTTATAAAAATTGTGCGTGAAGCGTTCGATGCATACCGGCGTAAGTACCCACAACTTTATATAATGATTAAAAACAGAGATCCCAAGAAACACAGGACGAAGTCATCGCCGGTTGCCCCGATTCGGCTTGGTACTACTTGCTATTTAATAATTACGCATAAAAAAGAAAAAAAAAACATAGGATGTTTTTTTTTTACAACATATCAGATGTATCCGCTATATTACAAATAAATAATTGAAGATAGGATATTAAGGATATGGCATCGTTACATGAGAATAGTAGACTAGAACGCGGACACATGATGTCCCCGCCCTGGGCCGCACTGGCTACAAGTACAGGTCTAAAAATATCCACCAGTGCACTTTTCTGCAGGGCACGCTGAAGGCAAGTATCTGAAATGTAAGGAATGAGTCGAGCCATTGACAACGCTTACACAGAGTTTTGAATAAAAACGCAATTTGCGCTCGGACATCGACATGAGAAACGTCCCACGTCTTTTGCGCGCCGTGCATTTTTTCCCGTAGAATCGTCTTTCTGGTAGCAGTGGCAGTGTCTACCCGTGCGATGCAGGGTCATGGGTAGGCTGACATTTTTAACAGATCTTTGCGCCTCGTTTTATATTCGGATGGGCAGAAGAAAAACTTCTATGCAAGCTGAATAAATCGTATCTCGCCGACGCTTTACGCCACTGTGACTCTTAGGATAGGCTTGCCAGTCAACCACTGCTTTCACGTATTTTCTTTTCTGAAGAACGTGTGGAAACCCGAAGATCTACGATGCCACACCGTGTTAGCGGCTAATGTGGCAGAACTAGTCGAAATGTTAGAGGTAACTTTTTCATAAACTTCCTTCGTAGACTGCGGTGTGTGGCGTAAGCGTCACCAGAAAGTAAACGTACGGGCATCTAGAGCGTGAAGCGGAACGAAATAATATTTATTATTGCATTTCTTGGTTAAGTATATTTAGTAGAAGTCTCAGGATGAATCCTACGTTATATATATGGGTTTTCTTCATTTTCAGCACTGTCTCGCAACGAAATTGACGGAGTAAACATTTACGACGGCATCAGTGAAAACAAACCTAGGAGAGGCGTGGAAGAACCAGTATATTATATTTGTCAATACGTTATACTTGATTTTGTATAGCCAAACGACAATAAATATGTCTTACAAGACACTCCCTCCCCTCGCCCCCAATACCATTATATTTCCTCTATCAGTCATAAGCTGTCAACTAATTTAAATAGCGGACAGTGAAAGAGAAAGACAAGCAAAAGGTTGGGTTGGTTGCGAAGCTTGCGATTGTAAGAGATATTTGACTCTTCAATTTTGATTTATAATTATTTTGCTTGATATCAGAAATGGCGCACTCTAGTAGGAAGAGTGCTGTTTTGTTCGCGTCTATTCGGCATGTTTCAGTGTGAACGAACTGAGTGGCCATTTTTGAGCCAACACCCTATCGCTTGGGAGAGACATCATAGGCGGAAGATAATTTGTGATTTCCACGAACGGGCCGCAATCTATATTAAAAGAAGCAAAACTCATGCTAATCACAAAATAATGATTGTAGGAAATTTAAAACAAAATATATATATAGTTTGAAAGAATATTAACTGTGTGTACGACTGGTACTGCCGAATGTTTCCTAAAGTTTCTGGCAGTTGCCCTTCTATATGATGGGGTGATGTTGACCATTACGATGATTATATCTGAAAATAATATTGACGGTGATGATGATGTTGGTGCGAGTTTCCCTCGAAAGCTGAAGTGGCAAACTCGAGTCAATGTTCTGCTTTCCAGGCATGTAGGACTCTTGTTTCTTTTTGTTTTGTTTTGTTTTGTTTTAAGCGTTATTTATTGTTACGAATCATTATTTAGTGGTTTGGAAATGTAAGAGATCGTCCAGCGTTATTGCACTGATTTTACGATTTTAAACAACTACACCCGCGTCTCAAGGGTTCCTGATCCGCGGGAACGAGGATACGCACGGCGCCTCCAACCACCCGGGCCACCACCACCATGAATCCAGAGGAGGCCAGGACGACGAGAATCCCAACTTGTTGCATGTGCCTCACCAACACGGGCGCAAACACAGCGGTGAAGGCGGCCTTCGGTTCCCGCTGAACCGACCAGAAAACAACCTCATTCATCGGGACGATGCCCTTGTTCAAGGGGAGCCAAGGCGTAAGTAACTTTTTTTATACAGTTTATGTCAGCGCAAATGTATTACTGCTGAGTTGAGCTTATTAACAAAATAAATCGAGAGTTTATTGCCCATCGGAAATTCGCAGCGGTTTAATTATTCAAGACTCAAAATAAACAAAAATCGGTTCGAAATGTTTTACTAACTGTACCATTGCTTAAAATGAGCATGAGCTCGGAAACATCGAAACTGAACAAGAAGTTGGGTAACGTGGTGCAGTATTGCTTTCTGCCAGTCTTCTTCACATGCACCTGATTAGCATGCAAGATGGACAAGAATGGCGGAGACTGAAAAATGGTGAAGTGCCCTTGAGTGCCGTTCGGAGTTTTTTTTTAATGTTTTTTCTTGCTGAAAACTTCTGCCCTCCCCCCCTTTCCTCCCCCCCCCCTCCCTCGTCCCCTTTTTTCCTGATGGTCCATTTGCGCGTTCGCACCTTGTTTGCCCGCAGAACAAAACGATTTTCAATTAGATAATTTATTTTTTTCTCAGAAGAACGAAGATATTTTATTTTGGTTTTAACGCTTTTAAAAGTGTATCCACATACTGCATGTACATGTATGCCGATCCAAAGACACACCTCAGTGCGCGATCTTCGCATCCCACAGGGCGCCAGTGCTGTCCATTTTAGCAGGCGAGGATAGGAAGCCCCAAACTCACCAAATACGCAATAATATTGATCAGATGTTCTTGTTTATATTAAGCGTTTACATAGTTGACGTACATATTAACTTAAGCAGTATTTCGGTTTCAGCGTGGTAAATAATAAATATATATTCTAGAAAAAAAAAAAGTTTGTTTTGAAACAGCATTTTATTTTCTTCAAGTATCCGAAACAGAGTACGACTTTGCAATCTGCCGGGTGCGACCCAACACTGCCCTTCCAGTCGATCAGCAACAGCCAGTAAACGGACTTATCAGCCTCTGGCAGCAGGTACGTCACCACTACAAGCTATATGTATTCTGCCCCGAAAAGTAAAAAGTAAGAAAGAAGTCAATATCATTAAAAGCGGTTGTCGAGATACCTATCACGAAGTTAACAAGAACTACTTTGTGGGGAGAAACATTTAGGTAAAAAAAAAAAAAAAAACACATATCTTTGAAGCGGGTACGGGCTACTTTAGTGGTGGATTATGTTTGTTTTAGTTTTTCAGGTAAACAAAATGAGAACGACATGTTAACACGGCGCATCGCTACATGTGCCGCGTTATGTGTTCAAGTCTAGCCAGAGGACGTAACGTGTGCTGGGTGGCATTGCTAGTGCAAACACGACATTGGCCCTTATTATCACTTTATTGAGACAGTTTATCGACGGACAGACGAGTTTGTAGCGCATGTGTCGTTGCCGAAGGACGAGTACATTTCACTCCTCTCAGGCCGCCATAACATTGCTAATACTTCATACAAAGGACAGTCCGCAGACACTGTCTAAAGCCTGTTTCTTCTTCTTGCAACAGTAAAAAAAGCGAAAACCGCCGATCGCATTGTTTGTGCTAACCGTGTGTCGCTGTGTGTATGCTTGTATGAACCTGAGTTCGACGTGATTGCAGAAAGAAAGCAAGGATCTGAACGTGCACGTGCACGTCACTGGGTTCAAGGTGGATGCGAGCGCACGTGACCATCGCGCCTACATGCACGGCATGCACGTGCACACCGAGGGAAACCTGACCGACAGCTGCCAGTCGACCGGGGCCCATTTCAACCCCACCGCCACTGTGCACGGAGATCGCCGAGCGTCTATCAGGTGGCCGAAACATTGCGCACGTTGCCCTACGTACAAACACTGCACCACTCCCGAGTCGATTGCGTTTCTGTAAAGAAAGAACTAAAAGGAAACGAGGTATTTGTATTCGACCGAAGCGTCGTTTACGAACAAACGTAGGAATATTGTTTCCCACACGGGAATAAATTGCTTCCGCACTATTCACGAGGGTAAATCCCGGCGAATCATCGCGAGGGTGTGGGGGTATTCCGTACGCTAAAAAAGGAATACTATACTCTCTGTCGCGGGTTACGAAAAACGGCATAAGCTATTTTCACAAAGCCCTTCACTCTTTCCAGTTTAGCAGAGCCAATGCTAGAAAGCAGGCGAGAGGGTTAGCTTCCTCTCTCACCTCCTCGACAGCGTTTGCACTTCTAAAGTGGAAAGAGTGCAGGACTTTTGGGGAGGAACTTGTCTCGCTTTTCTTAACCCTCATCAGAGTACGTGCAGTCCACTTATAACAATAATGAGAAACCCCGAAAATTCAATCGTTATAACCGATTATCGTTGTCTATCTTGACTGGATACCCCAAGCAAGAACGCACGGTACTCTAGAAACTGATCGTTATAAGCGGTACATCGTAATATGTAGTATCGTTCTAAGTGGATTGCACTGTATACACAAACGCGCGGGCCTGACGTCACGCCGCTGCTGTGAAGCCGTTGTAGGAGCTGCGCATGCGTATAAACATCTCTTCGCGCGAATTTGATTTATGCGCACGCGCAGTGGCCACACCTGGCGTTCGGAGACGCTGACTTGTTTGTAAACAGCGTGTGGATCTATAAAACACCCCGCAATACCCACCTCGTCTAGTAGATCACCCGCACACAAGATTAGCGTTATCGAGCAATACCAGGTCACGCATGTTCATTCATTCAGTCAAAATACACTTGGGCTCGAAAATGTGGTTAGTAATATACTATGCTATAAGTATGTGGTTAGAGAAACCGTAGTGACGGGTTTGCTCGTAAACTTATTATTAGTTTTTTTTTTTTTACATTACTTTTCAAAAGGTTGCGCGAGCACCTGCGAGAGTTTTGCGTTAGGAACAGCATTTTACGTACTTTTTTTTATGTTTCTAGGCATGTCGGTGACTTTGGAAACATAGCGTGCGACAAGCACGGAATAACGAACGTGGTCTTCACGGACACCGTGGCGTCGCTCACTGGGTCTTCCAGCATCGTGGGACGCTCTATCAATGTGCGTGTGTACGCCGGCACATCCCCGGCACATCTCCTCGTCACGTTTGTCGTGACGAGGAGTTGTTTTTTGTCTCAATGATGTGCCCTCACTCTTGCGATTTTATTTCATTTCGACTCGTTGTCTATCGGTGACTTCATTAGCTCATTTACTACCCGTATTCATAGCATACGTCTTGCATTAACTTTTTTTTTTAATTTGATAGTAAGTTGCACGTAAATTTGGTAGTATTCTCCGCTTTCGCGTTGCCATCGCTAATTTTAATTTCAATAAGTTTCTTAAAACAAATTATGAATCATTTCTGAGCAGCTTCCAACATTAAAGCGCACTGGGTTGTCAGTTATTCAATAGCGCATAATCCGAAGTGGTTTTAATGGTCATTTGATTTATTTATCTCCCAAGCTGCGAATGGAATTGGGAAATACAGGGCAGGGCGTTCCCGAGAAAAGAAAACCGTGTTTTTCGGCCTAGGTAAATAAACTATGCATAGCAGAAAGCTCAAACTCCGTGAAAACATGGTAGTAGCGGCTGGAATATAGAACGCTAAAGTTTGGGAACATGGCGTTACCTAGATCAAAACATGATTGAGAAAAAAAAGACGAAATTTATTTATCAATAAAAATGTGGGCACCGAACTTTTATTTTAATGAAGAAAAAAATCTTCTCAGAAAGAAAGAAAACAATGTTTTCTTTCATGCTGAGAAGTATTTTCTACTTATATAAATTCCTGATGCGTCCACAATGTCAGATCTCGCCTTGACGATATTGGGCTTAGGTGGACGTCGGTTCATAAAAACATTTCGCCTGGCTCAATTTTTTTTATTTTTTTATTTGGGTAACGATATGCTCACAAACCTTCCCGTTCTATCCCAACCACTAGCGTCACCTCGCGGAATTTGAGCTCTCTCTAAAGCATAGCTTATTTACCCGGGTCGAAAAACACGGCTCTTACTTTCACGGGAACGCCCTGGTCAGGGGAACGTTCATGCACTCGTTCAACCGAATCGCTTTCAAAAAGGCACACGTCCACATCCGTGTCTCTACTAGAAAAACATGGCACAAGCGGTCCGATAGAGTGTGCGATGAAACGCCTTTGTGCCGCACCAGATCCACGCGCATATGGACGACCTGGGCAAGAACCCGCACATCCCTGCCAGCGTGTCGTCGGGCAACGCGGGTCCACGCATCGCGTGCTGCGTCATCGAGAAGGTGGACAAGCTGCCTCAGCTGAGCACCAAGACAGCGCGTCGCATCCTCAGGGACATCATGCAGCCTTTCAGCGACATCGAAAACGAATGAGAGAAAATCGTTTTCGCGGGACGTTCACCTACATATAGCCCTGCGCCGGATCGCTTGATTGCAGCCGTGCCAGCCACAACAATGTAAGCATGCGCGAATTGTTGAACTTGCTTTGTTCGCATTGTTTATTTGTTTAGACACAAAGTTTAGGGTACCGAGGCAAAAGGCAGATTTTTGTATGCCTGGCGAGGCCCTGTTATTTGTTTGCAATCGGGTACCAACAACGAAACAACACCAGAAAAGAAAAACAACAACAACAAAGAACTGAAAGAGTGCACAAAAACATGCAGCCTGCCTTCCTCATAATATCGCAATAAAGTGTTTTATGCATGTTCATACTCACTAAATATTAGTAGCATAGCACAGTTATGAGTAAACTACTATTGTGCCTGTATTTCCTTGATATTGAAGTAAAATAAAATCCGCCATTTTCATTCGAAGTTTTGTCCTTGATATGTCGGTCACCTGAAAACTCTCCCGGCTGTTAAGAATAGAGTCCTGAGACACACACACACAAAAAAAAAAAAAACTAATAAGAAAACCAAGATATCGGACTGAAGAGGAAGCCAATCACCGACATTTATTATCAGCACTCGAATACTTCGGAGAGACCGCCGCGAAAAGGAGCAAGGTTGCGGCAGCGCGAGATCTGAAGTCAGGTCTGGGACGATAACGCTCTCGCGTTTCTCCGTCTGCATTTCTTGCACTGACAGCTTTCCAGAAGGCGGGAATTCAGCGAAAAATACTTGAAGAAGCGCCCTAGAACTTCGGAATGGTTTACTACATGCGAGAAGAAATATACGCACAAAACGCTTTTAAAGATGAGCTGCGGCTTCAAATCTCGAAATCTCGATGCGTAGTTTAAGCAATAGTAAAACTGATTAGCCATAAAAATAGAGTAAGATTGCCGTTTTCCAGCATCTTGCGAATATTCTGAGCCCCCCAAAAATGGAATATTTCAAGCTTCGTATGTAATCAAAGCAAAATATATTGAAGGATAAAAATTAAAACAAAAACACACACGCTATATTTTCACTGAAATGAGAAGAAACAAAACTGCTAACAGGGGCCAAAAGGCCAAAACTCTCTACGAACTTACGGCATAGCACCGTGTGCAAAGCCGGCACAAGACTGTGCTGACTGCGGCTGGGCGCCTCAGTCTTATCGCATGTCCACATTGCCCTGAAATTCTAGTCGTCTTACAAAAGATCCGCCCTATCTGGTTCTTTTTTATTTTTGTACACTCCGCTACGTTGGAAACCTAACCTTGCTCATCATGTCCACCGAGTGCTTCCGTCAAAACAAGCACGTGTTTGAGTGTGCGAAATGCAGGAAAAAAAAAAACGATGTCGCACTGATAATTACTTAGCTTGCGTTTGCGTCTACGGTATTCAAGTGCGAACAAACACGTAAACGGCTTGGAGCAATACCACCTAGAAGACGAGGCCTGCGCATGACATCATCGTAAGTGGACCCCTGACGCGCCCCAAGCGGCAAACACGCCGAAACTCGTCGCCACATAGCGCTAGCGTCGCTCTCGTTGTGAGATGCTGCGAGACACGCTGGCAGCGATATTAGGAACTTTTAGCAAACCGTTACCATGTTCCACGTACCGCGCAACCGGAGCCTTTGAAGCATGCTTTTAAGCACGCGCGCCACGGTCACGGTATCAAAAAGGCGCGCGCTTAAAAGCATGCTTCAAATGCTCCGGTTGTGCGGTACGCGGAACGCGGTAACGGTTTGCTAAAAGTCCCTACTGACGCAAGGTGGGTGGCTCTGCGTGGATCCATGCTAGGGACGACGTCTGGGGATGAAGGGCGCCGGCCTTGTCCTCAAGGTGTTCTCTAGGTGTTCGGAGTTCGGCGTTCGCATTCGAACAGTGAGTAGAGACAAAGGCAGCTAGCTTCGCGTCTACCCACTAATCATTCCAACCAGAGCTCGGTGTTCTTGACGTCCCCGCGTGCTCTCACTTCCTCCTTTCCCTCAGCTTCTACCCGCATAGAAGCCTAAACCTAACCGATGGCCGCCCCCTCTGGAGCAACGTGCATGTCTGTGAAGCCTGGTTCAGACGGTTGCGTTGCAGTTGGGTTCAGAACGACAGAAACGACAGCAACGACAAAGTCACCATGGAGAAGTATTCGCCGTACAGAAACATATAAGCAACGCAAAAAAGCAGCTTCGTGAAGCATGAGCCGCTGTTGTCCCGGTGTTCCGGACGTTGCTGTCGTTTTGGCTGCTCTCGACGACACCGACATAAATGTATGAACCAGCCTTAAGTACCAAAAACAGAAACCGATCCAAGACGCGGCTATGGTCAGCTCTCCACAGGATAAGTGCCCTTTATATAGCAAAATGGCAATGTCCAATTTCCGCTCTTGAGACGAGGGATCGAGGTCCATAGGTCCATAGGTCCTGTTAGCAACGAAGACAGCTTTAGAGAAAAGAAAATATTGACAGGGTTTACGCGTGCTGATGCACCAGAAAGAGGTATAATGTTTTTTTGTTTTGTTTTTTGGCAAGGAAGGCGGCAATACTAGAGTGATTTCTATCGCGCATCCCCAACTTTCTTGGACATCAACGCCTCGGCGCATACACTCAAATGAGAATTTCAACTGAACAACAAACAAACAAAACATCGCAATGTTCCCCGAGAATATTTTAGATGACAGTCATAAAATATAAAAAAGCAGCAAATAAACTTTCGGACGCGTATTGTTTTTATTCCACGGATCTACAATTTGTTTCATTGAATCCTATCGGCTACGTTTACAAAATTATAAATTTCTCATTTTCTTGACAAAAAAATCTAAATGTTTCTTGAAAAAAAAATCCTAATGTTTCTTGACCAAAAATTTTAATAACAAAAAATCCTAATGGACTGCGATTGCCTGGGTATCGCAGAACGCAAATCAATTAGAATTTTGACATTCTCACAACTTTTTATTCCACGGAGTGTCGAAGAAGGTTGGCCATGGAGAAGTACGCATTCATGCACAAGTAAACTTATTATTAAAAAAAAAAAAATATGTTGGCACAAAAATAAATAAATAAATAGGACAGAAACATATGAGAGTGTCCCGATAATTCAGGAGCGGTAATTACTTTTCGGAATGCCATGGTGGCGTGGAGTGGTCCATTCTGTTTTGTCTACTGTCAGATGACAGAGCCGCTTTACGATTACGATCATTGTTCAAAACATGTTACCGATTCCTTATTTTTAAAGTTAAATATCCCTAAAAGTTTTATAAAGATGAGAAGTTTTTTGTTTGGCATTAGCTTATCTGGATTCATTTTGTTACATCGCTTTGTTTTGACAATAAAAAACCCATAGAGCTCTGCTTTTCCGAAGCTACCTCCGAAAAGTAAGCGAATGGGCTCATTGACATACTTACATGTTTTCGTTTTTATTCTACAATTGAGATTGATTATCAGAGAGATATTAGTTTTCTTCTTATTAAAAAAAATGTTTCTGATCATGCCAGCTAAAAGACTCAATAGGGGCCAGTCAAAAATCTCCGTGACACAACAGGAATCAGAGAAAAATAAATAGAAAGGCACACTAACTTTATTTTATTGAGTTGTCATAAAGTCACAAACAGACTGATTAGTTTCCATGACTCGACACGCGTGTGGAAAGTTCGTACAGCAGTCTCGGACATCACAGGGTAAAAAAGAATGCAGCTTTCAATAAAAACGTGAGCTGTACCGCCGTTCTTTTGTGTCATCTCCTCTGAAATGTCCTGCTGTATGATACCAGTATACAGTACGCACCCTGAGGTTAGTATATGCCTTGCATTGGCCAAACCATTCAAAATCGTACATAAACACAAATGAATAAAAAATATTGTAATTTTTTTCTTTTTTTTTTCCATACCCGATTTATGATCTACGTGGCAGAAGGCGAGGGTAAACGAAGAAGTTCCATACATGGCTTCCATTGACGTTACATCAAAGGCTATTGCAATGACCTTGCTGCTGTGCGCGTACCTTCTGCAGCATATGTTTTGTACAATCGAATTATTTCTTTTTCGGCAAGAACAAGTCGGAATGACCAACGGCATGGTGTGATGACGACATATGCAAGCCGTGTATGCGTCCGAGCCAGTTTCGCGGTGCATAAACGCGAACACCGCGTTAGCACAACCGCGACATCGGCGCCTTTTCGCAATATCTCGCCACGAATGAGTGTTTATGACGAACGTTTCCCACCTAAGTTAGTGTTCGGATATACTCCGACGTGGAGCGTAGCAGACGCGGCGTAGCGCAGCGCACGCTGATACTGATTGGTCGCAGATATCGAGTACCGCTGGCCGGCCGCTGAAACGCGCGCGTTCTGCGCTACGCTGCGCTACGCTGCGCTACGCTGTGCTCAACGTCGGAGAGAGCCTTTAGTATCGCATGTAGGCGCGTTCAATTACACTATAAGCGACTGACAACTTAAGAAACGAAGGGCGTGACGAGGCCAGCGCATCTCATTATCGCTCCGTAGCCAATGAGAATGCGGCATTCGCCAGTATGCACCAACGCATTGCTTACAGACAAGCCCGCGTTTGTCCACACCAGGTGTGGGCATTGCGCGTGCGCAGAAACCAAATTCAGGAGGGGTGAAGCGTCTGCGCATGCGCAGTGCCGTGAGCAGCGCCACCGCAGTGCCGTGACGTCAGAGAGTTGAGTTGGTCTATCGAACGCCGAGGAACGAATGACGAAGCAAGAAGCGTAAACATAATAAGCCAGGCCTCGCGTTTATTAAGCTGCCTGTCACTGACGGCCTAAGAACCGCAGGGCGTGGCTTATTGCGTTCGCGCCAATGCCGCAATCTCATTGACTACGGTGCGATAATAAGATGCACGCGGGGCTCGCCAAGCCCTCCGTTTATTAATTTGCCTGCGTTTATTAAGTTGTCAGTGACTATATACACACACAAAAAAAGTCTTTGAGTTCACTTTCCTGTAGAACACGAAGAGAGCCTATCACGGCGAACAATACCAGGATCCTAGCGAATGATAAAGCCCAGAATACGACAAGAAGCAAAAAAATGAGATGTGCACGGGGACGATGAGCGTCCCGTTTGACTTGCCCCTGCCCTCCCGATCTAATTGCATTCTCAGCTTCGTCGTTCGCTGCACTCTAAAAAAAGTTCGTGCGTCTACTTTCTCGCACAACACTCGGAGAGCCAATCAGCGCAACTTACGGGGGCAGTTCAGCGAATGACAATGCCGAAACATATGTTTAGACGAAAAAACGCAGTCTGAGTTGTGACATTAAGCAATGCAAACGTCACGCTTGCATTGCTTAATGGCACAACTCAGACTGCGGTTTTTGGTCTAAACATATTTTTCGGCATTGTCATTCGCTGAGCTGCCTCCGTAAGTTTCGGTGATTGGCTTTCGAGTGTTGTGCGGGAAAGCAGACGCACGGGCTTTCTTTTAGAGTGTGGGAGTAATATTTGCCGTGATATGCTGTCTCCCTGTTCTACAGGAAAGTTAACTCACAAACACTTTTGTTAACTTTTGTTTCAGTCTAGACGTAGCCGACGATACGAGGTGATGGAATTAATTAAGCAGCGTCAAAGGCGCATGTCACTACAGTCCGTTGCAACTTAAGAAGGTAGGGCGAGGGGAAGGAAAGCGGAGAGGAGGAAGCAGGCGGAACGCTGGAGAGGAGAGGGGTTTCCCCCTCTCCTCTCCAGCGTTCCGCCTGCTTCTTCCTCTCCAGCCTTCCTTACCCTCACCCTACCTTCTTAAGTTGCAACGGACTATAGGCCTGTTATGTTTGCGATTGGTTTAGCGATAATAGAACCCGTGCAAAAACGTGGCGAACAGCATAATGGTGCATTTTTGACACCGTCTGGTTGGTTCCATCAGCTCGTACACTCTAACAAAACGTCCGTGCTTCTATTTTACCGCACAACACTTGGAGAGCCAATCACCGCAACTTACGGAGGCAGCTCAGCGAGTGACGATGCCGAAACATATGTTTAGACCAAAAAATGCAGTCTGAGTTGTGACATTAAGCAATGCAAAACGTCACGCTTGCATTGCTTAATGTCACAACGCAGACTGCGTTTTTTGATCTAAACATATGTTTCGGCATCGTCACTCGCTGAGCTGCCTCCGTAAGTCGCGGTGATTGGCTTTCCGAGTGTTGTGCGGGAAAGGAGACGCACGGGTTTTTTCTTTAGAGTGTACCGTTGACTGCGTTTGGACTTAAGGGGAAACAATGGATATAGCAGATTTTACAGCAGAGTTTTAGTACTGAAAGCAGAATGTTTAAAAAAAGAGGCAATCGTGCATTTGGGCCAACCGTGTGGCACTCTCTACAACACAGTTCACTTCATGCATTTGGCCGGAAAGGCTAAGAAGGATAGGAAGAGAATTCGGGAGAAAAAAGATATTGCGAAGACCGCTGAATCCACCCGGAACCCACTCGCGGAAACCGTTGCGCAAAGACCAGCGCAGAGGCCCGCTTTCCCTACGAGCGCAAAGGTCAACAGCGTCCGCGTCTGTGCGCGGGAGATCTTGAGGCTGCAAAATTATCTGCGATACGATAAGGAGCGATGAGCCGCGGTGCCGTCTCGGCAGCGACGTGATCTAAACTCTCCCTCCATCGTCTCCGCTGTCGTACGGCACGCTGTTTACGGGCACGCTGCACGACTTCGCTGCGCCATGAGGCCTTCCAACGCGGGCGCAAGCCTACTCTTCCTGCTGGCGGTTGTGGGCGTTGTCGTGGCCGCCAAGGGTAAGTCTGTCCGTTACGCCGCTATTTTTATAGTCGCATTACCGAGCTAGGTTCTGGGTCTCTTGCAAGGGCGTGGCGGGAAGCCGGCCGCATCAATGTCGGATATGGGGATGACCGATCACCCATCGTCTCTTCCGAAGTTCTGTCACGACCGAGACCACGTATGCAGCGCACTCGCTAATCGGGAGTTAGTTGTGTCGCGGAAAGTTGATTGGCTTCTGTAAAGGGGTTTTACCGACCTTAGGAAACATGTTGGTGTCGTAAAAAAGAGTCATTCAGACTTGGAATAAAATGATCGGCAGAGAAGAGGCTCTCCGTTCTGGATCCAGAAATGATGTGCCCAGCGTTGTTTCGCATGGAGCAACAGACGTGTGTTCGTCTAAAAACGGTTTGTGGCATAAATAGTGCGTGCTACAGGCAACGTTGTAGCCAGGCAAAGCTGAATCTCTAGATGTTGGAATAAACTTTCTGAGATCATGAGATGTGCAAATTGTGAATAAAAAAAAAGTTATATCACCGAGGCTAAGTGTAGGTAATAAGGTTTTGGTTTGAGGTGTAGAAGAATGGATGCATGAATAGATTCGCTCTTATTGTGAAGGATACCTGCGAAGCTATTTTCCTTGAAAATACCCATGTATTAATATATCCAAGAAGCCACGCGACTATAAGAGGAACGAGGTCGTGTTTCGTCTCAGCTACGCTGTCGCTGCGAGAACATAGTGCATGTGCAAAGTCAGACGTCCCTCGCGCCATCCATTGTTCCTCCTTATATTACACAGATTGGCCCTACACGCCTTTGCAGTATACAATTAGAGGACAATTTGAATGAATGAGAGCAGTGGCACTTTATCAGTTCCTCTCGTTTTGTGAAGTTGTGCTCGCCAAAAATAATGCGTGTATATAGCGGAAGAGACGTCCGGATCGCGTCTTATCAAATCAAAACCTCAGAAATGTGCGATTTATCAATTGTAATGCAATTCCAGCACAAAAGATATCGGTCGCCGCCTTCCTGAATACCTATACACCAGCGCTGCGCTTAACCGCCAATACCATAAAAAAAAGCAGTGTTAGTGTTGCATTTTGTCATCTGAATCATCGAAGGTTGCATGCGCTTCAGTCTCGTAACCTCAAATCCTGAATCAAAAAAACAAAAAAAAAAAACTCTCTGACGTCCCGCCAGTGCGGTGGCTGTGCTGTCTCTACTGTTCATGCGCAGACGCTTCCTCTCACGCGCAATACGGTTTCTGCGCATGCGCAATGCTCCCACCAGGTGTGTGCAAACACGTGCTTGTTTGTAGCAGTACGTTGGTGTACACAGAGTATACCAAACTGAGCAGAGGTGATTTCCTACGGTGACAGGAAAGGCGACCCAGGCGCCCCTGGACTGCCCCGAGCCGGACTGCTCGGGCAAGGACTGCAAGACCAAGACGGGCAGCGACGGCTGCCTCGTCTGCGAATGCGGTACCTCCTGTCCCACGCTGGTCTGCGGACCCGGATGCCGTCCGCAGTTAAACGTCACTCAAGACCGCTGCCCCGAGTGCGTCTGCGATGGTAAGTAAAAGAGGGGAAGAGAAAAAAGAAAGAAAGAGAGAGAGCGGTGTTGTACACGTTCCTCTAACACAGGAACAAAAGCTCGTTCCTCGTTCCTTTTCAATTTTGAAACCAGTTCCCGTTACAAGTTTCAGTGGTTCGAAAGAAACGCGTTCCGGTTGAATTTTTGAAATTGAAACGTGTCCTAACATTAACGTTACGTTTGTGAATATTAATGAAATAATGTGCTGGATAATCCGTTGATAAAATAAAGCCAGTAACTGAAAATATCCACATCAAACTATACGTGTCGATTCGCCACAATCCCATTTGTTTTAGTTATGTATTTGTTTTCGACCATCTCTCGGACACTTCCCCATTCCTTGAAGTTAGAGGTTGAAATAGTGATAATGAAAATTCTAAATTCCTACCCAATTCGGTTAAAATTGTAGATTAAAAAAGAAAAGAGAATGCGGTCCCTTTTGCCGTTTCTCCGAAAGCGTATCGAGTTCCCATTCCAGTTCCACCGATGCAAGTTGAAACGGTGGCGTTGTCCGTTCCTTCTCAAAGGAACACGTTCCAGGAACATCGTTCTTTGGAACGCCGTTCCGTACAACATTGAAAGAGAGTGAGCGAGAGGCTGCTTAATGAAAAGACAAACTGGTCGGGCAACAGTGTAGATTGGGACGTCCTGCGGTCACACAGGGAGAGGCAGGAGAGAACGCCAAGGCAAATTCTGTTAAGGATTGGTTAAGGGGACGAACACATGTGTAGGCATAAAAAAGTAAAGAAAGAAAAGAGAAAGTGAGAGAGATAAAGTTTGTTTAGTGGAAAGAGAAAGCGGTCGGACAACAGTGTACATTGGAACCTCCTACGGTGTAGGAGTCATAGACAGGAGGAAAGGCAAATAATTAAAGTAAAAGTACGAACAACAAGTGTGCGTATAAGAATGTTGAAAACGCATAAATATAACAACAAAAGTAGATGTACAGTCTCCAACAACATGAAATACCTATTCAACGAGGCTGCTTCAGGCTATTGTGCAGGATTCGCTTTTGCCGGGACAAACGTACTTGGGGTGAGAAAAGGAATGAACATTTGTTATTTTCGCTCTCTAAAAATGAAGTACCCGTGACTAGTCTATGCGCGGCACAGTCATCTAAACTGCCTATGCGAACGGGTTGTTTATATTGAGAAGGACTGCCCAAGAAAGTCAAATGTTGCAGCAGACAGTTTTACGCACGCATATGCGAACATTTAATTCTAAACATACACGAACATATTACGGCTAAAAGGGCAAGGTTTGCAGCAGGAACTTGAAGAAAAAAAAAATACCCTAGAGGCCTCAAAGTGGCAATTAACGTCTCGCTAAGATGCTTAGCAAAGCTACGGTGAAAAGTAAAATTACTTTATGAGTTACGCCTACGCGGAGCAGGGATAAATCTACGCGCGCGAGGTTAAAACCGTCAGTCTCTTATTTAATTTGTGCACTGTAAGAAGCTTACGAAGCTAAGAGCCTCCAAGGCCTGCCAGTGTCCGATATCGTTAGTGTCAAACTGCTTTTTATGTTACACATACCTGAAGCTCAGAGACAGCCACGTGAATGAGGTTAAAGCCGTCAACGCTACTGATTTAATTACTGCGCTGGAAAACAGCTGACGAAGTTAAAAGCAGCGTGGGCTTGCATGTGCTTTGTATCATTAATGTGGCTACTCGACCTTTACCTGCGATTTGGGCTAAAAAAAGTGAACACATGGCCCACAGGAAACCGCGAATAAGCAAGAGCAGTTAACAGGTTTAAATTTGACACTCGATGCAAATATAACAAATTAGATAACCTTTGTTGCTGTAAAAATATTTAAAAAATCTGCATTTTTTTTTGTGTTCCTTAAAATTTTGTGAACAGCAGCAAGTTACCGAGCCTATGGAAACTGCAGATCCCCGAGTGTATGACTACTGGCTGAGTACTTGCTTAAAGCATATATGAGATGAGTAGTAGGTAGATTCAATGTAGTGGTCATCTAGAGTTGTTCTTGTCATGCAATTTCCTCAACGAATGAATATAACTGTCGGTGAGGCAACATAATTTTTTTTTAGTTTGGCAAAGGGCGTTGTTAGCGCGCGCGACATTTATCCAGAGTAGATTAATTTCTCTCTCTCAATAAAGGGTGAGTCCTCGCGATAATTTTTTTTTTGATACTCCTTGTTCTATTTATTGTAACTATTGAAAACGTTCAAATTGTATACACTGTACAAATTTATGTTCTGGTGTTTAGGTTTGTATTATTATTGTTTTTGCAGGCAAAAATAAAAGGCAGTAGCAACTGTCACGTCCCACACACAAGCGTTCTAGTTTATGTCGGCTACAATTGTATCATATTTTAAGGATTAATTTGCTAATGTATTGCATCATTTATTGCGTTGTATAAAAAAGCTATTTATGACGTCGTTCGTTGCTACGCGTATTGTTTCTGGTTGTGTTTCGAAGTAAGACTCGGCAGATGTGAGGCAGCAAAATGCTCCAATGCATTTTCATAACGGTCGCCGGCAATGCCCCTCGTTCGGGATTTCTGCCAATCCGACCGAAGAGTTCTAAAACTAGCTTAATCGTTTGTCACTTCAGGAGATTCTCCCGTCGACGGAGGACATCGTACCTGTCCGGAAGTTCAGTGCCCGGCAGACTGCGAGAAAGAACAAGTGATCCCTCCACACAGGTGTCCCTGGTGCCTGTGTCATCCGATCACTGGTAGTTGTTCTTTCTGACTGCTTGTTTATGCCTTTTGATGTCACCGGAAAAGACAAAGGAACATGTTTGTGAAAACCTCCAGTCAAAAACAGTTTGAAATTAAGACGCAGGTTATTATTAACATTTTTCTGTCAATCTCAATGATTTTATTTTTCAGAGCGTCGTAAATTTTGTTTTGCTCGCCATATTAATTTTGTTAATGTCTGCCTTGCCAAGCACGCCTGAGTTTTTTTTTTTTTTCGAACAATAGCTTACACAGCCCAGTGTGTAACTGCATAGCTAGATGAGGAGTCGGAATCTTGCGACTGCTTTCTGTCGAGGTACAGCGCCCGACGAAGATAATTAAATATTTCGCCAGTTTTTATTTGTCTTTTCTTACAGACAAAATGTTTTCATCAACACTACGAGTGCCGCTAAATTTACCTATTTATACAACGCCAACTTGGGTGGTAGAGTGTTCTGTGTTCGGTGAAAGCACTAATGGGCGAAATACAAAAAACAAAAGAAGCGCCAGACGCATTTTCACCAACTGTGTTACTGAGTGTATACGTTGTTTTTTCTTTATTTCCAAAGTGACTTACAATAAAAAAAAAGGTTGGCAACAATGTTAAAGAAGTATTTCATTTTTCTGTAAAAAAGAAACTTGATCACAATGTAAATAAATACCTTCAAATTGTTTTTTTTTTCATTTCCTTTTATATATAACGATAACAATCTTAACAATTCACAGAATTAGGTTTTTGTAAAAAAAACAGCAACAACATTTTTAGTATTACTGACGACTTTAAACACCCCAGCAACGAGCATCACATAAAATGTTTTGTTGCAGCCAGGAAAACGCTCGAAAAGTTCGGTGAGAGGCACTGCCCTCGGGAACTCATGGAGATGCTGTTCAGACAGGCTGACGGCCTCTTCAAGCACACTCAGATCCTGCGTGAACAACTGCACTACCAGGACCTTGCCGTCAGGACATTGGATGGCAATAACACCGGAGGTAACATTCCTAACTAATCAGAAACTGGCACAGGTACGCGGAGTCTTGTTCTTATGTTCTTATTAGAGAGCCATAGTTTAAAAGGAGCTCGAAAGTTGCAACTGTATTTAAAATGAATGTTTCTAACTTTACGCAAGCTTACTGGCACTTAGGGAACCTAAGTATACTCGCGGGCAACGCCACTCACCAAGACGCTTCTTTGTTGCAGCGTAATTTCAGGAATAACCGCTCATTCACACTGGAAGCGGATCCGCGTTTGCAAAGTGGTTGCGAACGCAAATGTATAAAGATCCAGTACAATTGCACGCGCACTCGATGTCATTGAGTGCGCGTGCAATTGTACTGGATCTTTATACAACCGCGTTCGCAACCGCTTTGCGAATGCGGATCCGTGTGAATGAGCGGTTAGAGCGGACGTTTTCTTTCGGTCTTACCTTCACAAAACTTGATGACGAAGTTGTGGGGACTGCATTGTTGGCGGTGTCGACAATGCGATCCCAAGGGCTTTGTCATCAAGCTTTGTGATCTCCGCGGATACGATATTTAAATGCGGCTCGTACAGTTGACACGAGCACTGCGTGAGCATTCGACTTGGGCTTGTGTAACAATCGATGCCTCTACATGCATTTGGATAGTGACTCGTGCCCAAACACTGCAATGACGGGAATATCGGAACCTTAACTATGTGCGGAACTCAGCGCTTGAGGGAGGTCGGTGGCCGAGTGGTGTAGCGCACACCAGCTCGGAGCGCGTGGAGCAAAAGCTCGTGCTGCAGAACCCAGGATCCTGGGCTCAATCCCCACCCTTGCCCATTTCAATCTGGATGAGGATCGTACCGGCGTGCGGTCGTGTATCACTACTGCGTGGCGTACGTTAAAGACCCCAGACTAGCGGTTTGTACTGCACTGGCTAATACCCCTGTTACACGGCACACTTAACCGAGGTTAACTCAGCTTTAACTGCTGTTACGCGGCACCACAGATACCGCACTATACTTTCGGACAGCTATTTCATAAGAAGGGAAGAGAGCGCGTGCACTGCTTTGAGAGGTGCTCAAGATGCTCGAGCGCACGGCAAGTATTGTGCGCTAACTGTGGCTTAGCGTAACTGCAGTTAAGTGTGCCCGTGTAACAAGGGTATAAATTGCTCTTCTACAGCTGAGAGACAAGTCGCTCGTTGTTGGCAAACTAACTTCAAGGCAGAGCTCTGCTTCAAGGCTGTAAAACATATCCACAACCATTTTTTTTTAACTCAGCGCGTGCCCTTTGCTTTGCCATCCCCAGCGCGTGGCTATGACAAACATTGATGATTGACGGCGTATCATATGCTGCAGGTCACCTGGCCGCTTGTTCTGGCAGCGAGTTGAGGGGGTGTACGTTTTTCTCTATTTTGTTATGCGACTGACATTGCATGGTAGAAAGAAAAAACAAGAAAAAAAAACTAACGCATGTTTTATAAGTGATGAATGTCAATGAATAATTCAAAGCGGTATTTAGTGAAAGTACGAAAAAGTTTGTATTCTCCCTTTGAAATATACGGACTGGGAACGTGTCCCCAGGCGATTCTCATGCTCCCGGTCTCAAGCCAGGATGCAGCAACCCCGAATGCACTGGCAAAGACTGCAGGCTCGTGCCGGGGGAGAACGGCTGCCCCCGCTGCTCGTGTGGCGAAGGTACTCTTTCCCTCCTGCTTTCTAACCTGTCCGTATTTCCGTCACCTCTAGATTTTCTCGTTTTCCTGCGAATGAATGTGGGAGAATGAGGGCAGTATTTTGGGCAAGATAACTACCAAGTAACAACAAGAAAAAAAAGATATGGACACTTGTGAACGCCATAGAGAGATGTTCGAGTTGTGCGATGTAAGTACACTTTGTCGAAGCTACACTCTAAAAAAAAGACCGTGCGTCTACTTTCCCGCACAGTGCTCGGAGAGCCAATCACCGCAGCTTATGGAGGCAGCTCAGCGAATGACGATGCCGAAACATATGTTTAGACCACAAAACGCAGTCTGAGTTGTGACATAAAGCAATGCAAGCGTGATGTTTCGCATTGCTTAATGTCACAACTCAGACTGCATTTTTTGGTCTAAACATATGTTTCGGCATCGTCATTCGCTGAGCTGCCTCCGTAAGCTGCGGTAATTGGCTCTCCAAGTGCTGTGCGGAAAAGTAGACGCATGGGCTTTTTTTAGAGTGTAGGCGGACACACCGGTACAGGCTGCGAGAACATTAAAAAAAAAAAGCAGATCAAGCTTCGATTAAATTTTCGGTTAAGGGGAAACACGAACTAGTGTGCAAGTCAGGAGCGCCAGAAAGACATATAGTAATCTAACACAAACAAAAAGGATAGAGCATTATAAAAATGACGAGGGTGTTTATTCTACCTGCGCCGTTCTGTGTAACTTCCACCACCCTAGCGAATAATCCAGAAACACAGGGCACTTTTTCATCCTCTTACGAGGACTCTGAAGAGGAAATATTACAAAAGATGCGGAGGAATGATCCGTAATGACCGAATGGAACAAAGGTTACAAAGCCGCCAAAAGACAAACTCTTTGGTGGCGCCGGTATTCGAACTGCGGGTCTCTCAATATCCGGTCGGGCATGCTGACCACTACACTACACCGGATATTGGTAGACCCGGAGTTTGAATTCCGGCCCCACCAAAGATTTTGTCCTTTGTCCGCTTCGTACCCTGCGTTACATTCGATCAGTAAAAAGTCACTGGATCCCAAGAAAGTAGCGCCAAGCTCACCGTATGGTTGCCATTTTCGTTTATGAACTTAGCATTTTCTTTTTGACCTCTTCATTCTTGGCCAGCCCATCTAAATTTGCACTTGAGTGGCAGCTTTTTAGAGACGTTTCTTGTGTACCGAGATCTTGCTATCCACACACCGGCGAAGGCATGTTCTTCGCACCGCCACCACATGCCGCATCGGTGCTTAGAGGCGTTGGAAAATAAATTTCCTCTCTTTAAATACGTAAGAAGAGAAATATTTTTGTAGGAGATCTGTGGTGATAAGCATTATTGGTAAGTTGATTGCAAACACAGTGCCAAAGACACCTTACAGTAACAAAGACGCTTTCAGTACAATGATGTTCCCTAGCGATCTTGTCGCGACTGGTTCAAAACGACCCTTTCGGGGAGCTTCGAAGATTTGAATGGACTGAAATGGTGATTGCCAAGGCAACTGACACCGATGAACCAATCATGTTGCGTGGTCTTATCGTCCGCATATTAGTATTTGTTTGTGCCCAGCTCGCAAGCAGGAAAGGCAATGGCGCTGCTTTTCAGAATCCAGTGACTTTAGACCAGTACAGTTCACTCGTATGCATAGTTTCAAATTCAGAAACTCATATTCGTAGGTTTCCGAATATTTTGTGACGGCTTTTTTTTCATCTTATAGTACGTGTATAATAGCATATCGGGAGACCGATATTTCAAACATCGTAAGTTCGGAAGCATGCGTCTACCGCGGGACCGTTTCACACCTACACACGTAAAAGATAAGAAGGCTACTGGGTTGCGCTCTGCGCCTGGCTTCAGGGAAACACATATTTTAGGGAAATGAAAGTTCGGCCTGCATAAATTAGAACTCGACCTTTAAATCGCGGTCACAATGCTAATGCATCAAACAAAAGTCACTCTGCAGACACGGCCTGAGACATGTCTCTTCTTGTATGATGTTCCCATCACATTGGTCAAACAAAAACTGGCTGCAGACAAGTTTAAAGCATGTTTGAAGCAAACATGCTTGAAATATAATTGAGGCGCGTCCGCTGTTAATTCTCTCATCGTGTCTGCAAGAAACACCGTGTCTTTTGTATGGTGCGTGAGCAGTGCGACTCCGGCTTTAGTACTTGTAGGGATGTAACACCCGTATCAGCCTCTGATGATCGGTGTTAGCATCATGGATGTCGCGAAGCTGCCAAGGTTTAAGTTAAACTAGGTTTGATTTCTTTTTTTTTTTTTTTTACGCAAAGTTCCATTGAAGTTTTACTGTTACGCGCTTACGCGTAAATTGAAAACGAGCTTTTGCCGCCAAGGCGGAAGGGCAGAGCATCTATCGGACATAGGCTTCTTGCACCTAACGTCACTTCCGGTTAGACTCGAAATCGAAACCGACATTGTCGTCTGTTATCAATGCCTTGGCGCCATGTTGGAGGAATTCGGCGTCTTATTGCAGGCAGCAGTTCTGCCGTAGAGTCATAGAGCCGTCTTTGTATAACCACATTTCAGAATGTTTTCTTGTCCTAAACTCTAGTCAATCGCAAAAAGGTTCCTCACCTGACGCGACGTGCAGTCCACGAACCCTTAGTTGGGGTACGAAGATTTTCTGTCGAGATCATAGAGGTAATATAATAATCTAGAGTGAAAGGTCCCATGAACCTTGGGCGCTTCGAAACGGCGGGGCATAGAAGCGGACATCGGCGGTCCGGGGTCCCAATTGGCCTTCCCGATGAGCCCATATCGCTGGAGACACCTTAATGTGCATAAAGAAGCAGCAAAACATCTCCTGTAAGGCTTGTGCCTCGTATTTTTCTTCTTAATTTGGAGAAAAACACCAGAATTGCTTATTGACAAAACTGAATAAAATTGCCAATCGCTCGAGCAACTTCAACTTGTCGCGGCAAAACGAACACGCCTAACCCCTTCGTCTGCTTTCTTTCTCTACTCTTTTGTCGCTTTTTTTTCGCGCTTTTCTTCTCGGAACCGGAGATGTTAGCTCCCAGCATTTGCCGCGTTCTGCTCCCGTCTTAAACCGCCTATTCAAGATTATGGCGGTGTATCTGTCGGAGTCATTCATGACCCCGGCGAAACGATTGCTCCAGCGTCGCCTTGTCCTGGTTCCTAATGATTGCCGCAATTCTAGAAAAAACCAATACTGCTGGCCGTAGCTCCGTTTTGTGGCCCACTTTTACGGCTGGAACAATTAATTACGGCGCAACTGACCATTTTAAACCTCGAGTGAGCTAACAAACTACAGTGCAACACGGCTCCAAACCACGCAAAACCTCGCCTAATAGCGACGAATGCCTCCAACATGGATTCCGGCGGGTTCCGGTGAGATTTAGGAACCGGCAGTAGCGGTGCATCATGGTCTCGTGCAGGAACCCTATAATGAACAAACTGTTAAAAAGTGCGAACAAACCGGGACAATGAAGAAACACGGACGACAGGACAGTCCTGTCGTCCGTGTTTCTTCATTGTCCCCGTTTGCTCGCGCTTGTTAACCTTTTATTCAGTATGGACCAACTAGCCTAAACCCAAGTTTTCTTGCAACTCTATATTGCTTCACGTCAACGAATATAACAAAATCAATAAAGGTTTGTACGACATATATATATATATATGTATATATTAAATCATTGCATTCTTTGTCATTTAAAAAAAAAAAACTACAATAATGTGGTGTAGAAATCTGGCAACACTATTAAAAAGAGTCATATCTTTCTATTTTAGTTCTTAGGCTAGGTGGCGCAAGCTTCCGCCCGCTATAAAAGATACAGCCATTAACCTCCATTCATTCGCTTCGTCGAATTTTGCTAGACGCTCGAAAGTTAGACGAAGCAGGCGAACCTCAGTTTGGACAACACTTCCCGGCATCCACATAGTTATCGGAACTAAGGCCCCTAGCGAGTGCGGAGCGGTGGTCCGCCTTGCAATGGTCGGCGGGTGTGCCACACCCCAGGGGCGATCTCGGAGGCTGAGCGTGGCGGGCGCAAGATCTGTCCGGTGCCCGGCTGTGCGGGGAAGCGCTGCAGGATGGCCCCGGGTCTGCACGGCTGCCCCGTCTGCCAGTGCGACCCGGCCTGCCCCGCACTCGCCTGCGGACTCAACTGTCAGGAGG
This sequence comes from Ixodes persulcatus, assembly GCA_013358835.2. NCBI lineage: Eukaryota > Metazoa > Arthropoda > Arachnida > Ixodida > Ixodidae > Ixodes > Ixodes persulcatus. Next base: position 212,949 of record JABSTQ010011322.1, on the reverse strand, counting down.
AGACGAACGTACCCCACGGACGCTGCCCCGAATGCATCTGCGAAGGTGCACGGCCAAACACACAGCAGACTTCGCTCGAAGAGATTATACTATACACCCCGTTGCAGGTTAAAAAAAAAACAAAAAACAAAAAACAGGACAAGCACTTCCCCGGAAAGTTCTTCGCTCTTTCGACTTTAGAGAGGGAACGTTGGAGGAGAGACGAGAGAGGAGGAGAGTCCGCTCGCCTCCTCTACAGCGTTCCCTCTGCTAAAGTGGAAAGGGTGAAGGGCTTTTCTTAACCCGCAACGGGGTCTAAAACCTAGCACGACAGCCACGAAGACCAGCGGGCTGACGGTAGCCTAGCACGGCCTAACCAACACAAACAAATCCGAGGCTCAAAAAAGAAAGACCAGACGGGACACAACCGAATGTTTCATCTTTTTTTATTTTATTTATTTGTCTCGCTATAGTAACTGACAGCTTAAAATACGGATTATGTTCACGCTTGGTGGTTCCTTCTTGGCCGTCTGTATTCGCTGATGCCGCAATTCCATTGGCAGCGGACCAATAACAAGATGGCCGGAACTCGCCCCGCCCCGCCTTTCTCAAGCTCGCGGTGACCATACGGAGCGCAAGTTCGTCTGCTTTTTGCGCAGGGGTAGCGATGACGTCGGAACGCCGAGCTCTGATTGGCTCCGATTGGAAGGATAGTGGGTAGACACAAAGGCACCTAGCACTGAAGTCTACCCACCGACCTTCCAGTCAGAGCCAATAGGAGCTGGATGTTCTGACGTCACTGCAATCCATGGTCAAGAAGCAAACGAACCTGCACGTACGCGTATAGACTTTTGAGGCGTCTTTTTATGTATGTGTGCCTGTGTGCTTGAAACGTGGCTAATTTATCACCATTTTCGATCGATCGATTTGGTTAAAATAGACCCCCTTTCGGCAGTGAGCGCCATCTAGCAGCTATTGCGCCAATTACCCGAGCACGCCATAGTTTGGGCTCGTACCCTGAACATGTATTGGACACGAGGGTTGCGTCACTGTTTGGCGAGGACTCGGATCCAATCACACGTTTCGTGCCCAAGAAATGGCGACTGCCAAGGTTGCTCGATGGGGTTTTGAAAAAAAGAATATCTTGGTAGAACGTTGTAGATGAGTATTACGTAGATTTCTCACCGAAGGCGAAGCACTCGGGTTGCACGCTAGTGACAACCGGGACTTTAAAAACAGGTTCCTCAGCTGAACACGCGGTGAGCCAATTGTTGTGGTGAGCCAATCACTGAGTTCAACGGAGAGAGCTGCCTCGTCGTTCGCCGTACTGCCTCCCTAACCGCGGTAATCGGCCGCCGAGTGCTTTGCCGGGGTGTGGACGTACTACGGTATTCTGGGCTGCATTTCGGTTCAAATTTTTCAAACGCATTTCAGTTCTAAGGCCCAAGGACAAGGATGTCAAGAACACGTTAGCTGACAAAACCCACCGTGTGGAGAAACGGAAAAGCCAGAAAGACGACAGCTCGGAAGAGAGCAAAGAATCTGGTACGTGCAGCCTTCCTCCCATCCCCGCCCCTCTCGAAAGAAAGAAAGGACCGCGTCACAGGTTATATTATAGCCGTATTTACTCGAGTATTAGCCGCACTGTTTATGAAGAAAGCCTGAGGGTTCGCTTTTCCTCGAAGCACGCGGATTGCCAATCACCGCGATCGACAGCTCGATTCCAGCGGTTTGAAGGACAGAGATAACGTCTTCGCGCGAAGTTACCATCTGTGAAGATTGCATTTGTATGAAGAATCGTGTTCGCGATTCAGTTGTTCGGTGTGTTATTTATGCACAACGCGATGATTGGCTGTATGTATGTTCTGCGGGAAAGTAGACGCAAGGGCCTTGTTCATAAATAGTGCGTCTATTACTCGAGTAAATACGGTGCATTTAAATGTGTTGTCTGACGAGTGAAGTTGCTCCTCGTAGCAGAAAAGGAGCGTCATATAGAGCTAATGCTCACAAATATGCTCGATTATCTCAGTGGAAGCGTAGGGTTTTATAAAATTTAAAACATATCTCTTTTTTTTTTTGTGCCAAGGTAAATTATGCTTACTTACATGAATGTTTATTTCTTATTTATTTTTTTTTCCAACGCAATAGCGACAAGCTTGTGCATATGTAGAGGACGACTTGTACACTACATACTAATAAAGGCACGCTCCCAAGCCGATAGCTTCCTAAGTTTATTTGCTTGGTGCTTCCTGCAAAATTTCAGCACGCTTCTGTTTTTCCTAAATGTATTTCACTGCGAGGCGGTTGCCGAATACAGTCATGGACCCCGTTAATATGGATACCCCGCTATATGGACACCATTTGCGGGGACAAACTGGGAAAATCCTTACAAGTTTGTCTTTTTAATATGAACAACTCACATTATGGACGATTTTTTGGGGAAACGGAGGCGTCCATATTAACGAGACATCACTGTATATTTGAATATCCGAGTGATTCACCGAGCAATCATTTGTCTTTCCTTCATATAGACGAGAAGAAGTCACACAGCCTGCAGAGACGCCACGTCCGGGTCCTCTGGTAAACACGACATGATTAAGAGATTGATTTATTTATTTATAATTTATTTATAAATTAAAATTTATTTATAATTAACCGTAAGTGAATGACGCACTTTCGCTTCCTCGTGAATGTCCCGCTCTATCAAGTACTCGACGAGCATTTACTGAAATGCGAGATGAATGACGAAGCATTCGAGGCGTAACCTGCTCTGACGTCAGTCCACTGCGGTGGCGCTATAGAGTCTATTCACATGACGTCAGACCGCCTTTTAATGTCGAGTCACTACACACAAGCATGGCCGCCGAAGGCCATAGCGGTTTGCCGATAGGCGAGTTTGCTTTGCCTTCTTTTATTTTTCACCAAGCTCACGAATAAAAGTTCCGCTTTATCGCTCGGCGGCCATGTTTGTGGGTGATGACTCAGCAAGTGAATAGACCCTATTGTAGGCACGGCGAATGCGCGGAGACGCTTCACGTCACGGGAATCTACCCACAACTCGTATGAACAAATGCGGCTCGTTTGTAAACAGCACGTTATCCACCAGCAAGATAGGCTCACCTCTGACTTTTTGGGGTGCTTAATAACGCAGCGAAGAGGGCTCTCTTAGGTTGATTCTAAAGAGCCCCACAGGGCGGCGCTTTTATCGGGGGTGTGTATGCAGCCGACATAACGTGAGCATTGAATCCCATCGGCGGTACCCGAGAATCGAGCAACTGTGCTCTCTCTTCGGTGTCGGACAATATACCCTTTTCAAAAGTCCGTGAAGCAACACTGGCGGTCGCCATTGCTTGGGCACGAAGCGTGTGATTGGGTCCCATGCCTCGCCGAACGTTAACGCAGCACTCGTTTTCGATGCGAGAATTGAGCCGAGTTCACGCAAAACGAAGACGCAACCCCCTTGTCTGATACATGCTCACAGTACGTTCACGAACAATGACGGACACGGATAATTGGCGCAGCAGCTACAGTCAAAAAAAAAAAAAAAAACCCGTGCCTTTATTTTTTCGTACAACACTCGGAGAGCCAATCAGCGGAACTTACGGAGGCAGCTCAGCGAATGGCGATGGTGAAACATATGTTTAGACCAAAAAACGCAGTCTGAGTTTTGCATTGCATCATGTAACAACTCAGCCTGCGTTTTTTGGTTTAAACATACGTTTCGGCATCGTGATTCGCTGAGCCGCCCTCCGTAAGTTGCGGTGATTGGCTCTCTGAGTATTGTGCGAGGAAAGTAGACGCACGGGATTTTTTTTAGAGTGTATAGACCGACACGCTGTTTACAACAAGCCCGCGTTTGCCCACACCAGGTGTGGCACTGAGGCATGCGCAGAAACCGAAGTCGCGTGAAGCGTCGGCGTCTGCGCATGCGCAGTGCCGTCGACAGCGCCACCGTAGCTGCTTGACGTCAGGGCCGCGTGTTGGTCTATACTAGAGGGAGCCTACTTTTCAAAAGGGTCTATCTGATCGGTTTCGTGTGTTTTCGCTGCGGCTTCCTCCCGCAAGTTAACGGAGCTTCAGAGCCGCGACGATACCCTATAGAACAACGTACGAGACGAAAGTTAGACAAGTACCGGCGCGTACGGATTAACGAAAGTACGACGTATATTGACGATCATGAATCATATGCACACGGGAAAGACCCCTGTCAGAAAGGCGCTCTAAAAAAGTTCCGAATAAACTCCTTTAAAAATCGGCGAAGCAGCGCTAGATATTCACGCTTGGACACGTAAGAGCTGCCAACGATAGTTCTTCAATCGCGCGTAAAAAAAAAAAAAAAAAAAAAAAAAAAAAAAATAATTTAATCGCGTTAAATATTGCGAATTAAATTTTCACGCGCTGGTGATACCTCTTGATTCATATACTAAAACGATGGCACACTCTAAAAAAAGCTCGTGCGTCTACTTTCCCGCACGACACTCGGAGAGCCAATCACCGCAACTTACGGACGCAGCTCAGCGAATGACGATGCCGAAACATACGTTTAGATAAAAAAAAAACGCATTCTGAGTTGTGACATTAAGCAATGCAAAACGTCGCGCTTGCATTGTTTAATGTCACAATGTCACAGCTTGTCACGCTTGCATTTGCGTGACATTGCTTAATGTCAAAATGTCACGCTTGCATTGCTTAATGTCACAACTTAATGTCACAACAATGAGGATGCCGAAACATATGTTTCGGCATCGTCATTCGTTGAGCTTCATCCGTAAGTTGCCGTGATTGGCTCTCCGAGTGTTGTGCGGGAAAGTATACACATAGTTTTTTTATAGAGTGTAGTGCGCATATTAACCGGTATGTTCGTATTGGCGTTTTTTGGTAGGGCATAGTTCTACTGGGCAAACATAAGCAAAATACTGCTCTTAGGTAATCTAAACACAAGCTTATGTAAAAAAAAAATTGACCGCATCTCCACGTGGTGAATGATGTTGCTTGGGGCGAAGCTCTGGTGGTGCTTGTCTGCATAGACGCCGAGCCGCAGCATGCCGAGCCTTTTCATTCATGTCAGTAGGAGAATGTTGTGGTTTTTCTGTCTTTTGCTTTTTTAAGCAGACAGATGGTACTGGTATCCTCACGAATCCCCGTACTCTTTGTTTTTCTTCTTGTTTCTTGTGAAGATGCATTTTCATTCATATCAGTAGGGGAATGTGCTGGTTTTGCCTTCTTTTTCTTTGTTTTTAAGCAGAACAGATGGTGATGGCATCTACACAACCCCCTCTACTCTTTTTTCTCTTCTTTTTTCCTTTGAGCCTTTTCCATTTCATATCAGTAGGAGAATGGGTGTGGTTTCCCTTTCTGCTTTTTCTTTTGTTAAGGCAGACAGATGGGGATGGGCACTCTCAACACCCCCTACTCTTTTTTTTTTCCTTCTTTTTCTTTGAGCCTTTTCATTCCATATCAGTAGGAGAATGTTGTTTTTCCTCTGCTTTTTCTTTTTTTTAAGCAGACAGATTGGGATGCATCTCACAACCCCCTACTCGCTCTTTTTTTTTCTTCTTTTGTCTTTGAGCCTTTTCATTCATATCAGTAGGGAGGAATGTGTGGTTTTCCTTTCTTTTTTCTTTTTTTACAATAGGAGCTGGATGTTCTGACGTCACTGCAATCCATGGTCAAGAAGCAAACGAACCTGCACGTACGCGTATAGACTTTTGAGGCGTCTTTTTATGTATGTGTGCTTGTGTGCTTGAAACGTGGCTAATTTATCGCCATTTTCGATTGATCGATTTGGTTAAAATAGACCCCCTTTCGGCAGTGAGCGCCATCTAGCAGCTATTGCGCCAATTACCCGAGCACGCCATAGTTTGGGCTCGTACCCTGAACACGTATTGGACACGAGGGTTGCGTCACTGTTCGGCGACGACTCGGATCCAATCACACGCTTCGTGCCCAAGAAATGGCAACTGCCAAGGTTGCTCGATGGGGTTTTGAAAAAAAGAATATCTTGGTAGAACGTTGTAGATGAGTATTACGTAGATTTCTCACCGAAGGCGAAGCACTCGGGTTGCACGCTAGTGACAACCGGGACTTTAAAAACAGGTTCCTCAGCTGAACACGCGGTGAGCCCATTGTTGTGGTGAGCCAATCACTGAGTTCAACGGAGAGAGCTGCCTCGTCGTTCGCCGTACTGCCTCCCTAAACGCGGTAATCGGCCGCCGAGTGCTTTGCCGGGGTGTGGACGTACTACAGTATTCTGGGCTGCATTTCGGTTCAAATTTTTCAAACGCATTTCAGTTCTAAGGCCCAAGGACAAAGATGTCAAGAACACGTTAGCTGACAAAACCCACCGCGTGGAGAAACGGAAAAGCCAGAAAGACGACAGCTCGGAAGAGAGCAAAGAATCTGGTACGTGCAGCCTTCCTCCCATCCCCGCCCCTCTCGAAAGAAAGAAAGGACCGCGTCACAGGTTATATTATAGCCGTATTTACTCGAGTATTAGCCGCACTGTTTATGAAGAAAACCTGAGGGTTCGCTTTTCCTCGAAGCACGCGGATTGCCAATCACCGCGATCGACAGCTCGATTCCAGCGGTTTGAAGGACAGAGATAACGTCTTCGCGCGAAGTTACCATCTGTGAAGATTGCATTTGTATGAAGAATCGTGTTCGCGATTCAGTTGTTCGGTGTGTTATTTATGCACAACGCGATGATTGGCTGTATGTATGTTCTGCGGGAAAGTAGACGCAAGGGCCTTGTTCATAAATAGTGCGGCTATTACTCGAGTAAATACGGTGCATTTAAATGTACTGTCTGACGAGTGAAGTTGCTCCTCGTAGCAGAAAAGGAGCGTCATATAGAGCCAATGCTCACAAATATGCTCGATTATCTCAGTGGAAGCGTAGGGTTTTATAAAATTTAAAACATATCTCTTTTTTTTTTGTGCCAAGGTAAATTATGCTTACTTACATGAATGTTTATTTCTTATTTTTTTTCCAACGCAATAGCGACAAGCTTGTGCATATGTAGAGGACGACTTGTACACTACATACTAATAAAGGCACGCTCCCAAGCCGATAGCTTCCTAGGTTTATTTGCTTGGTGCTTCCTGCAAAATTTCAGCACGCTTCTGTTTTTCCTAAATGTATTTCACTGCGAGGCGGTTGCCGAATACCGTCATGTCTCGTTAATATGGACCCCGTTAATATGGATACCCCGCTATATGGACACCATTTGCGGGGACAAACTGGGATAATCCTTACAATTTTGTCTTTTTAATATGGACAACTCACATTATGGACGATTTTTTGGGGAAACGGAGGCGTCCATATTAACGAGACATCACTGTATATTTGAATATCCGAGTAATTCACCGAGCAATCATTTGTCTTTCCTTCATATAGACGAGAAGAAGTCACACAGCCTGCAGAGACGCCACGATAACCGCGATGACAGTTCCGAGGAAGCAGGTACGTATTATTATAGACTACAGTCCGTGTGAGTAGGTACGTCCATTAAATAGGCGGCGTGAAGCCCCGCTGACCCCGGTGTCGCGGGAGATACGACTTCCTGTCTGCGTGACCTGGACCAACCTTCCGTACGCCAACATGGTATCAGGGACCGTAATCTTGGTGTGCTGCACCTGTGTGCCCCGCACGTCCGGGTCCTCTGGTAAACACGACATGATTAAGAGATTGATTTATTTATTTATAATTATTTATAAATTAAAATTTATTTATAATTAACCGTAAGTGAATGACGCACTTTCGCTTCCTCGTGAATGGGATGGCATCTCACAACCCCCTACTCTTTTTTTTCTTCTTTTTCTTTGAGCCTTGTCATTCATATCAGTAGGAGAATGTGTGGTTTTCTTCTTTTTCTTTTTTTAAGCAGACAGATGGGATGGTATCTCAGAACCCCGTACTCTTTTTTTTCTTCTTTTTCTTTGAGCCTTTTCATTCATATCAGTAGGAGAATGTGTGGTTTTCTTCTTTTTCTTTTTTTAAGCAGACAGATGGGATGGCATCTCACAACCCCCTACTCTTTTTTTCTTCTTTTTCTTTGAGCCTTTTCATTCATATCAGTAGGAGAATGTGTGGTTTTCTTCTTTTTCTTTTTTTAAGCAGACAGATGGGATGGCATCTCACAACCCCCTACTCTTTTTTTTCTTCTTTTTCTTTGAGCCTTTTCATTCATATCAGTAGGAGAATGTGTGGTTTTCTTCTTTTTCTTTTTTTAAGCAGACAGATGGGATGGCATCTCACAACCCCCTACTCTTTTTTTTCTTCTTTTTCTTTGAGCCTTTTCATTCATATCAGTAGGAGAATGTGTGGTTTTCTTCTTTTTCTTTTTTTAAGCAGACAGATGGGATGGTATCTCAGAACCCCCTACTCTTTTTTTTCTTCTTTTTCTTGAGCCTTTTCATTCATATCAGTAGGAGAATGTGGGTTTTCTTCTTTTTCTTTTTTTAAGCAGACAGATGGGATGGCATCTCACAACCCCCTACTCTTTTTTTTCTTCTTTTTCTTTGAGCCTTTTCATTCATATCAGTAGGAGAATGTGTGGTTTTCTTCTTTTTCTTTTTTTAAGCAGACAGATGGGATGGTATCTCAGAACCCCGTACTCTTTTTTTTCTTCTTTTTCTTTGAGCCTTTTCATTCATATCAGTAGGAGAATGTGTGGTTTTCTTCTTTTTCTTTTTTTAAGCAGACAGATGGGATGGTATCTCAGAACCCCATACTCTTTTTTTTCTTCTTTTTCTTTGAGCCTTTTCATTCATATCAGTAGGAGAATGTGGTTTTCTTCTTTTTCTTTTTTTAAGCAGACAGATGGGATGGCATCTCGGAACCCCCTACTCTTTTTTTTTCTTCTTTTTCTTTTTTCATAATTTTTTTCATATTTTTTTTTAATTTTTTTTGCCCTACTCGAGCACGTGAGCATGTGCTCACGTGCTCGTGAGCACGTGATCTCACGAGCAGAAGCACGAGCACCCGACGCCGGGCCTACGGCGGACGGCGGACGGCGGACAGACATGGCTAGCCCCTAAGGAGCTTCGCCCTAAAAGAAGAAACAATTGATGAAAGGGTGATGTTTAATTAAGCTAATTTAAACCACCAAGAGTTTACATCGTTCGAATTTTTTTTCTGACAATTATTTCGAGCGTATATACTTTAAATGCTTCCAATTTGAAAAAAGGAGTTACACTGTGTGATAAGAGGAGCATCGAACAAAGTCAATATTCAATTTCTCACATTACCTGCACCCAAGCGCGTGAAATTAGCTTTTCATAATGTTAAGAACTGCACTACATTTCCTCGATCGATCGTGTCTAGCGCTGACTAAGTACTTCACACGTTCTCCTACATTTTTTTTTATTGATTAGATAAAGACAACGTCGGAGAAGCAGCGAGCGTCACGTTGCCACTGACGACTCAAAAAACTGACTCGAGGTCCCGAAGAAGACGTTATGATCCCTTGGGACACCTCGGAAACGACACGCGCCCACGGGTTGCAAGGCGGGTCGACCACAGCGACGATGCCCTTAACGTCACCGCTCAAGTACAGCGTACGTATTCTTTTCACCCGGTGTAAAAAGAAAAACGGAAATCGAATAGCCACTGTAGAGTATCCGGCCTATAAAAATGTATCGCAATTAATGTTTGTTACTATAGTCGCATTTGAAGGCAAGCAAACTTTCCTGAAGCGCTCGTTGAAATGCCGCGCGCTGAGTTCAGGTGACAACACATGTGAACATGGACACAAAGCTAGCTGTCTTTGTTTCTACTCACTCGTCGAGCGCTGGCGTCCGGCTCTCGGCGTTCGCGTTCGAAAGCGTCCGAGCAGTGAGTAGAGAAAAAGGTAGCCAGCTTCCGGTCTACCCACTAATCGTTCCAGTCAGAGCTCGGCCCTCTGGCATCCCCGCACTCTCTTTTTTTTTTTTTTTTTTTTTTTTTTTCTTTGCGGGAAGTAAGTGTTTTAGGATAGATCTTTGGCGCATCAGAACGCACGTCAATCAGAAAGCAGGGAGAGCGCGATGACGAGGCAGCCAAGCGCGCGTCGTCCTTAGTTCAGGTCGGAGGGGACAAAAGCACGTGGGCGCATTTGGAGGGCAAACAGACCCACGAGGGGAGCAGACAAATTTGCACGCCGTATAGGCGCCGACAGCTTAAAAAACGCAGGGCGTAGCAAGTTTCGAACATCTTATTATTATCGCTCTGCAGCCGATGAAAATCTTCATTAGCTAAGAACGCCGAAAAACATATCAGAAAGAAAAATGCGTGAAAATGATAAGCCATTCCCTGTGTCTCTCAAGCTGCCATGACTATAATCTTTCGCGCAAGTAGTATCTTCAGACAAAAACTTTTTATTCGATTCAAACCAATTCAATTAAAATATTGAAAAATTTGTACATTTCTAAAACAAATATGGTATCCCGATGTCGGCAGCATACGATCGGGCTCAGTTATTTGGGTTTTTAACGCGCTAGCCGAGTGCGCAGCGTTGTTCACAACGTGCGCCGTATAGTTTCACCCTTAAAGCGAGACGCCGTTCCTGAAGCTGGTCAGGTGCAGTGCGTGGTCCCTGTGTGCGAACCCTACTGCAAGCAGAGGCCGGCGGAGCACGGCTGCCTGGTATGTGACTGCCCGGACGTGTGCCCGGACATCGTGTGCGGCGCAGGTTGTCAGCCCTACTTCACGGAAGCCAGCAGATGCGAGCGATGTGTCTGCAATCCACATGCGGGAAATGTGTGGTTTTCTTCTTTTTCTTTTTTTAAGCAGACAGATGGGATGGCATCTCGGAACCCCCTACTCTTTTTTTTTCTTCTTTTCTTTTTTCATAATTTTTTTTTCATATTTTTTTTTTAATTTTTGTTTCCCTACACGAGCACGTGGGCATGTGCTCACGTGCTCGTGAGCACGTGATCTCACGAGCAGAAGCACGAGCACCCGACGCCGGGCCTACGGCGGACGGCGGACGGCGGACAGACATGGCTAGCCCCTAAGGAGCTTCGCCCCTAAAAGAAGAAACAATTGATGAAAGGGTGATGTTTAATTAAGCTAATTTAAACCACCAAGAGTTTACATCGTTCGAATTTTTTTCTGACAATTATTTCGAGCGTATATACTTTAAATGCTTCCAATTTGAAAAAAGGAGTTACACTGTGTGATAAGAGGAGCATCGAACAAAGTCAATATTCAATTTCTCACATTACCTGCACCCAAGCGCGTGAAATTAGCTTTTCATAACGTTAAGAACTGCACTACATTTCCTCGATCGATCGTGTCTAGCGCTGACTAAGTACTTCACACGTTCTCCTACATTATTTTTTTTATTGATTAGATAAAGACAACGTCGGAGAAGCAGCGAGCGTCACGTTGCCACTGACGACTCAAAAAACTGACTCGGGGTCCCGAAGAAGACGTTATGATCCCTTGGGACACCTCGGAAACGACACGCGCCCACGGGTTGCAAGGCGGGTCGACCACAGCGACGATGCCCTTAACGTCACCGCTCAAGTACAGCGTACGTATTCTTTTCACCCGGTGTAAAAAGAAAAACGGAAATCGAATAGCCACTGTAGAGTATCCGGCCTATAAAAATGTATCGCAATTAATGTTTGTTACTATAGTCGCATTTGAAGGCAAGCAAACTTTCCTGAAGCGCTCGTTGAAATGCCGCGCGCTGAGTTCAGGTGACAACACATGTGAACATGGACACAAAGCTAGCTGTCTTTGTTTCTACTCACTCGTCGAACGCTGGCGTACGGCTCTCGGCGTTCGCGTTCGAAAGCGTCCGAGCAGTGAGTAGAGAAAAAGGTAGCCAGCTTCGGGTCTACCCACTAATCGTTCCAGTCAGAGCTCGGCCCTCTGGCATCCCCGCACTCTCTTTTTTCTTTTTTTCTTTGCGGGAAGTAAGTGTTTTAGGATAGATCTTTGGCGCATCAGAACGCACGTCAATCAGAAAGCAGGGAGAGCGCGATGACGAGGCAGCCAAGCGCGCGTCGTCCTTAGTTCAGGTCGGGGGGGACAAAAGCACGTGGGCGCATTTGGAGGGCAAACAGACCCACGAGGGGAGCAGACAAATTTGCACGCCGTATAGGCGCCGACAGCTTAAAAAACGCAGGGCGTAGCAAGTTTCGAACATCTTATTATTATCGCTCTGCAGCCGATGAAAATCTTCATTAGCTAAGAACGCCGAAAAACATATCAGAAAGAAAAATGCGTGAAAATGATAAGCCATTCCCTGTGTCTCTCAAGCTGCCATGACTATAATCTTTCGCGCAAGTAGTATCTTCAGACAAAAACTCTTTTTTTTCTTCTTTTTCTTTGAGCCTTTTCATTCATATCAGTAGGAGAATGTGTGGTTTTCTTCTTTTTCTTTTTTTAAGCAGACAGATGGGATGGCATCTCACAACCCCCTACTCTTTTTTTTCTTCTTTTTCTTTGAGCCTTTTCATTCATATCAGTAGGAGAATATGTGGTTTTCTTCTTTTTCTTTTTTTAAGCAGACAGATGGGATGGCATCTCGGAACCCCCTACTCTTTTTTTTCTTCTTTTCTTTTTTCATAATTTTTTTCATATTTTTTTTTTAATTTTTGTTTCCCTACACGAGCACGTGAGCATGTGCTCACGTGCTCGTGAGCACGTGATCTCACGAGCAGAAGCACGAGCACCCGACGCCGGGCCTACGGCGGACGGCGGACAGACATGGCTAGCCCCTAAGGAGCTTCGCCCCTAAAAGAAGAAACAATTGATGAAAGGGTGATGTTTAATTAAGCTAATTTAAACCACCAAGAGTTTACATCGTTCGAATTTTTTTTCTGACAATTATTTCGAGCGTATATACTTTAAATGCTTCCAATTTGAAAAAGGAGTTACACTGTGTGATAAGAGGAGCATCGAACAAAGTCAATATTCAATTTCTCACATTACCTGCACCCAAGCGCGTGAAATTAGCTTTTCATAACTGTTAAGAACTGCACTACATTTCCTCGATCGATCGTGTCTAGCGCTGACTAAGTACTTCACACGTTCTCCTACATTTTTTTTTATTGATTAGATAAAGACAACGTCGGAGAAGCAGCGAGCGTCACGTTGCCACTGACGACTCAAAAAACTGACTCGAGGTCCCGAAGAAGACGTTATGATCCCTTGGGACACCTCGGAAACGACACGCGCCCACGGGTTGCAAGGCGGGTCGACCACAGCGACGATGCCCTTAACGTCACCGCTCAAGTACAGCGTACGTATTCTTTTCACCCGGTGTAAAAAGAAAAACGGAAATCGAATAGCCACTGTAGAGTATCCGGCCTATAAAAATGTATCGCAATTAATGTTTGTTACTAGTCGCATTTGAAGGCAAGCAAACTTTCCTGAAGCGCTCGTTGAAATGCCGCGCGCTGAGTTCAGGTGACAACACATGTGAACATGGACACAAAGCTAGCTGTCTTTGTTTCTACTCACTCGTCGAACGCTGGCGTCCGGCTCTCGGCGTTCGCGTTCGAAAGCGTCCGAGCAGTGAGTAGAGAAAAAGGTAGCCAGCTTCCGGTCTACCCACTAATCGTTCCAGTCAGAGCTCGGCCCTCTGGCATCCCCGCACTCTCTTTTTTTTTTTTTTTTTTTTTCTTTGCGGGAAGTAAGTGTTTTAGGATAGATCTTTGGCGCATCAGAACGCACGTCAATCAGAAAGCAGGGAGAGCGCGATGACGAGGCAGCCAAGCGCGCGTCGTCCTTAGTTCAGGTCGGAGGGGACAAAAGCACGTGGGCGCATTTGGAGGGCAAACAGACCCACGAGGGGAGCAGACAAATTTGCACGCCGTATAGGCGCCGACAGCTTAAAAAACGCAGGGCGTAGCAAGTTTCGAACATCTTATTATTATCGCTCTGCAGCCGATGAAAATCTTCATAAGCTAAGAACGCCGAAAAACATATCAGAAAGAAAAATGCGTGAAAATGATAAGCCATTCCCTGTGTCTCTCAAGCTGCCATGACTATAATCTTTCGCGCAAGTAGTATCTTCAGACAAAAACTCTTTATTCGATTCAAACCAATTCAATTAAAATATTGAAAAATTTGTACATTTCTAAAACAAATATGGTATCCCGATGTCGGCAGGATACGATCGGGCTCAGTTATTTGGGTTTTTAACGCGCTAGCCGAGTGCGCAGCGTTGTTCACAACGTGCGCCGTATAGTTTCACCCTTAAAGCGAGACGCCGTTCCTGAAGCTGGTCAGGTGCAGTGCGTGGTCCCTGTGTGCGAACCCTACTGCAAGCAGAGGCCGGCGGAGCACGGCTGCCTGGTATGTGACTGCCCGGACGTGTGCCCGGACATCGTGTGCGGCGCAGGTTGTCAGCCCTACTTCACGGAAGCCAGCAGATGCGAGCGATGTGTCTGCAATCCACATGCGGGTATGTGACCTCGAGAACATTCCTATCTTTGTAAGCAATGTGTTGAGATAGGATGAATCATCCTATAGGTATTAGGTAGACATGTGTCTTTTTTATTGAAACATGGAAGGATGAATCGGAGTTCGCACTCTGACTTGCTACTGCATAGGGAAGGGTAGAGGAAATACAGACATTTAGTTTTAGTTTTAAAAGCTTTCATACTATTGTTTAAGAATTTCGCATCATTTAATGAGTGTGAAGAGACAACGTGACGCAATAACTAGTGTGAAAATATTCAATTCGACGACAGCCTAGAAATGTATCCATCTAGATCATCACACGGTTGTATTTTCTCACTTGTGTATACGTATACAATGTACTGATGAATTTTGTTTCAGAGCAAACTATTCACATTACTTCACCTTGAAACACGTGATGCCACTTACTGTTTCTTTATGTCGCGAACAGGTCTACTAGCAACGGCCTAATTAAACTGCTACGTGCCACGCTACACAGAATAGGTTGCACCAATTACTCGCCGTTCGAAGGACGTTTTTGCACTTCGATAACAATACCTGACATTATACGTCTTCGGCATCGCGCTAGTCCAGTGTTATCTGGTGTTTCAAACGCCCTACATTCGACCTCAAGTAAGAATTCGGGATATGATGGGATATTGGCAAGTTGTGGAGTGCTTTAACTACAAACAACAACTCGCGTTCGGTTCTTTTAGTGCATTTCCGCAGCAAATTAGCTGTCCAAAAACGATCGCTACAGAAAACCTTATAAGACACAACGCTTTTAGTTTTTGTTCAGTGAAGTAGCTTACTTAATATTTTAGAACTGGGGACTTGGTGGTCGATAACAGAGAGGAAAAAAGATCGGTGACCATGTGTTTTATACCGAAGGCTAGCTCCGCGGGCTCAAATGGCACGGTTTTGTTCCCCGGAATAACTCATGTGCCACGTCGCGCGATGGTCTAGTCATCATCATCATCATTAAAATTTAACAACGCCCATCATTTGTGAACATTTCGCAGATTTGCATATGCGCGTTCGCAAAAATATAACTTCCCACGAAATAACCTTTATGTCGTCCCGCGCTGCAAGGACAGCAGTTTTTAATCAAGGGTACAGCAGTTCCTTTTAATACTTAATTCACCCCATAAATAAATAATATCCGCACACGTTTTGTTTCAGAATAATATAGAAATGTTAAACAATCGGTAGTAGTAAGTAGGCGCATGTTATGAAGCTCGTTCTTTTCATTGTATAAAAGCCCTTAGCTTGCTCCTAATATAGCATGGCCTCCAAAACTTTTCGCTCGCTGGTTGCGCTCCTCAGGCCATTTCCTTCGCCGGTACAGTCTGTGACTCTGGGGCGCTTTAGGGCTCTCATAACCAAGCCAAACAATGCAAAGAAATACTCGCAAATTATTATCACCACCATTATACGTTGGCCTACGGAAGTTAGGAGCAACGCGAAATGTGCTTCCCGCCTCTCACCGCGACACAGACCTTTGGCAAGGAAGAAGTCCGAAATTTGAAGGTTCATCTTATCAAAGCGCGAAAGGTGTAGTAGAAATGCTCGTACACATACGTGAAGTCCAGAAAGTTGTTCCCATGCATGACGACAAAAAAAAAACAAAAAAACATATTTCTACGCTAGTCCCGCCGGCCTCGACAGTATCCACAGAGGACAAATATAAATTCTGATTAGAACAATGTATAGCTTGGCGAGTTGGTGGGAATTCGTCGTGTCGTAGTCATGTAATGTGGCCCGTTTTCGTGTGTTTTCCTAACAAAATTCGTCAGTTGATAGTCAGCGCTCGTCCCGTGTGTTTCTTCTTCGTCTACGACCTCGTGTTTTCGCGCTTTTCCACGATGAATAAATTTTCACTACATCTTGCACCCTTAGGTATCATCGAGTGAAACAGCGTAAAGACTGGAGCAGCGAATAAAAATTACGAATCAACAGAGATCGACTTGTGTCTATTCTGATGATGAGAACAATAAAAAATGCAAGTTTCGTGCCGCAGGCTCACACTTGACAGCGTGCTTTGAGGCGATTCTGTTTTCGTTTCTGGTTTGCTTATAAGCAACCCTTGCAGAGATCTAGAGAACCGGCTAGACTCGATTTTTCTGCTGGGCAGCCGAGCGTATAGGACTGGCCGGAGCAGAGCGCGGGAAAAACCTCGGAGGCTATGAGTGGAAGTAATGTGCCCGACTGATAATAGGCGCATCAACGAACTTCTTAGAAGAGGCCTCAAGCCGAACAGAAACTTGTACGGTGTCTTGAATAAATTAATGTGGTAAAACTCGCTCTTCGATATGTAATAACGGGCTTGTGCTGCAGGGCGCGACCAAATGGCAGACGTGTTCGCTTCGTACTGCTCGGAGCCCACCCTGCACCGGATGATCGCCGACTTCGGTGCCCTAGAGAGGATGATGCATGATGTGCAGCAGCAGAGCTTCCACCATCAGCACCTCATCACCAGGGCCGAGCAAGCCCGCGGCATCCATGGTACGCTGGGGACCGCGTAACTTGACCCCTTTTTTCTTAGTGTCCGGCGAAACTTTTAACTTCTTTCTGAACTTCCTTTCTCAACGTTTTGGTATGACTGCCGGGTGCCGTGCTTCGGAAAGCACTGGCTAGGTAGCGCAAGCCGCCGACCAATTCGAAGGGCTACGCCTTGCCCTGTAATTATGTCTGGTTAAAAACAGCAAACTTAGAAAACGTAAACCGAGTGATTTTGGACATATGACGCATAGTTTATCATATGTGCGAGTAAACGTTAAAAAATTGTACGGCTGGGAAATGGGCCAACTGAGGGCCCTTTAGAAGTTGTCATTGATTCATTTCTTTTTCCTTTTTAAGAACTATGTAAAAGCGACCGAACTAGTCGGAAACTTTCAACGTGTGGAACGAGGCAACAATTGCAGCTCTCATAAGAAGGAAGTTGTGCTTTCTGCCAAATGGCGAAGAATGGCCAGGGGAAATCGACTATGAAATTGCTCCTCACTTTTGTGCGTTTCTGGAACCCAGATTTTTTTTTTTTTACCGTTCAATGCATTCGTTATTTTCGTGACGGTTTGAACGAAGCGAAAGTCTCGCTATATTTTATGCCTCAACCATAAAGCTTTTTGAAAGACGTTGCTCCCGCACACACACAAAGAAAAATGCATACGAAGATGAAACTCAGAAGGGCAAGCGAAAGGACAAGTTACAATTGAGGTCATAAGACGATGTTAGAGTAACACGTATACTCTCTCTTGGTATTAAACGGTCGTATCCACCACCGTATTCCTCAATCTTCGTGCTTTCTTTTATGGTTCACATTACTTAGTTAAATAAAACTCATTCCTTTAGTGACATAGAAAAACGCGTGTTAACACTGTATTGGCTTCATCACTACAACTTACCGTCGTGCAGCGAACTTGACAGTACGGTTTACATAAATTCGCACCTTGAAACAGTAATCCAGATTCAGCAATAAAGGAAGGCCGAATAAATAAAATGTTCACAAGATGCTTCTTGAGTGCACTGACATTGCGCCGGAACCCTCAGTATATCAAACAATACGCGAAGCCGCTAGCTGCTCTACAAGTTCGAAGGAGAAAAAAAAAAAAATCAAGAACGATACAGGAGCGAGACTCTTTGACGTCACGCCTAAGCGGTGGCGCTGTTATAGCTACGGCGCATACGCAAAGGGTTCACCTCACGGGAATCTGGTTTCTGCGCAAACCCGGGCTCGTTCGTCAGCAACGTGTTTATTGTATCGAGATAGCCACGGATGACTTCCTATTTGTAATCAGATCATTGTGCTTTTCTTCTTCCGAACTTCTCTCGCAGGTCCTGTACCAGAAGAGCTGAAGGCTCTCTTTGCGAGGCAGCAGTACGAGAGGCATCACGAACCTCACCGTCCGCAACACGCGCACGTGACTCCGTTGCCGCACCAGCCGTACCAAACCGAGGAACCGAGCAAGCCCTCCCACAGGGCCCACAAGAAGCACGGCGGTCGTCGCGCCAAGCAAGACGCCAATCGCTCGTCATAAAGTACTCCCGTCCTCCGCCTTCAGTATTCCACCTCCGAACATATTCGTTCTTAAGACGAAACCTGACCAAGTTGCACGCTCAGAATTTCTCACTGAAACGAAAGATGTGTAAGACCACAATACGAAAGGCCCATTCGCCGAGGCGGTTTATGTGGCGGTGCTAAGCACTTTTTTGTGTGTTTTTTTTTTTTTTTGTTAGAGGAACAATATTTTTAGAGAAAGAATAGAACGAAGGTTCATCTATTTTCTTACCCCGAGCAATGTGGACCGGCTGAGGCGAATCCAGTTAAAGTGCCTCGTCGAATGGGTCTTTCATAGAAATGGATACTGTACATTCGCCTTCAATATGACTGTGAACACGCGAGCAACGGTCCTATCGGCGCGGCCAGCGCCTCGAAGCGGCAACATAGCGAATAAAACGACGGTTGGTACTTTGCTTTTGCATCTTCGCGTCTCTTTTCTCCGCATGCGCTTATGACGATTGGCCGCCGCTCGCTTGTTCTTCCTCAAGTTGGGGACGACTGTAGCCGAGAAAAAAGGAGACAACAAAGAAGACACGATTGGGAGTTGGATGGATAATTCCGAGGAGGACCGGGCGTACACGCATGCATTTCATGCGCAGACCGGCGAGAAGTGCGGCTGTTCGCAATATTACTCCGATACATAGTATCGATAAATTTCTCTTTCTTTTTTTTTTTTTTTTTTTTTTGCGGTGCTGGGCATCAGGCTTTTCTATCGCAGCCTTGTTTTTCTTTTTCCCCTACAAGCCTGGAAGAATGAATCCTGAGTTGGCATGCCATGAAGTGCATTTAATAAATTATAGGGTACACAAGAATAAAACAAATAAAAACGGCTTGAGTATAAGATTGTCATTTGTTGTGTATCTCTCCTCTATGACTGTATCGCATAGCGTTTTCGTCGTCTTTTCGGTCAATTATCTTAAAGTTCGTGTCGGTATGACAACCCCCGTTTAGGGAAGCCATCGGTTAATTTTTTTTTTTTTTTTTTTAGGAGCGAATGATAAAATCTTTCATCCCCAGCATACGAAAGCGCTGCACACATCGACCGTTGTTCTCCACAATCTCGCTCTAACATTCAAACCTTTCAAACTACGAGGTAAAACCAACACTTTCCAATCCGCTCTTGAAAACACAACTACGAGAGAAAGTAAGAAAACAACAAAGGGGAGAGGAGTGAAGGGGGGAGGAGGTGGAGACAGAAAGGAACGAGAGAGAGGGGAAATGGGGCGGGCAAAGTGAGGAGCGATGAGGAACCAAAGGGAAAGAACGGGACGGGGTGGTTCCCCTTTCCACCACCAGATGGCTCAACATGTGCGACCGAGCGGCGCCCGCCCAGTCAAGATGTCTGCCTGGACGGCGCTGCCGGGAAGCTCCGCTCTCAGGAAAATTATCGTCCCCGCTTGCTTCCTGCACGCCGTCGGTGAGTACAACCGTTTGGAACGCTACTCGGAGACACCGCGCTTGCAGCCAGAACAAAAGGGAGGAACCCTGAGCTCGATCTCGCGTTGCCTGCACGTGATTCTAGCCGTCGCGTTCAAACTCGCGAACTCGTTAGCGCAGCTGAGCGTGTTTGGAAACTCGGGAGAAACTTTAGCGTGGGTAGCCTGATTTTGTTCTGAGCTCCTAGCGACGGTTTCGAGCTAGTGTTCGAAGCCACGCCCACTTTTGGGGAAAAGATCCGCGACCTCTTTGAAAGTCGTCCAGCTCTTTGACGTCGACCGGGCTCGATTCAAACTTTGTCTTTGCTCCGTCGGGACGCTGATCGTTTGTCCTACTTACTGCGCGACGAGCGAGCGAGAGAGCGAAGCGGTTTGAAAGCCGGGCGCGCGCGATTTCGGGAGGGAAATTGCGGCTGTCGTGGACACTACTCAGTCTCGAGTGCTGATCCTGGCTTGTTTTGCTTGATCGACGTCGTGCCTCGTTGAACGTTAATCAAATAAGCGCGCTGGATATAATAAAAAAAATTAAAAAAAAAACGCGCGAGTTTTGTTGCGTGTCTATTGTTAGAAACTAAACTGTTCATAATTGTGGCGTTCCACAGTATAGTCCGTCTTTCTTTTTCTTTTCTTGTTGCTGGAATATAGGTATATGTACATAATTCATATATTCCGAACATTATTAAGGAGGCAGCTGGCAGACGTGGCCGGTGTCGAAAACCATATTATGCCGGAAAGATAGCGCCTCGGTGAAGCACGAGAAAAAAAAAAGGAGAAACAATAACGTATGCAGGAAAAGTTTTCCTTTTTTTTTTTCAATTATGTTCGCACGCACTCCACGTCGAGCACCGCACCCGGCCGCCGTGGACACATAGATAAGCCTCAGCGAAACGCTCTATTCTTTTTTTCCTTCATACTACGCCTGTTAATCTGGCTAACGCAAGCATCTGCCTCCGAAAGGCAATAAAGCAACAACAAAAAAAAATACTCAGATATGCAGAGAGCCGGGATCGACCGGGCAGGGATGATGGACAACGGCGTTTGTGAGGTGATTTTGCTCAGCGATGCCTGTCTCGTCAAGAAGGCAGCCTAGCTGTTTCCGGCCTGGAAGTTCGCTCAACCCGCCACGACCATCGACCCGATCCGTTTTTGGGTCCGATAAGTCGCCGCTGAAGCTCCCGCACTGGACAATGGCACGCCGTGCCTGAGTGGACGGCGTGAATCACCGAACGTAAACACGTCTGACACCTCGTGGAGCAGAAAAAGACCCATGACTCAATGCCTCTCTCCCCCGCCTCTCCCCCAAACTAAACGTGATCTCTTTACTCAAGGCCGCCTTCCTCGAGCATCGTTCGGAAGCAGTTACGGGATTTAGATTCTAATAAAGAGTGCCCTAATCTTAAATCGAACACCACAGGATTCAATAGCTGCGTGAGGGGTCACTCATCCTGTGTAAGACGCGTTGCTTCCGATGTTCTTCGGTAAACATCGTGAGTCGTGAACAAACGGGAATCGGTGAGACGAGGCACGGAAGCGCCGAGCAGGGGAGGCCGTGGACGTGTACAGCGCTGGTTGTTTGCACACGTAATGGTTACCGATAAGAGCCGGACGCCTAGGATCCAAAAAAGGTGTCACCCGAGCGAGGGGTTTGCCAGCTTCGAGCGGATTTCCTTAAGTGTGGTCTTGGCGTCCCGGCGTGTGTTCAGGCGCGTCTTTTACAGTTTTTGAAATCAAAAATAACCATCGCGTTATTTTTCGCTTTTAGGCGACCCGCGCGACGCAAAGATCGCTGTGGTCGGCATTTCACTCTTGGACAAACTACCATGACGTCTTTAGTCGAATTAATTTTTGTTTCATCGACGAAATACTGTCAACTTCGACGTTGTAGCTTCAAGAATGCGGTGACTCCAAGCTCCCACCGTGCTTTTTCTTATCACATTACCGAGTTGGTCGTACGCAGCTGACGATCTGCCAGGATTACAACTCGTGACGTCACGGTGAGGCAAATCCCGGTCGTGACGTCCCGGAAAGGAACCCCTAGAGGGCGCCACCGAAACATCGCGACGCTCATATAGCCAATACCAGAATAAGAACGGCAGGGATATCTTTCAGACGTCGCCGCTTCCAGCGCGGGCTTCCTATTTTCGATAACACTTCGGCGTCTCGTGAGCTTCGAGCATGCACGCGCAGCCAAAGCACGACGGAAGGCTGCGAGTGCGTGCTGGAGGCCGGGCAATAAACGGAGACACCCTGCGTTCACTGGCCTGTCAGCGGCTATGCGGGTTGAAGCAGAGGGAGAGGAGGGAACGAGAGCGCGGAGGAGACGCCAGAACGCCGAGCTTTGATTGGAGGGATTAGTGGGTAGAGGAAAAGCTATGTCTCTACTGCACTGTTCGAAAGCGTTAAAAAGCGGAACGCCGGATACTGGCGTTCGTGTTCGAACGTGTTGCCTTTTATCCCTCGGTTTTTGCCCGCTTAGTCTCGCCATGAAAAGTTGTGTTTCTATTATTTGAGATTTTCGTTAAATCCGTGATCATTTAAAACAAACGTATCTCTTCGTAGATCGGGGAGAGAATTGCTGCAGTTTAGAAATACTCCAGCTCACACCCAATGTTCCAAGTAAATTGGTGAGCTGGAAACCTGTTGCAACTAGAAGGTGGTGAATAATGCAAAGAGAACGCAATAATTAAGTTTTTGTTTGCTATATTGAAGAACTGCGAGCAGCGTGCCGAAGCGCGCACTGTAACGTTACACACGCAGAACTTGTGCGACCTCTCGTATTCTCATTTTTGACTGGCTATTTGTAAGTTATCAACAACATGTAATTGAACACGAAATACAAGATACACTTATTACGGAGAATACCAGCCTGATTAAGCGGGTATTTCTGATGGCGTCGGATCAACTCCAGTTCTATTGTGGTTAATGTGTACCCACGGAGTGTGATATAAGAACTGCTGTAATTGCGACATAACTCACTATCTGCCGATTTGGTTTAATTGTAGTATCGTAAAACAATTTCGTACTTCGGTGGTGAAATTTTACCTCCGCAAATGCGGAATCGAACGACATACTTAAAGCGTACTAATTTTGCGCCATGAAAATCTTAATTGAAGATACCCGCGTCGCGCAAAAATAGCCTTTTTTTTGCGTCCGACAAGTTATCTGTCTCGCATGCCACAAAAACAAAAGGAGTTAGGTAAGTAATCTTTAGAAACTATTTCCCCAAATTATGCCTGAGACATGAAACACGAAATTATTCTGACAATGCATAAGTATCTAACAGAAGGTTCTTGATAGAAGTGTGGTTTAAAAAAATATTCATTATAAATACCAACGATTTTCAACGTTATTAAAACAAAAATAAATACTTATTATAACTCACGTGGGTTTATAAGTCAAATAGGATGGTTCCATCTAGAGCACCAACTTCTACAGAATAGTTTCTTTAAGCCAGGCGCCTCGCAATGCAGAACATGCATGTCAACGTTTTAGTGTACAAAGTTTCTACCCGAGCAAACGTACTTACGTCTTTTTTTTTTTCTTCTATGGAACTGATATTGTAGCAGACATCATTGCAAATATGAATCACCGAAGAGCGATTAGACGAACAAAAATAGAGCAAGTCTTCACTTGTATTGCTTCACAGCTGATTATAAAGAAATAAGTCGCGTAGCCCCCCCCCCCCACCCCCCCCCCCCCCAAAAAAAAATAATCTGGTAAATTAAGAAGGCTTTTATAACCAATCAGTGAAATAGCACAATTTTACTCCTAAACAAGCTCTATTTTTGGGAACGTGGACTGGGACAAGTTCTGTCCCGTTCGCTTGCGAGCGCTAGGGTTTCGGCAAACACAAATAAACAATTTTGCGTTTCTAACGTCTCTTGAACAGCCTGACAACTGGCATACCATGAGAGATGTGTATAAACTATAAGAATGTATTCAAACTGATGCTCCGTCGTGGCGTTTGCTCATTTTTTATGTTATGGCAGCTTATAATAATGAGTAAGACATAAGAAAATATGCATCTTGAAGTTGTTGACACCTTGCTCACCATTTCAACAATACTATGAAAAGCTAAAAGACATGAGTTGAGAATAACTCCTAAGTATATTGAACATAGTTAATGCCGCAATCCGTTTCGCCATCAAGCTTGAAGTACGGATGTACTGGGTGTTTTACAAAATGTGATACTAAATGCTCGAAAATAATACGGAGGGAAAATTGAAAAAAAAAAGGTTAGCCAGGGTATAGCGATGAAAAGAATACTCGTTTATAAACCGACGAGGTTTTCTAAACATAGATATACCTAGAGCTCTCAAACACCCGTTGGGGGTAATAACAAAAGTTAGAGGCAGACCACCACTTCACACGATTCCGTTTTCGCCTTGTGAAGATACCCACTGGACTCGAATCCTAGACACCGAGACAACGCTGAGTGTTAACTGCAGAAAGTTAGATCGATACGTATTGGTGAACTCGTACGTCGAGAATGCCTGCACTGAACAGCTCACCAGCACATGAAGGGATGTACATACTCAGAGATGGTGAGATGGTCATTCATGCGGCAGTCTAATTACTGCTGCATGCTGTCACGTCCTCAAGTCTGCAAGCGTACCGCACTGGTGACTCATAGACAACAGGAACCTAAAAAAGTCGTTTGAACGGAAACCAACTCTCCGCTTCGTATAAAAATTCATGTAATCACCCATAGACTCAAAGACAAGTGTTTCCGCTGAATTAAACGAAAATCTTCACGCCTACGCATATTCATGCAGCCGCGCACGCCCTCTTCCCGCGGGGCTCACAATATTCATAACGGCCAAGTCACAGCCGCGCGCGCGTAGACGTGCTTTCTCCGGTGCAAAACAAGGTGACCCGCAAATCCAAACTCTCGCGCTCGTGCCTTTGATTACCGCCGTGAAACATTTGCGAGACGAAGCATATGCGTAGACCGAGGACCTAAGGCGGAAATGCATTCTCCGCCCAGGAAGGTTATTTCATCCGCGAGTCGGAGCGCTCGGCGGCGACGTTAGACCGGAGAGCGAAGATGTAAGAGTGGGAGCAACTCACACAATCTCGACGCTCCTGGGCAGATTGGTCGCGAGTGCGCATGCGTCGCGTTGTTTCCTGGAGAGGAGGAAAGCGGGCGGAAAGGCGGAGACGCCCGCAAACCCGCAAACGATCGCCGCGTTCGTCACGTTCTCGTAGCTCCTGTTGCAAACGCGGCTCATACGCCACGTGCCCCCGACAGAGCAGTTGGAAACACTCTGTAATCTCGGCACATTAGCATTAGACCCCGTTTGTAAACTCCCGCGCTGTCGAGTGCAAGGAGTGCGGATCGATGGGCTCGGGCTCGCTTCACCTGGCGCCTCGGCGGCGCCAGTGGCGGGGCCTCGGACGCCGCACTGTCGCCGGGCACGGAGCGCAAGGGCGTGGCGGAGGGAGACGGACCGGGCCACGGGTGCCGACGCCCGCGCCGGCAAGTGTGCCCAGACTTCGGAGTTCTTCCAACTGCTGGATAGGGGTCACACGGTTCGTGGACCGCGTTTGCAATACAAGCTGCGAGGAAGGAAAAGGCGAAAGAGTCTATCGTTTCAAAGCGTCTCGTCTCGCTCCGTCTCGCTCCGTCTCTTTACACCCGATACCTTCATCGCCCCTCGACAACACACGCGTGTGCACGTGCACCCAATCAGCGCGTCATCAAATTGCAAACGCTCTCTATGGTTTGAGCTGCTCGCTCTTTCTAGCACCGGGCGCCGACGCTCGCGACGCCGGACGGCGCTAAGAACGTTGCGGCGTCGACCGGGGTAGTAAAAAGCTTTCTTGGAAAGAAAGAAAAAGTAGGCCGCCGAAGTCGGACGTTTGACTCGGGGAGCGTTTAAATGTCAAGGAGAAATAATACAGTCTAGCGCTGCAGTCTTTCGGCGCTGTCCGCGTGCTACATCTTGGTTTATGTTACGCGGTGCTTACTTTTTGTTTTATGGGGTCAACGTTAATAAAATGGCCGTTTACAGATAGGGGCCGTCCAGAACGAATGTTCGTCCCGCCGGAACAGCAGCGATAGAACTCGAGGAAATACATGGAACCGAATATGATAAAATATTCCGAGCTGCTAAGGTCCCCAATTTAGCATGTGATAAAAATGTTTAGATGCAAAATAACTTTTTTTTTTTTTTACTAAACGTTTTTAGATGAGATTGTCGTATTTTACGCGACTCGTGTACTTTTCATTTAGTGCTGACAACGTCAATAAGGGCAACCTCTATTGACGTATTAAATCAAGATTTTTTTTTTAGGTTGACAGTGTTCATTTGTAGTTGTGATACACATTTAGAGGGCGTAGAACAACAGTGCACTAGAGCGAAACCCTTATTGTAAAGAATCACATTTTAGATAAGAGTTTACATGTGCCTGAGTAAATTTCAAACCCGCCTTTCAAACTGCATCAAGATCGTCTGATGGGCTAGTTGGTAGATATTTCAATATTCCAAAGATAATATTTCAAAGAGAAATGTAATATACAAAGAGAAATAATATTTCAAAGAGAAATTTCCGCATCCCAGGCCCTGCTTTGTAAAGGGTACTTCACCTTGCCATGAGTCTTACTGCGGAGAAGCAAACCGTACGGGGCAGTTCTCTATTTGGTTTTGTTGTGGTGAATGGCGTCGTGTTGTAAATAGGGTTCCGTGTTTCCGGTATATACCGATAAACACCGAAAAGTAACTCCCAGGGCGGTTTTCTCTGAATCAGTGAAAACCGAAAAACATCAAATTGGACTGTCCTTGAGAAAAAAATAAAACGCCAGCTTTACGGGAAGAGTTTTTCTACCCTACTTTTTTTCCTCGTTGACCCGGAACGCAGCCGCGCTGAACTTTCCTTGGGGTTGTTCTTTTCTATTGAAACCACATTCCTTGCCCCGTTTCCTTCTCCTCTATTTACCAGCATTACTTGAGAAATATTATAATTTATAACTTATGAAGTATTGCATTTTCTCCAGTAATTATACAGTCATTTTTGAACACAAGCCCGATAAACACAGATGTTTCTCCAGCATTGAAATTATACATAAAAAAAAAACAATTCAAAGGGAAAAAATAAACACCGATAAATAACCCATGAATTCGAAGAAAAATAGATACCAAAATCACAAAATCTGAAAATGAATGAGAGAAATTTGTTCTTTCTCCTCACTCGACAATGAGTATAGTGGGGGAAACAAAGGAACACCAAAGAAAGGGGGGGTTAGATACATACATAGACGGGTATGCCGAATCCTGCCGAGACGCACTCAATCCTCACGAATTTACTTCAAAGTTCTAGCGCGTGCCCACGTAGAGGCTCTCGTGGAAGTAGAATCGAAATCAAACATCTCGTTTCAAAAACACACAGCCTATATGTGTAAAACCAATATAGTCTAAAAAAAAAAAAACAAGAGTAAATGTAGAGAAAATTGCCGGTTTTGCTTACACACAAAGCATTCGTTACAAAGCAGTAAGTTTAAAGGGTATATCACTTGCCGGTTTTATTCAATGCATTCTATGTATAAAAAAACGTTTAGGTCACGTAGCTTCCAAAGATATTATGTGATCTTTCTAAACTTATTTTTATTCAGAGGAAGAAAAAGGCAATCATGTTTTCTTCGACAAAATAATATGGAATTTCTCAGAGCTCCGGCGTCAGTTTGAACGTCTTTCAACTAAACATATTTTCTGAAACAGCACAAGAAACGGAGCCTAGAGCAGCGAGTAAATTTCCCAAAAACGTTTTTCATAATGTTAAATCGTAGAAATACGATATAACCTAAACCAAAACAAACCTGCGACTTTACTGGCTCACCATCTTGTTTTGACGTCAGATTTCGCATAAACATCAGCACACGGGCAGCTTGAACCTCTTTCGCCCAGCGTCAAAAGCAGTCAGAAAACCGTCGCGATCGTCTATGGTAAATAATGAACTACGCAGGCACGTAGCCAGGGAGGAGGCCCATGGGGCCCGGCACCCCCCCCCCCCCCCCCCGAAATCTTCCATTTTGCTGGGGCCTCCTCTCCCCCTCCCCCTCATACAGCATTTTGTCATGGACGCCCCCCCCCCCCCCCCCCCCCCCCCGAAACAAAATCCTGACTACACGCGTGCCTGGAACTACGATTCGTCAAGCTTGTCTTAGTCAAGCACTGGCCAGCATTTACGATTTTTAGCACAAGATTTCCCACGATTCACCGTTCCCATTTCATCCGCCGCCATCGCCTTTGAGGGGACCGCCCATGGCGGCTGTATTCGCAATCCGCCATCATGTGAACTCAGATGCCGCTTCGAAGCAGAATGGCGTGGAAGGTTTTATTTGCTGGCAAGGTGTGAACTGTTTTTTAGCACGACGCAAACGCCAGGAGCCAGCGTTCCCGTCGACCTGTTCGGATCCATTTCTGTCGCAGGGACTTCTCGGTCGGAAACCAATAACATGCCACTCTGCTGCATTTCTTCGGGGTGTTATTGCACCCCACAAACAATCACCGATTCCCCCCCCCCCCCTCTCTCCACCCTCAGTCGCACGCCGCAAACAGCATAAACCAGACGCCATTCGCAAAACCACACAAGCTCACTATCTCTACAACGCATAACGCCGTGCAGAAGTGATGGTCGTCTGCTCTCGGATACAGCATTTGACGTAACGAGCGCCCCTGCTCGTTGTTGCCAGTGGATCGGCAGCAGGTGATTCGAAGGTGTACGCGTAAACTCCGAAATTCATTTTTTAGAAAGAGAGGAATATTTAGATTAAATACTTTGTAGACATACTCACGGGTAGATATTTAGTACATGGTGAAAAGTTAATAAAAATAGAGGACCACCAATATTTCGCCGGAACTTCCCTTCAAAGACTTCCGAAAATTTGGATCCTTCCCTTTTGTTATGATATTTTTCGCGTCCACATTTAAATGTGCCAAGCCTAGAGTAAATCGGTCGGTTTCTTTCAAGAACTATAAAAATAAAACTTTCAGCCTTTCCACTCTGGTGAGGAAGGAAGAGCAGCGGAGCTGTAGCTTCTGTTCTCGGCGGTGGCTTTCCAGGCGAGCGATCTGCTCTTCTTTCGCAAGGGAATCTAAAGCGCTCGACGCAGTGGAACTTTAGGCGATAGCGGCCTCGCGGCGGTTGCGGAACCATTTGCGCTGCTGCGCACATCGCCGCTCGTTCCGTTCCCGCTCTTTTTCCTCCGAAGATATGTTGCCCGCCATCTGTGAGCGACGGCAGCAACCAGTTGTCTGGTTGCCGAGACTGGAAAGGTTGCCGCGATCTATGAGCGGCGTCGGCAAACAGACAACCGGCAAACACAACACTCTGGACAGCTACCGCCATCTATGAGCGACGGCGGCAACCAGAGTGTTGTGTCGACCACGGGTGCCAACATTTGTTTGGTACCGGACACGATCCTGGGGAAACTAGCCCTTAACAGCTCCTCTGTAACATATGAAAAACCTCAACTTATATTCTCTCTTTAATTAGCTTTCCAGTCACCTTCACTGAGACCTTTAATAGTATGATTATTCTTTGGACTGTATGTTTTCATTGTGAAGTGAATTGCTCGATGGAGTTTCGAAACAAGCAACAAGAAGGTAATTTCATTTGAAGGTTTAGTGGAAAAGCTTGTACTATTATTACGTAAATAATGCATGCATTAATGATTTTAACGTCTTTAAATTAAAAAAACGGTGCTGTCTAAAATCATTTTGTTTTTGCTTTTTTTTAAAGGTATGGCTTTCGAGTTACTTACTTCCTCAATAAACTATAGAATTTTGATTTCAAAAGTCAAAAACACTTAAGACAAAAAGAAAAAAAAATACTGTATAGTCTGCTACGACAACACGTCAAGCGTGCTAAAATGTGAATAGTAAGCATATTATTTAAACAAAAAATCAAGAATGGGAGCGAAAAAAAAGATTTCCAATAATTACCTAATATATATTAATTGCCTTTTTTACATTGTTCTAAGGGAACTGCAAACGTAATCAACTCTCAACAGAGGATCAGCCGAATACGCATCATCCATACCTTCCTTTTTTTTTCTTTTTTTTTAATTGGAAACTTTACCGCGTACGTCCACAGAAAAATCCCGAAAGGTATACTCCTCTCACTCCCAAGCTGACAGCGCAGTGGACGTTACGAGCTCTTTGGACTAGTAATACGTTTATCATTCACCTCGTGATCACGCTCCCGCCCATACCCACATCCACCGGACTCGATACGCGCTCGCTATCTTACGGCCTCTCCATCTCCAGTGAGGTAAGATAACACCCATGTTTCCAAAGCGACACTGGCACATAGCACATAGTAGGCTATAAGCGCCACTGGGTGGCCAGGAGCTGTGCCACAGCGCGGCCGTAAAATGTGTCACTGCTATTCCTCGGGGACAAGTTTCTGCAGCTATACGTGCAATCCAAGGTACGGGAGCGCACGCTTGACCGCTGATCAAAGCTGTGCACGCGTGATCACTTCCCCTCTTTGGAAATGCCGCAGAAAGTTGTACACGAGGACTAGACTCCGGTCAAAGCAAGCTGGAGAAGTCGACAAAGAAGATGCAAACGCTTAAATCGTTTGGAAACTCTCGCGGAGCCTGCTATGCCCTATTTCTTACGTTGTGCTTGAAATGCGCCATACGCGTAAGGTAATGTATAACTTTTCGGTGACTTGTGGTGAACGTAAATTTTTAGTATAAATTCGGGGAATCACTAGAAAATGCATAATTACAACGCTGGTCGAAGACCTGAATGCTGAATCTCCCCAAAATAACACAACGACACAAAAAATCCCAGGGTATGAGCATTCTCTCGTTTAATCATTTAATTGCCATCGAAGCAATAATTTGCTAAATGCTTCACAAAGGCAATAGAGGTCCTTACGCACACACCGTAGATGAATACTTGTTGACAACAAGGTTCTTTCTCGGTATCTTCTTTTTTCACGTGGTGCTTAAGGATTCATCGCTGGGAAGCTATTTGGAAAGACACGCCAGAAGTCTTTCCCGATGTTGACGTGCTATTCGGAACACGACAATACACCGATGGGTCACGAGAAACGGACCCCTTGAGCAGCGGGGTTACGATGGTAGCGGGGTTTGCAGGGTGGAACAGCGAGAGTGGTAGGATGCCACGTCCCCCCCCCCCCCCCGCCCCGCAGAAAGATGCTCATGCTTCTTTTGTGACGGAAAAGGCCGTACGAAAAAGAAGCGCTCGAATCCAGTCCGGCCGTGTACCCACGCGCAAAGAGCGGGGTCAGACGATGAAAAGGAAGGCGGCCGATTGTCCCGGAGAGCGTGCAGCTTCCCCCGCACTGTCAGCTTAGGAGTGTCTCAGGACGAACCGCAGACGACACTCCGATCCGTCAAAACCAATCCAAGGCCGCGTGTTCTTCGAGTGGGGAGCAGCGACGCGTGGGGAGCGTAGTCCCACGATTCGTCCTTAGAACCGGAGTGGCTGGCGTGGCTATCACAGCGCCCGTTGCGGACCATCGTAAGACGAAACGGGAGCATAGTTAGTTACCCCACGCGCCGCATGGACGAACCCCGACTGAGTGCAACTGCGCGACGTCTCCCTAGAGGGCGCCTGCGTGCCGCCCAGTGGCGCCGACTGGCAACACGGGACCTGCAGCACACACACACACAGAAAAATGGCGAGGGTTATGGCCGGTTGTAGCGGTTCGGTCCGGGTGGTACGCGACAGCCCTGGCTGGTCAATATCGTCTGGTTTACCCGAGCGAAAGCGGACTATCGACCCGAATGTCTTCCTCACGCTTGAGTCAATTCCTCCGGAGAAATGAAACGAAGAAAGAAGAAGAAAAAAGGACGGCCACAAGAGGGAGAACAAGAGCAAATATCGCTGGTGGTTCTCTCCCGGGACCGACAGAGTTTGTCGCGTCCCGTGTCTGGGGGCAAGCGCAGTTTCTGACGCGTCTGTGTTCTCTTTCGAAAGATACAAAGATGTTTTTTGTTGTTGTTATTTTTTCCCGCTTACGCCACGCGAATGTCCTTCGGGACAATGTTTAAAACTCGGTTGACGCTGTCGAGTGTGGGGATTGTAGGGATGTCGGGTCCTTCGGGGGCGTTCTCCGCCTGCAATGCGTCAAAACACCCAAAAACGGTTCGTTATTTTTTTTTTTAAGTTATTTAGTCATTGCGAGTTTAACGAGTTTAAATACAAATTTGGTGCTGTATATAACGAGATTAGTTTGGCCTACACTCAAGATGCGGTTCCTGAGAGGTGTAACGGGGGTACTCGAGTTACACAAAAAGTTGAAATAGCGAGACACGTTAAAAATGGGACACATGTCTCACGTAAGGCGATGTATAGGAACATGCAGTTATACGGTTATTAAGCTCAGCGATGAGAAGAACGGGGATTTTGTTAATGCAGTTGCAGCGCCATCTCTTTAAGAGGCAAGGAATCATTCGGTTATAAAAGTAAGGAACATAAAAGTTGAGAGAGAGAGAGAGAGAGAGAGAGAGATGTTTTTATTTGATGAGGGGTTCACCCGCTATGGAGTTGTGCTCCTGAGACCGGAGGGGAAGGGTTGTGAGGGGGTGAGGGGGATTTCATGATGATGGTAGTGACGTCTTAGATGAGGCTATGTACACCCAACTCCCTGATATACTGTATCAAGGAGTCGAGGATGGCTTTCCTGTGCTGAGGAGTGCCCGTTGGATTGGTCCACTCCTCGAGCGTCGTAGGCTTGTCTGCGCCCTGGATCTTGTCCAGAGCATCATTTCTATGATGCTCGAGGCCCTTACAGGCCCAGAGCAGACGCTGCAATGTTGCCTCGGCTCCTTCCGAGCAGCTCGTGCAGGTTGGGTCCAGATCTTCTTTCAGGTCAAAAAATACTAGTTTGGATGGTGTAAGTGCAGTATTCGTCCTTATTCTTCGAATCCTGACGGTTTCCCACCGACTGTATCCTGCCAGTACGTTGCTGTCTGTCGGCGGCATAAAAGTTGAAATGCATTTAACAGTAATAATAAAAAAGCAATAAATGTAACGCGACTGACTGGCAAGCTTATGATAAGAGTTGCTCGCAGAATAGAGACGAGCGATAAAAGAAGATCATACGAGAGTGGCCGACGTAAGGATATATCGACATTTAGCAGTAGGTAACCATAACGGTTGCCGGGGAAGGCAGACTAAGTAGAAAAAAAATGCTGCGGAAAGACGCACGACTTATGGCAGATCAATTGCGGTGCGTGTATGGAGGTGTATGAGGATCAACAAAATAAGAATACCCGCATATGAGAAGTAATATTTAGAAGAAGATGATCAAGAAGTTCCTACAACAACTCTTCAAGCGGTCACGTTTTTATCAATGATCAATGAGCGATTAGAAGAAGAAAAAAATAGATGGGGAGAACCGCGTTTTATTATACGTGTATACGTTTTCTGCCTTGTGTGTCTCCATACAAGGAATCTCGAAGCACTTGTGACTATAGAAAAAATCGTAAGGGTGCAGGCGAGCTGGTGAATATTAACCATGTTGAATTAACCTGAGACTGGGGTAGAGAAGAAACATCAAAACGTAGAAGGGACAGAAAATAGACAGGACGACGTCTCAAAACGTCGTCCTTTTGAGACGTCGTCCAGTCTATTTTCTGTCCCTTATACGTTTTGATGTTTCTTCTCTACCCCAGTCTCAGGTTAATTCAACATGGTTCACTTGTGACTAATCGTAAATAATTCCGCGCACAGGCGTCAGTTTTCCCCCTGAATGTGTGTGTGTTGTTTTTGTTGAAAATATATTTATTAAACGACTATGTTATTATCCACTACTTAACGCCATGTCGTCTCGAGAACCCCGATTGTGTGTAGGAAAGAAGAAAAAGGAACTGCGTGATGATTGAGTATATATTATTGCTAAAACTTGCCCCCCCCCCCCCCCAAAAAAAAAAAAAAAAAAAAGTTTGACTTTATTGATTGAAGGGTAGAAAGATACTAAAGATAAAAGCATATGACACATCCTCTATTAGCATTTGCAGAACAATTCCTTCTGACTGCTAGACGTTTGTACTGGCTGTCAAGTAATAATTGCAATAATTACATATTTTATTATGGAACAAGGCGGATAGACCGGTAGAGTGACCCAATTAGCTTTTGTGTGCTGCCTGCACTGTTGTATAGCTGCCGACTGGGGTTTAACGTCCCGTCATCTGATAAAACGCGAACCGTCGTGGTGGTGTGTGCAGCGGCCAAGACATGCATGAGTCACCTGGAGCAGGAGATGCCCGCCAACAGCAGCGACCAGCTGAACATCACCAGCTGGAAGCACTACTACTACCACTGCCCGGGCATCTACCACCCTCCGGACTACACCGAGTGCTGCGGCCCAGAGGCCTCCAAGTGCTGCCCTCCTGACAGATGGTTCTACGAGATTGACAACACGTACGCTGCCCTCCTTCTAAGCTTTCTTTTTGTACATTTCTTACTTCCCGTGGCATGGTTTTTCCTACCACGTCCCTTTGAAAGGTGAGCGGTCCCCCTCGAGAAAACTCAAAGCATGAAACGCGTGTGAGCAAAAACGTGAAACGCGTGGTTACGTTCTTTGGCAACAAGACGCAACGCTGTTTTTGCTTACCCGCGTTTCACGCTTCAGTATGCGAAGGGTTATTTATAAGGTTTTACGCACTCAACACCGAGAAACGGAGGAGGCGGGCAACCTGACGATCCTAAGATTTGAGGACCGAAGCCCCGCGACAAAATAATTAACTTACACAAAGCGGTCATACGACGATTCAGTGATTTTTTATTCTTTTATTTACGTTTAATTTTGTTGTCATTTTGAGAACGCGGGTAAGGTACCGTAATACAAGTACACCGCGCACTTTTTCCTCTTCCTGTGCCTTGAATATAAAATGGAAATGGGATACATCAGATATGCCAGAACGCAGTAAAAAATGTATTTATTTATATATTGTAATTATTCCGACGGTTCAAATTGCATTACTAATTATTAAATTACGCTCTATCGGTTTAGTCTTAATAGGAATTTCGCCCGACCGCGTTATTCCCTCTCGTCAATTATTTTTGGAATCTTTTTTTTTTTTCTTGACGTCGGGGGAAGAACCCTAGTGAGAAGGAAAAAAAAAATCTCTTAGCGGTGGTGCCTAAATAATTTTTCTCTTAAACGCAAATAGAAAGCGAAGCAAATTACGTTAAAAGAAATATAAGAGCGATGAAAGGTACAATAGCTACCAAACTTGCAGAACATAAGAACAAGCCCCAAGAAGTTACAGAATATCTCAATGTTTTGCGGCCAAAGATACTCAGAACAGTCAATCAGCCTTTGCTATTTTAAGATTTTTTCGGAGACGCTTTTTTTATTTATTAAAAAAAAAACAAATTTTGTGTATCTATAACATAAATATCAGTTTTGTATTTATCGTTCCCTCGTTTATTGGAAGCGTCGCCTTGCAATGCTTTAATACTGAAATAAAAGTGTTATATCTCGAGACTCTAGTCGCTGACAGGGTTAGGCTGCAGGGAAGATTTTAATTTGTCCCAAATCCAGGGCGAGCTTCCTGCCTTCGTTAACGCTTCGGCGTTATCGTCAGCTTCCAGCGTGCACGCGCAACCAAAGCACAGCGGAGGGCACCGAGCACGTATACTGGAGGCCAGGCATCTACAGCGTATCGAAAAACAAAATTTACATATATCTTTTTAACGCAAAAATAAACTACGCTTCGCCGAACGCTTTTTCCGCACCAACGGTAGCGCTAGCGGTACAAACCAGATCCCAAAGTTTTAAAACGGATCGTTATCTTATTCAAAAGTTACGAGTAAGGTTTTTGACAATTTCAATGGAAAAACTCGGCCCATTCTTGGTATACCTGGCGCCATTGTGCTCCATGTAATCGGGGACTCCGTCTGCCGACCTTGTGCCATTGAAAGTTTAATAAAGTCATTCACGACTTTTGAATAAGGCACCAAATAGTGATGAAACTTAGGTTTCGAACCGCTAACGCTACATTTGTGCAGAGGGGAAAAAAAAAATAAGGGGGGAGGTGAAGATTTTGTATTATATACGCCCCGCCGTTTTCATTCTGTCAGTGACTGCATCTCTCTGATTTCTCTTGTCTGCTTCCAACGCCATCGCCAACGGACGCGACCTCGTGCGTGCAGGCTGGCGACGGCCATCGCTGTGTCGGTGACGCTGACGTGCTTCGCGCTCACCCTGCTCGTCATCGTGTGCTGCTTCTGGCCCCGCTGCCCGCTGTACAACGCCTGCAGGTCGCGCTACAATCACGACATCCCGCACCGTGAGTGGCTCACATTTCATCGCTGTCCAAAGTTACACCGCCTCCATCATGTTGACAAAAGAGAGTTTTAGAATAGGGGCCACCAAAATCTCGGGGGCTCCTAACAAATAGGGGCTGACCACTGCACATGCGTCGAACTCAAACTTCGTTTTTGGTTTTGGGTTGGCGCTCGACCCTAACGCAAAAATCGAGAAATGGCGTATAGGGCCCCTATTTGCTCGGGGCCGGGTTGCGTCGGCGAACATGACAGCGCCCTTTCCGCTCGCTTCGGAGCGAATTCGTCAGGGTCGCTGCCGTATTAGCCCCGCTCACTGCCAGTGAAGGGTGGAGCCGGCTTTCGCTTGGCTTTATCTCGCTCAAATCACAAATAATCAACGGTGAGTTCGCCCCATTTTATAGATCGTCTTCCGATTCTGGCCGTTCCTAAGCCTAAAAAGACCCGGTAACCGTTGACATGGCAACGTCTCGCTACTCCGAGACTCCAAGGGAATTTTCTTGGCTCGATCGGCCGAGTGTTCATGGCACGTTACCTGTAGTTAACGTTACTCTAGTTCGGTCTCGGTGGACGCGAGCGGTCCGGCTTTCAAGGGTAGGTTTCCAAACCGAGTGTTTTTGTAACGTTGGCTGAATACTTCAAGTCGCTCCAGCTCAGATCAAAATAAAGCAGCTGCTCGAAAGAATATGCTCGCCCACGTTCGTCTTTATTTCGGTATAGTTAAAGGCCTAAATCTTCGGCGACATACGGTCAACGCGGCACACAATCGTCAAAAACAATCCGAGACCAAGCGCCAAATTAGAGCGCAACTGATTTGACTGTTTTGACTGAAAACAGCTAACAATAATTATACCGATTTTAGATTGTCTTTTGTTTTAGCCAGGTTGATTCGGTTTTACCTTAACTATTATTTGTGAACAAAAAAGTACCTGTTAAGCGCACTTATTTTACGTTTTGCTTCGCACCGGGCTGCGTACCTGTGCTTCTCAGCCCGGTGCCTATAGCATTCCACTGCCACCGCACCGACCCAAGTTTGAACTCCCTCGTGCGCCTTTCTTCCGTTGATTTTCTTCTTCGTGAACGAGCGTGACGCTAGTTTGTAACTCTTGTCCGTCATGCTCGTCCATGACGCTCATTCGTAACGCTCGTTCATGGAGATTTTTTTCATAGAAAGCGACTGATAAAACGCATTCTCTGTTCAGAAAGAAAGTTGCTATTGCACTGTCATCTCCATTAATACTACCTGAAAAAAAAAAAAAAAACAGCGCCTGTCTTGGAGGTCACACAGTAGCGGTGGCACTGCTGTCGGCGCAGCGCACGCGCAGACGCTTCACTTCTCGCAAAGCTGGTTTTTGCGCGTGCCCAGAACCTACACTTCATGTGGCCAAACGCTCACTTGTTTATCAACAGCGGGTTGGTTTTTATAGAAAAGAAAGTGAAACATCAGCAATATAAAAGGGTGTACTAAAGGGAGATTAAGTGGTCATTTAAGTTAAGCTGAATGAATTTTGTTATTTCATTTTTTTTTAGATTAACGTTCGTGATTTGTATTGCTAAGTGGCATGTAAGTATTAAAGAATAGCAGCAAGCTGTACGCAGTAACTGTGCTGTTGGTGTTTAATTTTTTTTTTTCGGAACAGTCAACATTTACAACTGCTCTTGAGGTTGGGCGAAGGTTGAGTGTTTTACATTCACGAAAACGAGATGTTTTTTTAGTGAATACCGACAAGGGTACGAAAGAGAAAGGCTACTTCACTAGATCCATTTTTAGTTAAGTACTTAGCGTTGATTAAGTTAAGTATCTGGCATAGCTTTCAGTTAAGGCTTATAGCATTAGCAAGCGACAAGTTATATGAAAAGCACAAAGTCGCAAATAATATGGTTCAAATCACCACGAAGCATTGCTAGGATAGAAAGAAAAAAGGCCATAGTACAGGGTTTCGCCTTTCATTTTTTAACATATTCATTTTGCTGCTCCTTTACGGTGCGTTGCAATTCTATGGTATGCATCTTGAAGAGGTCCCACTTTTTTTTTTCTCGCAGACAAATCTCAAGAGTTTGTGATGGAGACGATGCCGACGGAGTCGCCCGGAAACAAGAAAAAATATGCCCCGTTGGCGTCTACAAATGGCAGCCCGATCCTGGACGGCAACGTCAAAACTCCGAGCCAGCGCAAGCCCACACCCGGTAATCCATGTGGTCATAAAAATTATTCTCTCTCAACAAAACGTGACATTGTACAATTATGTGCATTGTTTTGCAGTGTGACAGTCATGAAGACGATCGCTAATCGTGCGAAACTTAAAAAAAAAGGAAATGAAGTCATAACCATAAGTTAAATTGGAACTATGTTAACCGTGATATCGTGTAGATAGAATCAAGTGGCCGTGGTTGAACGCTAAGAGTATTGACTTCCATCCTTGAACTGTATTTGTTTTCTAACTTTCCGCTTATGTATTTTTGATGTAGAGTCATCGACAGCTAAGAAAGGCAGAGCGTGGCGACTCCCGAGTGAGTGTTCATCGCTCCGCTGCCAATGAGGCTGTGGCATTTGGCAATAAAAATGGCCGAAGGACCAATCACGGAGCACGAAGCGTGAATGTAATGAGCCACACCCTGCGTGTCTTAAACCGTCAGTGACTATGGTGCATGCAGCCGATAAACATCTGAAATAGCATTTGATATATTCATTACTAAAAGCAGAGACTCGATCAAAAATAGAAATAAAATGAACCTGAATGGTAAATCAAGCTAGATATAAAAGTTTATGAAAGCTATAACTAAATATGTAGTAAATCGCGAGTCGACCTAACACTTTGAATATTAAAAATGCACTAATTTTAAGATAAGAAACATGTTTCGGCCTTTTCTCATCATCAGGGGCGACAGCAGTGTAGTGTGCGTCCAGTCCTAGCTTGCATAAAGTGAAGAAGTGGCTACTTAACGTAAGTATGACAAGACATTTTCTAGTACATTGCTAATGTGCGAGGGACTAAGGGAAAGAAGGAGACAAGAGGGGACGTCAAAACGCCGATCTCTGATTGGAAGGATTAGTGGGTAGACCTAGAGCTAGCCGCCTTTGCCTCCACTGCACTCGTCGACCGCGTTCGAATGCGGAAGTCTAACGCCGGACGCCGTTCTTAAGTTCCGCGTTCTAACGCCTTCAACGACTGCAGTGGAGACAAAGGCAGCTAGTTTTAGGTCTGCCCACTAATCATTCCAATCAGAGATCGGCATCCTGACGTCCCCTGGCGCATAACCAATATTAATACTTCTTTGGTATTCGGGTTTCTTTTTCTATGCGAGCTGCAAGCACACATAAACAAGTGGGGCTCTTACTCTGTGATTACTCATATGGTTTCTTCTAAAGCAATATGCAAATTACATTACAAAAAAAAGAAAAAAAAACTGAACTACTTTTATATATCCTGATTTACACTTGCTCTAATAAGACGAGAGCCAGAGTTTGTTACCGGTCTTAGGTTAATTAATTGAATGTCAAGCTACTTTCAAACTCAAACAAATGCAAGAACTTATCGCTTGGGGATTGGACAATCAGCTAGTGCAAATATTACGAACAACCACACATACAAAAAAATATCAAATGTATTTCAAATATATGATAGTGAATAACACGAAGATGAGTTCAATCGCCTATTCCGTTTTTAAATTCCAGACAACTGACACACAAATAAAAGTATTTAAAATGACCTGGCACGCCAAGCAAAGTCTAAAGCTGGGGTTGCTAGTATCGCACACCTGATTGTTGCCCGGTGTGATGCACGTAAACATTAAAAAAAGTTGGCTTCCAAGCACTCTTTTCCGTGCAAATCCCACTGTATACTTAAAATGTTAACTCACACGTCGTCCAAAGGTTTTATGCAAAAACTATGCAACGCACAGAAATATTGGTGCCCTATCAGTCACCTCTAAAACAATATCTCTAAAACTGACGAAGGAATAGTTTTCGATAGTGCCCAGCCAGTTTCTAACTGTAACTTTACCTGTATGTTCCACTAATTAAAAGTAAATATTACGCAAAACTAATTTAATATCTAATTAACCACATACGCTCTACACCTAAAGCAGTCAAACGCACTCAAACGCTCTCAAACGCAAATGTGCCTAGGGGCCCTAAAGGTTAAACGGTAACTTCGGTCAAAAGTCAAACCAAAGTAAATGACTGATATCGATTTACGGAAACGAAATACAAGCGCTGTCAAAATATTGCACTAATAGGAAACCGCGAACCACCCTAAAACCGATATTAAAAATGCTACTCGCTGCAGATCTTCGGCGGGCATTCAGTGGGCTGGCTATTTGTCAAGCAACCCTGTGCCATGATGTCATTTTCGTTTTCAATGAGGTTTCTTGTTCGCACTGCCACTTTTTTCGGCGTGTTTTCCTGCTTGCGTTTTCAGCTGTCCCGGCGGTCAATATCTGCTTGTTATGTCAAGTTTTAGCGTCCCTAGTTTGTAAGTGCGCTTCAGCGATCGCACACGAAGATTTCTGACTCCCTGCTCGCTCAAGCGCGTCGTAATGTCGAAAAGGGCATTCACTGGCGGCCATTGTTTAGTACGTTCCTGCTCAGCGCGAGCTTACGATTAGGTTTGACAACGCTTCTGCAACGTGCATTGCACATCACCAAGATTTTAGTTCTCAGAAGATGAGCGGGGCTCGTTCTGAGCAGGCGTTCATCGTGGCAAACTCGCTTTTCGACCGACAACTTTATGAATGTTTGCCACAAATGTTTGATGTCTGCAAAGCAAAGCGGTAACAGCCGCAGTTACCTGATTGATCGGAACTGCTCTTGCGACTAGGACAGGCACACGTTTTGCGGCAATACGAACGTTTCGTCACATGACAGCCATGCAGGTGATCGCAAGGTGGTTTCGGTTTCATGCTGGTAGTTTCGGTTTCGCCGTAGACCTTCCGAAACAAAACTTTGAGATGGGATATCTACAAATCTACACAATGCATCGGGAAAAAAAAGGTCACCTCGTAATTAGGGACACTTTCTTCACTTAAAACTGAATGCCTAACCCTAAAATCAAGAAAATGTACCGGAGTTTCCCTTTAATAAAATCATCATGACGGTGACTAACACGGTACAGATCCTATTTTTTAGCAATGTGTAGTTTTTATGCGAAAAGTTTGGCCAGCGTTCGTTGAAACACACGGTGTCCATCTTCTCACACTTCGTTAGTCGGGAGCCTTACGATTCGATATCAATTTCAGGAAGTGAACGTTCACGAAGCGTTCACAGAAGCCCACTTGTTCGCTCCGTGGACCCGCCGTCAGAGGATGTACCAAAAAGAACAAGCAACAGATGGCACAGTCGTGCGTATCATCGTGCAACGTGCGCGCGCGTGCCACAGTCCAGCATCCCCAACCCTGGATGCCTAAAATTTGGTTCCTACGAAGCAAGGTGCCGTCTGCGAAAGCTGCCTCATAGCGATCCAAGAAACAATCTAGAAATTGTGCCGTCGACGCCAAGAGTTTGCTTGCATGTGAGCTGGAAACATTAACGCGTAAATTTGTTTTTGATTTTGCACTCCACTGCCTATAGAAAGCTCATTGTTGCGATAAAGAAGAGCATACACTATACTGTCAATGCTTAGTAAAGCTACAAAAAAAAAAAAAAAACTCAACTGAGCACTAAAAAGTCGAAGAAACACAAAACATACACAAACAGACGCTGAAACTGCCGAAAGGCCATGCTTTCAGCGGACGTTTACACTATTTTAGTCTACCCCATACGTCTCAAGTTCTGCAAACAAAAACGCAATCATTTCACAGATGTTACGAATTTTTTTAGCACAATACTTCTGATTGTGCCAACTTTGTCACCCTCTCGAGGTTCACGACGCTTGTCAAACACTTTACAAGTTTTTGAAGTTGTAAAACCCCTGCATAACATGAGAAACAAAAAAAAAAAAAAAAGAAAAGGAGAGGAAACAGGACTTGGGTAGTTCAAAGCCGGCTAGCCAACAATTTTGAGCTTCTGTATGTAGAAGTGCAATTTTGATGTATCATCTCGGCCTCCCGACGTTTGGGGTAAACTTGTTTGAACAAAATTATATTATCAAACTTATTTGGGTTAATCAAGTTTGTTATTGTTCAAAGAGCTGGCTTCGTGAGCCAAGTGGGTTTGTTCAACGAAACATTAAGTTTATAAGAGAAATTCTTGGATTTGTTGGAGCCACAAGAATGTGGCCCATATTAAATTTTAGCACCGCTATGTCAAATAAAAAGGCTTACTTTCATTAGTCCATTGACTTCAAAAATGAAATGTTGATTCAGAACATTGTTTCCTCCGTTTATTAGGGTGTACGTTTCAGTACTACTTTTAACAATTTGAATGATGTATTGATATATCAGGAACAAAAGTATAGTATGAAGTCTAATGGCATAAGGTGTAATGTCAAATATATATGCTTCCTATACTCGTGACAATATTAATACAATTATTTCTGCCATTCATTATCATCATTCTTATCCAGCTCGCTTTCACCTTTGCATTAATTGTATTAGCATAATTCACATTGCACGTTTTTCAAACTAAGACTGTCTATCGCCGAAATGTTTCGTAGTAATGCAATGCTAATTTGCCATGACCTCTCAAAAAGTGGCAAATGGTAGGCTCTAACGGCGGCGAAGAACCTTTTTGTTGTTATATTACTTGTCTCAAATCAAGTAATAGAAAACCAACGCACACTTCTAGATTAATATGGCAGACCTTTGAAATTGCCAAAATCAAAACAATTCGAATTTTTGTGTTGTTTTTTGCGTCAGTTTTTGCTTTGTTGGGAATTTTAGGCACATTAAACCAATACGGTGTAACAATATTATCTGTTCATCCCATCCTTTTGGGCTTAATTACATTTTTACTTAGTTTAATGTGTGCGTAATCACTGGAATGTAAAGCGGTTTGATGTCGGTCATATGGTCTGGCAAGCCCGCTTCAGGTAACACAATGCAAGTTCGTCTGCTTCTTGCGCAGGAGTTACGGTGACGTCAGAAAGACGACGAGCTCTGATTGGCTCTGTTTTAAGGATGGTGAGTAAACCT
Source organism: Ixodes persulcatus (assembly GCA_013358835.2). Lineage (NCBI taxonomy): Eukaryota > Metazoa > Arthropoda > Arachnida > Ixodida > Ixodidae > Ixodes > Ixodes persulcatus. The sequence continues at coordinate 169,732 of JABSTQ010011322.1, read as the reverse complement.
TAAAGCAAGCTGCCTTGAGGTCTACCCACTATCCTTCAATAAAAGCCAATCAGAGCTCGGCGTTCTGACGTCACCACAACCCCAGCAAAAGAAGCAGACGAACTTGAAAGCCGTATTGCTACACCAAACGCAAGAAGCAGACGGCACGGATAGTTTAATGCGAATGGTGTCTAGAAATTATTTTTGCCTTCGTTTCTTTTGTATTTTCCTCGTCATTATATTTCATCTTATCCTACGATGGACTAATAAAGGCAATAGCTACGGACCGCCAGATCCAATCACGAGCCACTTAGAAATTGCGTGGTATTTCGCTTCGATGCACGTATCGGTGCCCGCGTCTCGGATCACTAATGGGGACGGGCGGACAGTGGTTTGAATAAAATAGCAGAGAATGACTCATAAATTTTACATTGCAAAGAATGCCACGATATACAGACTTTTTGCAGTGTCGAAGCTATAGAAATGATGCAGCGCTTTTTGATTCGGAGAATTATTCGTCCATCCATAATGAATGTTAAGCACGGCATGTCAGAGTTTAGCGTGGATCGTGATTGGACCTGCCGGCCCGTGGCTTTGACCTGTAGTCGATCGTAGGATGAGACTAAGTATAGTGACCGATGTTTGCTTTAATTTGTTTACAGTTTGCAAAATATGTGAATACATTTTGTGGAGCGTATTGAACATTGATTTACGAGTAGATGCACTTGCAGTTTTGTCCTTTAATCGGTTTATCTAGACGGCCTTGCAGTTGGTGTTCCGAATACCCAATACATTACATTGCAGTGAACACATATTCCTGTCCCGGTACGATGTCAAATGAGCCTTATCGAACGTGTGCAACTAAATGCTGTAAATTGTGTTGAGTTGTTTCCTGGGACCAAGGGGTGCAAGAAAATGCCCCGAAACAAACCACAGGACAAACAGTTGCAGCTTGTTTTCTTGTTACGAGTATGGAAACTTGTGTTTTGGAGCTGCTGTGTTGTTTTCGCTGCTACTGTGATCGATACTTTTAGTTGCATAGTTTTATGTAGAATGTGTCTAGTCACTAGCATATAACAGAAACGTCCGGGAAGATGTGTTTATGCAAAAGCAGAGCCAATATTTTGTCCGATAAAAGCCGACATTTTATAGTTTTATGAATAAATGAGGTAATACCTCGATTCGAGATCAGCGCCGATGTAAAGTATAATGGCGTGCCTAAGAGTTTGTTTTATTTTATTCTCCATTTAACATCTCTAAACATTCAATTTTTTATGTTGTAAAAAATTGATGAGCTATAGTGATGTTTACCTCATGCATCATGAAGAAAACAAAAGTGCCGGCAACATTTCTCAACAAAGTATACTTATTTATTGCATTGTTTTATGTAAAGCTTTAATATCAGGAGTCGAGATTTTAAATATTGCAATATTGTTTGTCATATTCTGTTTTCTCAAATACCTGTAACAAAAAAGCAAAAACAAAAATGAAAGGCTACAAGTGAAGCTTGGTGCTATTGTCTCACAGAACGCTTTGCCAATAGAAAGGAGACACTCTTTTTCTGATCATACTCGCAATTGGGCGCATGTGCTGACAGTAGACTAGAAGAGCGAACAATATAACTTTTAATATATACATAAATATATATCTTCAATGTGCGACAAATTTTTATCGACAGTTGCGATTAGATTAGTTTAATATTTTGCAAGGCTAACGCAGAAAGTTTTTCTTTTCTTTAGCGGCTTCGCCATCCTTCAAATGTTCTTGGATTGTACGTCCTATGTATATAGCACACTATTTCGCCTGTAGAGAGCATCGTGATACATCTATTTTGCCTACTATGCACGAGCTATTGTCTATTTTGATAAGATGCACTTTGCCGTCTCTAACCAAGAAACTGTTCGGGCACATTGTATAGAAGTGCCGACCCGTTCACCCCTCCATGTTAACGCATAAGTCCACAGGCACTTAAAAATACATTGAAATCTGGGTAATTAGGCTACGTTGTCCGACTATTTTCCTGTATTTTGGAACAACCGAAGGACGTTTCGCATGTCATTACAATCAAATATAAAAGATGGCGTATCGCTTTGTGGAGACAAATATCAGTTGTTCATTAAGAGCTAACCGTAATTGATTACACATTGTGGTGACATTTTTGACTGACGGTGGAAAAGAGTGAATGACCAAAAATAAATATAAAAAACGTGTAAATAAAAATAATAACAAATAAAAATATGTAGACTGAATATTGGACTACTAGACATTTTACGAAGTTAAAAAAGAAGTCTCAGATGAAAGTGAAGTTCTCAGATTTTAAAGAAGATGTACATAGGCATTCTTGCATACAACTGTATGGCGCGCCAAATTTTAGTGCCACAAACGCATACGCATAAAAGTGTATCACCGTATCAGACACAATGTACAAGACGTGAGCACACTATATTCGCAATTCTAAAGAAGGCGACGCCACCTGCAGGAAGAAACCTGAAGGAGATGAGCGGGCAGCTGCCGCCTATTCAAGTGTGCAGCGGCAAGTGGCGCTGCCTGGCGATCAAAATGTCAAACAGAGAAAAATAAATTAATCGCAAGGGGTTGGAGTTAACACTAGAAAATACAGTTAAATATTTTAGCATTGATTTTGTTTCCTTGAAGACATTGACTATTTTTTTAAGACCGTGTTTTTTTTGTTTTTTTTTTAAATAAATTTTAGTTGAATACGGTGAAATTACATGAAAAGGCCACCTGGTGGTGCTCAAGCTAAAAATATGCCAGATGCATTCTGGGGTGCATACAATTTTCATTCTATTTTATAAGGTTAAAGCAGTGTTTAAAAAAAATGTTTGTTAAAGTTAAATATTAAAAAAAAAAAAAACTGAAATGGGTGTATTCGAGAATTGCAGTAAATTGAAGCAGATTAAAATTCAAAGTTATATTCCTCACAAAACTAAAGTGATCCTCAAATAACAATTGTTGCGGGGTAACATAACTTTTTGTTTTGTAATTTTTGCCTTCGAAACCAACCTGGACAATGAGCAAGCCTTAATACACACATAAAAAAGCAAGTATTTAAAATGTTTTATTGCAGTTAAATTCACAATAGCTGCTCAGGCTACCATGTGAACATCACTTCGGACTTATCGACTTCTTCTCACGCCACATGTACTAAGCTACCGTTAATACAAACTTCACTAGAACTAGAGGCCCGTTCACACACTTGCGACTCCTTTGAACCGCGTGCCTTAAAACCTCTTAAAACTTTCTTACGACGAGAACACACACTGGCGCGCTGGCGCCATCTATGCGGTGACCCTGGAACTGCATTTTACTAAAGTGAAGGCTTTGCGGTATTTGTGAGATCAAATGTATACGGTGCTGCCTATGAGCAATCTCTGTCAATGTTTATAACATTGACAAAGGTTTTTTCGAGCCAAAAAAAAAAATGGTTCCACCGCCACCCGGTAGGTGGCGCCAGAGTTTTCTCTTGTCTTAAGAGATTTTAAAATGTTTCAGAACCCACGGTCCTAAGCAGTCGCAGGTGTGTGTACCAACCTTGATTCAACTTTATGCTGTGAATAGATAAAACTTGTAATGTAGCTTCAAATTTCAGCCATGCCGTTGCGCGCTCTTTTTCAGCAAACCCACAACGTGGGAGTCGTTATCTGAGAACCCCTGGCGCCCTTTTCGTCGCACCTATATTGTATAATTGTTATAGGATAGCAGTAGAACAGTCTTTTTCTACCGTTTAGTGCAACACTTAGCAATGCGTTAAAGTGTCGAGAATACGCTCGGTCCCTTAGTCAGTGGGGACTGATTTAGTGCTGTCATACATGCCCAAAATGTTCAAGTAAAAATTCAAGATCGTCCACTTCTCCAGCTTACAAAAAGCTTGGGCATTTCCCAGCATCTACATCTATGTAACACGCGCCTTTTTGCAACCATTTGTACGCGGGGATAGATCTCAACGCGGTTTGGGGAGATTGTGTAGAGCTTTATGAATCAGCTTCAGTGCAAGCCACATACAGCCATCGGACTGCCCTATCTTTACATACTATATATACATATATATATGTGAAAACTAACAGAGCTGCCTTGCATTTAGATGACTATGCCTCTGTTGTCATGTGAAATGTACAGTGTACAAATAAAAATGTTCCCAGCGTTGATTCAGAGCTCGGGTGCCTGACTCGCGCTGCTGCGCATAAAATTGGACTTCTATTCGAATGTGCGTTTGCCTCTGTTTTCTTTTTGATACCTGTGTTTATGCCGTTCTGAATGTGACACAGTTCCTGGTGTATTTTGTTACACGCGTTATTCTATTGCGCTATTGTCTGCCATGTTCTTCGGAACAGACTAACGTATACATCGAGCGTTCGAGAACATTAACTAAATGTCTGCATTCTTAATATTCATACGATCAATCTGACTTTATTTATATCCACGGGCTACCTTGTTCATTTGTTAACGCTGGGTGAGTATAAAACTGTCCGCTTCCATCTAAAAAAATAATACTAAAGTGCATGGGCGCCACCATAAACGACCTTCAGTTTTTGCTTCCTCTTATTCCGTTCGTCTCACTCCAGCATTGCCACAGCAGGGACAGGTTATTGCCACTTTAGGTGCTATACTCTGTCCTCCCTAGCATAGGCCGTTGTGGAGGTTCGTCAACGCTCGCTTCAGTGGCTTGGCATCACGGTAAGACAAGAGAAGGTCGGCGATGGCGCCTCAATCTGGCGCGTGTTTAGAGCGTCTATATTTGTAGTCGCCTTAATGAAATACAACGTGACTGACTTACGGGTACTCCACCGTAAAGTAAACGCACGGGAAGATTTAAGAATGTAAATGGGCACATCGTGTAAACAGAAGTTATCGTTTTATATTAAAGGTGCACTGACAGGTTAAAATCACCTGTTCTTGTTATTATCCGAAACGATTGAAAGCGATGCCTGGACATTACCCTCAAGATTCGAAACTTAAGGACTCAGTACTTGCAAAAAAAAAAAAAAAAAAAATCCAAAAGCCGAGTGTGAAGTTTCCGCGCGATCCGCGCCAGTGCAGTGACGTCATAGATTGAGTCGTCCCGCAACTCGAGTTTCTCTCACGCTTCGGAACCGTCCCGACACAAAGTGCCGTGTTCGCCCGCGTCCCGCGAACAACGGCTTTCCTCCGAGCATGCCGCCTATCGCTGTGAGCAGACGACGCTGCTTAAGAGTTTGAAGTTCTTTTAGGGCCCTTTCAGCGATCTCATTCTTTGAAACGGTGTGAGGTCGAAGAGAACGCGCAATAGACTTTTGTGAGGGGCCATGTTGCGCCGGCTCTGCGTGAAAGGCCGCCCCGGTGGAGTCATAACCGAAACTACGGTACACAGACTCCAAAACACTCTGGGCACCTAAAAAAGAGAACTTCGTCCGGTTCCCCGACTCACGAACCATCTTCACTGTGCCGAGCGCCGCGGCGCCGCCACGTTTTCCGAGGGAGGATAAAAAGCCAGGAGGCAACATCACTCCGGACTCCAATTTTCGGTACCTCGAAAAGAAGGGCCGTGGTGCGTTCACAATTACGTTAAAAAAACATGTTTTGCGAATGACGTTATTAAACATTATAAAAATGTCGCTAGAAGGCTTCTAAATTTTATAAGCGATTACGTCACAAATAAAAAGAACCAAGGAGGTGAGAAGGGCGCCAAAAATAAAAAAGCGCTCGCGCGCGTAAACATTTTTTTTTTTGCATTGGGATTTTTTTTTTTTTTTTGACTGTACGGATAGAAAGTGAGGGAGAGGAGGAGGTGAGAGCGCGCGGGGACGTTAGAGCGCCGAGCTCTTGTTGGAATAATTATAGGGTACATGCAAAGCTAGCGGCCTTTGTCTCTACTTACTGTTCGAACGCGTACACCGAACGCCGGACGGCGGTGTTCGGCGTTCAAACGCATTCGAACAGGGATCCGCGTGCTCCCATCTCCTCCTCTCTCTTAGTTTCTATCTGTATAGGGAGTATTCACTGGCGGCCCTAGCTGTGTGCGCAGCTGCTGAGCGCGTGCTGACGGCAAGCTTCCACAGTCTTTTTGCATCAAGATTACCGGTCTTAGCAGGCTATTAATGTGAGCTTGCTCTGAACATGCGCTCTAAACATCGCCCTCAAACATGGCGTCCAGCGAATACCCCAGAAGGGACAAGTGTTTAGAGGGTAAGCGAGAATTATCGTGAGGTTAACGAAAACTTGCCGATATGTTTCAACTTTCAAATGACATCCCTAGGTCATAGATGGCTCGCTGCTGCTGAGCACGTGTTGACGGCAAGCTTTCACAACGCTTCCAACACGCACATAGCGCACCATGAAAATTGCATTCTCTGTGAGACCATGAATAAGAACTCATCCCGAGCATGCGCTGTGAGCATTCACATCAAATATGGCGTCCATTGAATACCATCTATATATATTCTAGCAGCCAGGACTATAAAACATGGTTTCACGATGCAATTTATTACAACGTCAGTCTCTTTGCGAGCTGAAAAGCGTGATATGCTATGCAAAACGAAGGTGCCACTTCACACTTTCAGCCTCGGCGTTAGCGCCAACGACAGCCGGGATGGCAGCCCAAGTAAGTCACTGAATATTTTCTTCGGCGAACGCTATCGCGTCTGCGTCCAGATGCTTTCAAGATGAAGGAGAACCTCCGCAATGCAAGCAGCCCACCGGCTGTTGCCGTGCAAGTAAATGGCTTTCGCAGCCGGCGAGGAGCATGAATTATGCACGCCCACGAAAATGGTATATTATACTTTGTAAAAATATAATGACAGGCTTTATCGTTTGCTGAAAATATATAGTTTTATTTATAAAAAAAAAAAAAAGAACACACTCGATTTTTACGAAAGTTGCGGTGACCGAACGATCGAAGAACGCGCACGTTTCGTTGCTTTATAATTCCCCAAATGAAAAAAAGTCCTATTAATTTCACCATATTTCCTTCTTATTTTTTTTTTGTTTTTTAAATATAATTTTATATGTTTTGATGACGTTCTTTAAAGTAATTATTTGAAACACCTAAAATTGTTGACTCGTTTGTGTCCAGATAGTCAAATCTTAACATTTTATTAATTTAAAGGGACCACGAAACGATTATGGACAGAGTTTTACTGGCTGCATATCGTTTGTGGGATCAAAAGAAAACTAGCACGCGATATTAGGGAGGCTCAATCCAAATTTTTGGCATGAAGTTTCGGCAAATAAAAGTGGACTATACCTTACACTCTCTCTCTCGAACGCTCGTAACGAAGCTGAATAGATTAATAAATGAGTTGTGGCAAAGCTTTTTTGTAATGGGCGGTAGCTTGCGCCACTTAGCAAAGTAGCCACAACAGCCACAATGTTGGAGTGTTTCTTTTTTTTTTCTTTTTTTTTTCTGAGAACGTCAGTTGAATTTAGCTTTTGTACTGGATAGCAGTAGTGTGTTGCTCACTGATCTCTATGACTATTTGCTGGATCGCGTTTGGCCAGCTCCGCCTATGCACAGGAATGTGGCCACGGTCGGCCATCTTTTTGGTAGAGTGATATTATCTCTAGCCATTATAGTAATATGGCGGACAGCGTTCTGGCGGCATGCTCCCATGAAAAACGCCGTGAGCCTAGTACACTGCACCGTAGGTGATATTTCGTGCTTGATGGAAGTCGCTCGACGAAGCAGATTCTTGAAACTCAGTGGATGCGACAGAGGAAGGTCAACTACGCTGTGATGTATGTAGTGCGGCGCGCTGTTAAAATTTCCCCAATGGCGAAAAGACAAAATCTTCCCATCGGTAAGTATTCAAGGGTTTGTGACTGTCCTGGCGTGCAGGGATACGTTCGGTGAAAAATATTAATTTTTTTCCCAAGGTTTCCACGATGTCGCCCCATGACCCTTCAAGCTCCGAGTGAAAAACCTGTACCCTGTCTAACGGGCGGTAGATTGCGCCACCACACTTCTATGGTGTGGCTAGAGATAAAATAACTCTACCAAAAAGATGGCCGACCGTGGCCGCATTCGCGCAACTACCAGCGGAGCGGGCAAATGCGATCCCGCTAATAGTCAGAGATCAGTAGTGTCGCTCGAACTGTGCTCGCAAACAATAAAACTGCCGATGAATAACCTCGACGGAAATGCCCGAGTTCAATATCCGGTTGCATAAGCCGCAGCGTCAAAGAGAGCGCGAGAAGTTTCTCCGTGAGGAATTCCATTGGGAATTGACGTTACTTCGTTTCTAGCGTTTTGTGTTCGCAGCTGAAGTGTGAACCTACCTATTCTGCACTGAGTAAGCGTCACTCCTCCGCGGCTGGTTCCGGCGCCGAACTGCTACAGCGTTCGTCGGGCGAGTTCTCGTTTTGGCATGTGGGCGTCCCGGCGTACGGAACAAGGCCAATACTTTCATTATACAGAAATATTTTAAGCTGCATTTCACTCAGCTGCGACGTATCCATAGCCACGACGTTGATCGCACAAGCGTCGTGAACCAACGAATCCTAGGAAGCAAATGGCGTTCATGTAAACCTCAGGTGACGTCGTTTTAAAGTTTTTGCGTCGAAACGTCGACGCAAAAACGTCGATTCGATGCAACTCGACGCTTGACTGGCGCGGCTACCTCGCTCGACTGGGAGAACTTCCGTTTCCGGTAGAAAGGCACACTTTACGTCACGGTCACGTGATGTCACATGTTGGTGGCCGAGTCCGGTCGAGTCGATGAGAAAAGCAAATGTAAATTTTCATCCTTCTTTTCTTTTTTGTGGAACACTTGAGGAAATAAAACGAAAACGGATTCCTGCTCCGGGTTCCACGAACATTAACGATTAATTGGGTCCTTCACTTGGAAAAAGCTGAAAAATCATTTCACGGTCCCTTTAAGCCTAGTTTTCTACATCTTCAGAATAATAAGCGTTGCTTGCATGGTCCTCTATTTTTAGATTTTTTTTGTTATCGTATTTAGTCAGTTGATGATAAATGAATACATATAAATATTTAAATTGAGTTAGACACGTAATTATTGGTTTGCCAGTGGCTGCGGATCCACGAGGCCCAGATTATATTTTAATTTTGTCTTGCAGATCTATCGTTTACGATTTCCTCGCCTCGCTCCTGCAACGAGCTAGGAAGGGGGCTTCAAAATGACAGTCTGTTTGTGGCACGAAGAATTGAAAATTCGGATAGAGATATAGCGACGTAACAAAGGTAAAACGCCCGAAGACAAATTGCAAAATGAACGACAAGAGAAGCACCCGGACAGCCCAGAACGGCAACTGCAATATATCCGTAATGTTGAGTTCCGAAACCCGAGAGGTCACGCACTCCAGTCCACTTGGAGTACCGCTACGCTATCCTGAATCTCGCGAAAATAAATTGGTATTGACGTCGAATATATATATATATATATATATATATATATATATATATATATATATATATATATATATATATATATATATATATATATATATATATATATATTCGACGTCAATACAATTATATATAATATATATATATATATATATATATATATATATATATATAACTAAAGTAGCGAGCAGAAGCTTCGTTTTCTTTAACCTTAGTGTTTTGGTTTCGAGTTTAGGGATAGAGAGCTTTCGCGGAATCGCGCCATCAATTGCTCTCCAAGGAAGCTCACCCGGATACAGGCGGGAACTGCATTGTGGATGGTTATCGCCTTTCTGGAAAAGGGAAAAAGAAGAGAAGAAAAGATGAGGATGAGATTCTCCAAACACCCGGTTGCCCCCGGCAACCAATAGGAAAGGCAAATCCCCCTCCCTCACCTTTTCTTCCAAGTGCCCGGAAATTGGAAAACGGCATGCGCTTCCGCGTGCACTGCCTACATATTCTCCATCGGCAGGAACCAACTTTTGCTGAGTACACACACTACAGAGCCGGAGATTCGGCGAATATTTTTTGCCCGGAAGATTTGCCAGGTTCTGCTCGTTCGTGGCACCGCCGACCCCTTTTTACACTTACACTCGCACGCACTCACGCACATACACGGACACACACGCACAAACACACACATGCAAACACATGCACGCACGCACACTCACACACACAAACACTAACACGCGTACTCACATACATACGCGCGCGCACACGCACACACACGTGCGCATGCACGCACGCCAAAGTATAGGTTATTTTGAGTCTGGAAAAAACCTACTAATGTATCATATCACTTATTGAAATATAAGGGATATTCACTGGACGCAACATGTGGCATTGTTCGTAGAGCATGTTCATAGCTAGCTCTCTTTTGTTGTCTGCTAAGAACAGCAATCCTGATTGGGTGAAATACACGTCGAAGATGCATAATCGAGCATTCATCCGAGTCAAGATATTTGTTTATTTGGCATATGACAAAGGACAGCTAGTTTTGAGCATAGGCTGCGAACCACGACCGACGATATGGTGTCGCGTGAATAACTCTTGGGAGAATTCAAATAAGGCCGGTCACAGGGCTGTCATGCCTATTTTGTTTTCAATATTCTCATGAGGTAGCCAAACATGTCTATAATACAAAATAAACTTACATTAAAAAAAAAGCTTTTTTTTGTAAAAAAAAGAAAAGAAAAGAAGAGTGCGTCTGCGAGAAGATAGAACAACGATTTTCCCAATTGCCCGTAGATGCAAAATTGAGGGCCAAAGGAATAAATACTATTTTCTACAACGTAACTATTTTTATGTATAAAGCACGCAAACTGGTCTACATGAAGAAGTTAAACTTAGTTTATCTAAGTTTATATTTCGAGTAAAATAAAATGGCAAGCTTGGCCTCTTGTGCAACTTTATCATATTTAGGCTTTTTTTTCGACGATTTTTTAACAGATTTTAGAATTATGTTTATAGGCTGAAACGTTTTGTATATGTTATTTCGTGCATTGTTCGCTTTTAACGATAAAGTCAGAGCTCAACTATTGTAAGCGTTTTTTTGTTGTTTTTTTTTGCATTGGCCCGGAAGTCTTTAAAATCTCAAGATTGTAAAATGTTTGTGCGGCAATAAAAAAAAAAAAAAAACTCATTCTCGATTTTTTTTCACAATTATTCTTTGATGTACTTTTGTAAATGGGAAAGTCGTTATCCACAGGAAGTTCTGACTTCTCTCTTCTCGCGCCAAGAGGGGAAAGAAAAAACGTTTTGCCCTTCGCGCGCGCGGCGACGACAACCCACAAGGTCGAAATTTCAACAAAGTGTTGTTCGTAAAGTTATCACCTTAAAAAGAAAGAAAGAAAAAGGGATGACGACGTGGACAGCAAGATACTATAGGAAGTATTCACTGGGCGCCATATTTGTGGGGTCTGTTTAGAGCGCATGCTCAGAACGAGCTCACATCAATAGGCTGCTAAGACCGGCACTCTTGTTGGTGCGAAATGCACGTTGCAAAAGAACTGTGGAAGCTCGCCGTCAGCACGCGCTCAGCATTCGCGCCCACAGCTATGGCCGCCAGTGAATACTCCCTATAGACGCTTTACAGCAGCTGTGCATGGGCGCCGCCATACTGACCTTCAGTTTTTGTTCCTCTTATTCCGTTCGCTTGACTTGATCATTTCCACAGCAGGACAGGTTATTGCCATTTTAAATGTTACTGTGTCCTTCCCCCAGCATAGGCCGTTGTGGAGACTCGTCAACGCCCGCTTCAGTGGCTCGACATCTCGGTAAGACAAGAGAAGGGCGGCTATGGCGGCTCAATCTGGCGCGTGTGTAAAGCGTCTATACTCTGTTTCACCTTATGTTGTACCGCAGTGAAGGCTAGAAGCGCGAGCTCATAGCGTTGGGAGCAGCTTTTAACGCAAGAGAGCTTGTGCCGCCAAGATGTACCCTAGAGCAAGGAGCTCGCTCTTGTAGCCTTTCCTGCGGTACATCATAAGGTGAAACAGAGTATAATTAGCGTCATTGAACCAGCTTTGCGCCCTCGCGAAGTGATGCCTCTGGTGTTTGCAAGGCCACATCACACAGGGTGATGTTTCCACCACCCAAATGAAGGATGAAATCACCCAACACCATGGTGTTGGGTGATTTCAGATGAGATTGAACAGTGGTAAAACCTACTAATGTATCATATCACTTATTGAAATATAAGGGATATTCACTGGACGCAACATGTGGCATTGTTCGTAGAGCATGTTCATAGCTAGCTCTCTCTTGTTGTCTGCTAAGAACAGCAATCCTGATTGGGTGAAATACACGTTGAAGATGCATAATCGAGCATTCATCCGAGTCAAGATATTTGTTTCTTTGGCATATGACAAAGGAAAGCTAGTTTTGAGCATAGGCTGCGAACCACGACCGACGATATGGTGTCGCGTGAATAACTCTTGGGAGAATTCAAATAAGGCCGGTCACAGGGCTGTCATGCCTATTTTGTTTTCAATATTCTCATGAGGTAGCCAAACATGTTTATAATACAAAATAAACTTACATTAAAAAAAAAGCTTTTTTTTGTAAAAAAAAAGAAAAGAAAAGAAGAGTGCGTCTGCGAGAAGATAGAACAACGATTTTCCCAATTGCCCGTAGATGCAAAATTGAGGGCCAAAGGAATAAATACTATTTTCTACAACGTAACTATTTTTATGTATAAAGCACGCAAACTGGTCTACATGAAGAAGTTAAACTTAGTTTATCTAAGTTTATATTTCGAGTAAAATAAAATGGCAAGCTTGGCCTCTTGTGCAACTTTATCATATTTAGGCTTTTTTTTCGACGATTTTTTAACAGATTTTAGAATTATGTTTATAGGCTGAAACGTTTTGTATATGTTATTTCGTGCATTGTTCGCTTTTAACGATAAAGTCAGAGCTCAACTATTGTAAGCGTTTTTTTTTTTTTTTTTTTGCATTGGCCCGGAAGTCTTTAAAATCTCAAGATTGTAAAATGCTTGTGCGGCAATAAAAAAAAAAAAAAAACTCATTCTCGATTTTTTTTCACAATTATTCTTTGATGTACTTTTGTAAATGGGAAAGTCGTTATCCACAGGAAGTTCTGACTTCTCTCTCCTCGCGCCAAGAGGCGAAAGAAAAAACGTTTTGCCCTTCGCGCGCGCGGCGACGACAACCCACAAGGTCGAAATTTCAACAAAGTGTTGTTCGTAAAGTTATCACCTTAAAAAGAAAGAAAGAAAAAGGGATGACGACGTGGACAGCAAGATACTATAGGAAGTATTCACTGGACGCCATATTTGTGGGGTCTGTTTAGAGCGCATGCTCAGAACGAGCTCACATCAATAGGCTGCTAAGACCGGCACTCTTGTTGGTGCGAAATGCACGTTGCAAAAGAACTGTGGAAGCTCGCCGTCAGCACGCGCTCAGCATTCGCGCCCACAGCTATGGCCGCCAGTGAATACTCCCTATAGACGCTTTACAGCAGCTGTGCATGGGCGCCGCCATAACTGACCTTCAGTTTTTGTTCCCTCTTATTCCGTTCGCTTGACTTGATCATTTCCACAGCAGGACAGGTTATTGCCATTTTAAATGTTACTGTGTCCTTCCCCCCAGCATAGGCCGTTGTGGAGACTCGTCAACGCCCGCTTCAGTGGCTCGACATCTCGGTAAGACAAGAGAAGGGCGGCTATGGCGGCTCAATCTGGCGCGTGTGTAAAGCGTCTATACTCTGTTTCACCTTATGTTGTACCGCAGTGAAGGCTAGGAGCGCGAGCTCATAGCGTTGGGAGCAGCTTTTGACGCAAGAGAGCTTGTGCCGCCAAGATGTACACTAGAGCAAGGAGCTCGCTCTTGTAGCCTTTCCTGCGGTACATCATAAGGTGAAACAGAGTATAATTAGCGTCATTGAACCAGCTTTGCGCCCTCGCGCAAGTGATGCCTCTGGTGTTTGCAAGGCCACATCACACAGGGTGATGTTTCCACCACCCAAATGAAGGATGAAATCACCCAACACCATGGTGTTGGGTGATTTCAGATGAGATTGAACAGTGGTAAAACGTTCGACATTTTTAATTTGCCTAATATTTTATATCTCAACTCCCAATTTATAGTACAAACATATCTAAAAATATTGTTGCATAAAAAATAAATAATAATCCCTACACAAAATGTCGCAGGTCATAAAGAGGTATATTGTCACTCACATTTAAGCGCACCACCGGTGGGATCATGTTTGATAGGAAATACCTTTGGTAATAACATTATAAAATTTTAGAATAAAGTGTCCAAAAGCTTTACGTAAGCGCAAAACAAAAAAAAAAAACAGCGTCGTCACCAGTGTGCATGCGCCAAACCCAAACCGCGTTTTGGATCGGCGCATGCCGGCGACCGGTGAATTAGAAGTTAATTAATTTCGAAAAACGATGTCCGGGTACATGTCAGTTGTCCGAAATAATATTGTTAATTGCATTACTTATATTAAAAAAAAGCTCTCGAACATGACAGCTTGAACGATTGTCTGCGAACTTTGAGATATGAGCACGCAAACCATGTGATTGATACTGCAAAACAAAATTTTCGGACAATGACTAAACGTATTTCTTTCTGTTTTTTAAAATATCCGTCGCCTATGTTACTTTATACCGTACTCTAAAACCATGCGACATATATGATTGAGGAAGGAGGTACAGCTCCAATTGTATGAATGGAAATGAATGAGACCAATTAATCGATTAATTAATTGATTAGTGCGCGGGTCTGCAATGTTTTAGGGCTAGGGGGCCGGATTACGAATCTGCCGTAGTCTCGAGGTCCGGAAAAGAGAGTAATTATAAAAGAGGAAAAACTAAATAAACAATTCTAGATAACCATATCAACACAAACATTGTTGTTAGAGTAAGTATTAAAAACAGCAATTTAATGGTCATGATTGCGTACACTTCAATACTTCAATTTGAAATTTAATATTTAGCTAATTATGACCTTACACAAAAATGTGACCAAACATTTTCACCAGGCATAAATCAAAGTGAATAGAAAATTTTGCACATTCGTTTAGGGAAAAAGAATAATGAGAGAGATAAAAATAATGCTGGCAATATGCGATCCCTACCCAGAACCCCAGAATAACGTTTCGCTATCTGGATTATGGAACTGGAAATCTGTCTGGATTCTATCTGGATTTCCGGTTTTCAAAAATTATTTCTTCGTTCAAAATCTAGACTTCGGGATTCCACAAACAATTCTAGTTAAATTTCCAGTTCTAATGAAAGGTTATACTGTGTTTTTCGGTAAGGATAGTTGTGACAAAGGCTGGATAGGGACAGTTGTTATACTGTGTTTTCGGTAGGGATAGTTGTGACAAAGGTTCGGTAGGGACAGCTGTGACTCATAATGGAACAGCGCGAATTTTTGCAAGGACAAAGGAAGGAACTGGACAGGACGAGCGCTGACTAACAACCATACCTCGGCAAACCTCACTCATGAGGGCCCTCACTCACCCTCATCTTCGCAGGTGAGATGAGGGTGAGTGAGTCTCTGAACCAGGAAAATTCATGAGTGTGAGGGTGAGTGAGGGCTCTGAGGACCGTGAGTGCGTGAGGGCTTTGAGGGCGGTGAGTGCGTGAGGGGTGTGAGGACCATGAGTGCGTGAGGGCCCCCGCTAAAACGATTTTTAGGTATTTCGACGATTATTTGGTTTTCGTTGACAAAAGTAACTTTAGTCGGACCCTTGATTTCGCGCTAAAAACGTTCAAGGAGCAGGGTTTGGGCCTGAGGTTCACTTTTGAAACCCCAAAAGACCAGACAATCCAGTTTTTGGATCTCAGCGTGGATGTGAGCCAGAGTCACGTTTGTTGGTGGAATCATCCCAGGACAACCAAGAATCTCCTTGATTTTAGATCAGGACATTCTAAGCTCGTCAAAAGAGGCATTGCAAAATCATGTATTCTGTCCGCGGTAACGAAGTCTTGCTACCACAGAGTGGGAGAAAGCCTTGCCGCCCAGGTAGGCAGACTAGAAGACGCCGGTTTCCCGGAATCGGTAATCGCCTCGGCGGCGGAAGCAATAGTGAAAAGCATTAAAGGTGAGGCGCGGGGAATAGTAACAAAAAAAGTAAAAAGGCAGATCACAGTCATCCCTTATGTGCACCACATGTCACACGGCTTCAAAAGAGCAGCCTCGAAGTTCGGGGTAGATGTGGTGTTCTCGGCACGTAACAAGCTAAGCAGTATTTGCTCTGCAGTGGAAAAGCGCGTTAACAAAGTAGAGAAACAGGGGGAGAGCCCGTGCGGCATAAAACACCGCATTGAGTTCGTGCCATGCACCTTGGGCGTAGTATACAAGATACCCTTCACCTGCGGGAAGGTATACATTGGACAAACGGGGCGGTGCCTCAACATTCGCCTGCGGGAACACCGTAGTTCTTTGACAGGAACAGCAAGCTCCCACTTGGCGTTGCACTGCAGGGACTGCGCCTGTACACCGTTACTTGATAAAACCATTGTTTTGTATAAACACAGGGACCAAAAAGCTCGAGAGATTGTTGAAGCTCATAGAATAAAGAAGGAGGGGCCAGCCTGCGTGAGTCAGGCTTCCTTGAGTTTGCTGGACAGTGAGGTCGAATTTTTAGATCGGGGATGACGCATATAACACTGTGTAACAGATAACACCCAATTTTGTGAGGCGCATGCGCGTTTCCGTCGTGTCGTATGCTTTCTTCGTGGTTTGCTGAGAATAAACCTTTCAGTTGTTAGTCAGCGCTCGTCCTGTCCAGTTCCTTCCTTTGTCCTTGCAAAAATTCGCGCTGTCCCATTATGAATCCATACCAACTCGCCCAGTTATCCTGTTTACTACAGCTGTGACATTGAGCACGCCACACTCAATGCCACAGCGTCGCTTTCTTTTTTTATTTTTTTACTAAGCATATTTCTAGTTTCGTTATTCGTCAATTTACTTCCGTGAATTGCGGCGCTTGGCTCTCCCAGGTGATTTGCGGGAAAGTAGGCACACAAAATTTGTGAGAGTGAAAATTGTGAGACAGAAATGCGCCAGGTCATCCCAGCATCATCCGTAGCAGAAAACTAGCGTCGACTTACTCAAAACTTAGTACATGGATATATTTTTTGGACGATCTCTTCAAATGCA
Source organism: Ixodes persulcatus (assembly GCA_013358835.2). Lineage (NCBI taxonomy): Eukaryota > Metazoa > Arthropoda > Arachnida > Ixodida > Ixodidae > Ixodes > Ixodes persulcatus. The sequence goes on along the minus strand of JABSTQ010011322.1, from coordinate 152,710 downwards.
TCGCCACGATAAGAATGGACGTATCGCTAAATTACCCGAGCATCAACGAAAACGCTGGGAATGTTGGTCTACGCGCCACAGGTGCTAGCGTCTGAAGCAGTAACGGTTCTAAAGCCTAAGACAAGTGACACCTTGCACGCGCGTTCGTCAGCGCCCTGTTTCGCTTATTTACTTCGAATCTTTTATACGGAGAAGCCGAGCGCTTGCGGCGCGCGTATACCTACATTCCCAGCATTCTCCTCGGTGCGGAGGTAATATAGCGGTACGTCAATCACGAGCAAAAGTGCAGCCTTCTTGCGATCACGTGCCACGACCACATTCCTTTCACACTGTCTTGGCCGAGATTTTCGTCACTTTATATCGAGCAAGTCGCGCTCATGCCAGGACTAATACAAAGCCTTAAAGCCGGGGTCACACAGCTCATACATGATGCAAAAGACACGGCGTTCGCTGCAGGCAGGACGACCAAATTATCTGCGCATGCGAATAAGGCATGTTCAAAGCATATTTGATTCGTACATATGTATACTCTTCGAACATGTCCGCCGAGAGTTTTAATATGACCAATGTGACAGCGCAGTCACACATGGAAGGATTAATGGATGGATGTTGCGTAGATGTTAATGGCTGTACCCTTTGTAACGGGCGGTACCTTGCGCCACCTAGCTTAAGAGAAAGAAACACCCCTCAGACAGTGTTTGCAGACTGTCGTTTGTATGATGATATCAATAGAAGTGTTATCATCAAACGGCCAGAACAGTACCCAATGCATATTATTAGTTAAGCATCATCGAAAGATGTAGACTTTCCAAAGTCCCGTCCAACCTCTTAGAAAATGGAGCCACCGCGGGCGAACGCATATAACCCTCCGGCTCCGCTTCTCTTCTTGGCCGCCGACGTCTCGAATATTGTTGCGACTTGGATTTTTCTTTTCTCTCTCTCTCCCTTTCTTTTTCAGCTCTCTTTGTCGGTGCTGCGGTTGGTTGTTTCTTTTTCCTCCCGGTTGGTATTCCCTACGCCTTTTGTTGGCACCCGAGGCGCCGTCCCGTGAGAAATCGCGAAGTGTCAACTTGATCCAGATAAATCGGCTCCGCGTGGCGCCCTCTGCCGCCGAGTTTCGATCGCGGGGCCCGGCGACCGACGCGCTCCGATTGCCGCCCCGGGCGCGAACCGCCCACGAGACCTCGACGAGAACCCCGGCTCTTGACAACTACGCCGTGACGGCGTGTCCTAACCGGCGACGAGGTCGCCGCTTGGCTCTTTAAAAAAGAAAGCAAGTGCGGAACCGATTTCACGTTCCTTTCAGTTTTCTCAAAGGAGGAGTTCAATGCGGAGAAAATTGATGTTCAGAGTCTTTGGACGTTCGTAGCTGCAGGCGTCAAAATGACGAAGGCGTCAAAATGACGGAGGCGTCAAAATGACGAAAATGTCGAATTCGGATGTTTTTTCCCTGAGTATACAAAACAGAATTCGGTACGAAATAACTGTCATAGCGTACGCTTTCTGGTTGAGTTTTAAAATTGTTTCGGTTTCGAGATATGGTTCGGTTACTTTCAAATTGAATTGTGAAGTGGTGAAGCAAATCTTGGGGAGAGAGAGAGGAGGCTACTATTTTGCAATTTTGCCGTTGTAAATCGCAAACATTACGCTGAAAATTAATTTCTCGAAAAGAACGTGTCGCAGAATGACAGCGTAAATGTTTTACATTAAAACGGAGCACGAAAGAATAAAGTGACGGTGGCCATATCTTTTTTTTTCTTTTTTGAAGGGGAGCTGCGATTGGTTCAACGCACCCGGTCCCAAATTTGTTCTAACATCACCGCGATTGGCCCAGGGAATGGGTCAACATCAACGGAACGAGAGCGCTTTAGACATCGTATTTGCCGAACCTTGCAAGTCCCGGAAAAGAAAACGCATCGGGTACCTACGTCGGCGGTCCGACTTTTAATTTATAATGGAGCATTTTTAATCAAAAGTCGGACCGCAGACGACGCCACGATCACCCGACGGAACCAGTCAAGTAACGCCAAAAGTGCATCGTCACGGCACCCGTCGTTTTGGTAAGTTCGCTTTCAGCGGCTAAACGTAGAAAAAACAAATTGGCAGCGACCTTTACTTTTGAAGTTCTATAATGCTTGAAATGCATTATAGAAAATTAGTAAGGAAATTGGTGAGGAAATTGGTGAGGGAATTAGGGTGTCACGCGACGTATATTTTCCCGCTAAATTTATCGGGGAAAATGAATGATCGTACAGGTTACGTGACGTCGATTTTTTGCTAAATTTAGCGCGGAAAGTGAATATATGTTTTGGGCCGCAAGACGCGAATTTTTCCGCTACATTTTAACGGGGAAACTGAGTTGAGCGTATAAGTCGCACGCCGTCAATTGCCCCGAGGTGTGAAGGTCGCGTGATGTTAACTTTTCCGCTAAACATAGTGGGGAAAGTGATTCGGTCCGTACGCCCCGTGACGTCGGGTCACATGACGTTCGTTTTCGCAACAAGTTTAGCTGAGCAACCGAATTCGTGTTTAGGTCTCGTGATATGAATTTTCCCGCTAAATTTAGCGGGAAAATGCACAGACGGAGGGACGGACGGACGGACACACAATATTATTGCAAGCATTTCATGCTTAAAGAAAAAAAAAAGAAGCGAACTATCATAGGGCATTCATTGTGCCTGATTGCCTTAGCCGGATATAAAAAACGCACTAGAAGGACGGGCGCCGTGACGAGGCACTTTTGGCGGTGTTTGATCGGCTCAATCGGATAGTGGCGCCGTTTCCGGACATACTCTGAGTAAAACGGAGCATAAAGTGAGCGTGCACGACGACGCGGTATTTTGGGTAAAACCGATATATATGCTGGACGAGCCGTCGCCGTTTACTGCTCCACTGGTCCAGTATCTCGAAGGGGCGGGGAAAGTCAAATCAATCGCGGCGCTACTTTCTACCAGACCGAAGGATCTTGAAGTAAAGGGCGCTCCGCCAAGTGCCGACGCCGAAGACTCGTCGCTTCATTTCCTCCAGCCAGCGAACGGGGCATCAGGCGCCGCTACTTCGAGACCGGTTTCTCTTTACATCCGGTCTCAGCGTCGACTCATCGAAGACAAGGGTAAACATAGTGAACTGCGTACAACGAAGGAAAAAAAAAAACGCTTCTTTGCTTTGTTTTGCAGATAAACTGAGGTGACAGCCGAGGCGCCGCACCCTCTGTTGCATGCAGACGACGCGCAATCGTTTTCCACAACCATCGAACATTTTCCAAAAATGCTAAGATTACAATGTCACGCGGCGTCGCAGTTTGCCCTCTAAATTTGGCGGGGAAACGCTCGGCGTGGCGTCGCAGTGTCACGTGGCACCAGTTTCGCGTGACACTTTGAGTCCCCGATAAATTTAGAGCTGCATTGTTTCCCCGCAACATTTAGCGGTGAAATTAGGCGCCGTATGTCACGTGAATCGTTTCCCCGGTAAATTTATCGGGCCACAAACCTTCACGTACACTGTGCACGAAACATATATCGATACACTGGGAAGCCCCTCTAATAACAACCGTAAACAAACAACAAAAACAACAACAGGTAAGTTTATGCAAATTTTCGCATGGTAACGGTCGGCTGTTCTGTCCGAGTGTTGTATAAAAATGTGTTGTTCTTTATTGATAATTGCGGAAGCACGAGGGAAAGATATACAGCGATGACGCAGAAACGTAGGAAAGCATCTACTCATATTTTCAGAGCAATCGCACAGCAGTGACGTCACACGAAAAATAAAGATACACGACCAGTTTGTTTCTCACGTTATTTTTGCCAAAAAAAAAAAAGTTTACTCGCCTCAAGAATGGAAGGGGCACTGCGAGAGGACGAAGAAAAGCAAATACGCTTTGAAGGGCGTGCCCATCAGTGTCAAACACGAGCGTTCAGTGACGACATAGTCATAGAGCAGCGGATAATGACGAAATAGCGTTCTAGAGCTAGGACTTGCTGAATTGGTGCACGTGAAACCTTCTGATTTTTTCAAGAGCGTGGTTTTCACTCAAATGTTTGTTTGGAAAACCTGTAAATCGGTGGGGCGTTTGTTGACAGCTTCACAACTGGATGTTAATTCCAACAATTCCAACAAAATGGAAGAGTGCGCATGTTTGTTGCACGCTCTTGTCGTTTCGGTTTTATATTGGTTCAGACCAGTAATGTCAACGACAACGAACAAAATGTGCTACCATTTTTTTTTTCAACTTTCTTTATGTTTAAAATGCATTAGATTTCTGCTTTATTGTGTTTTTAATGTGTTGCTAGAGTCCCACACACTACTTCAAGCGAACGGCGATGCAAATAAAAAAATAAATGGCCAGAAACAATTTGCTGAGCCCCTTTAAAACTTCTCTGTAACTCGGAGTCAACTTTCTGTGGCATTTTAAATGTGAAGAGTGCGCGTGCACAGCTTCCATCGGTGCTCAAGGTGTGCGAGCACAGGGGCACCCGTAGGTTTAGCTTCACTGCCACAGCCACTTGCCCCCAAATATAGTAAGTATTCACTGGACGCCATATTTTAGTGCACTGATAGCAGACATGCTAAAAACTAACTCACGCTTATAGGTTCACAAGACCGGCAATAATAATGGTGTGGGATGTACGTTGCAAAAGTACTGAGAAAGCTCGCCGTCAGGACGAGTTGAGCAGCCTCACACTAAACAAAAACGCGTTCGTTATAAAGTAAAAAGAAAGCCGCCCTTTAATCTAATTTACACCCAAAACGAGTCAAAACTACGCCTAAACGCAAGCGCAGTCCTGGTTATTCCCAGGAGGGACAGTCCAATAAGGCAAATTGCTTCCGGGCGCTGAACCTCTGAGGAAACGCAGGCACGTGCGTGCGAACCCCTGGTGCGGACTCCCCGAACAAACCGTGGGCTCTGGTTGCCGAAGCAACCGCGTCGCGGCTTTGCAACGTCGCAATCTTCGGAGAAAGCTGTTTCCTCCTGGCGTTGTACTCCGACTCCCAAAACACGAGAGGGGAGAGCCTAGTTTGAAGAGAGGAAGCACCTCGAATCGTATGGAGAGCGTTGGCAATTTAATTAATGGCGAACGCCTCCCACGTAGATTGGTCGCAAGTGCGCATGCGTTGCGTCATCGCGTGGCGAGAACGAAAGCGGGCAGAAGGGCTGAGACGCTCGCAGATGATCGACGTTTTCGTCCCCTCCTCGCAGCTCGCATTGCGAATGCGGCCCATAAACCACGTGACCACAATCGAGTAGTTGTAAACACTCTGTAATTTAGGCGCATTACACGTGAGTAATGGGCACGCGGCAGAATTGCCTTCGAGTCATTTGGCTAGATCCTAGAGTGAACGAGGTACGAGCCCGGGACGCCAGAGCCTCGAGCCCCGACTAGAATGATCGGTGGGAAGACGCGAAGCTAGCTGCATTTGTATCTATTCAATGTTTAAACGCGTTCGAACGCGAGCGGTGTTCCGACGCCACCGCCGCTTTCTCATCTCCTCCTCTCCCTCAGTTGCTACCCGTATAGTCGCTGGGAGCAGTGTTGCCGTTGGTGGCTACTTTGCGCCAAATTGGGTACTTTTGAGCACGGTCTGGCGACAGAAATTTTAAGTTGGCTCCTTGGCCTTTTTGGCTACTTTTAATTCATATTCTGACGAAATTTCAGTACAAAGAATGTTCATACTCAGGCAGAAAGATGACATAATTTCTGACATTACAAATGCCTTTAAAAGCAAATTATGAAAAAGACGCGGCACGTTCTGGTAATCATGATACTGAAAGAGCGGTCAATTACAAGTCCACAAACATAATATAAACGGAAGCGACAGCTGCGTTAGAATCAGTCTTTATTGGCAAACTTAGTTGTTCGCTTTTGTTTTCTAACAGGTCCAGAAATAATACGCGGTATCATTTCTAGGCATCACTAAGGGATTTTAAAATTATGAGAAAAATACTTGACACTTCCTGGTCTTAACACTTCCTGGTCACATACTTGACACTTCCTGGTAAATGATACTGAGCGGCCGCTCAGTATCACTTATCATGATACTGAGCGGCCGCTTACAGGAGCGTTTTTGGAGTGTGCCCTTTTCCACATCTCGCAGAAGGTGCGCTGAGATTTCTGTCGCTTCCAGTATCGAATGCGGATTCTGAGCGCGTGTTTTCTCAAGTTTCACTAATAAAAACTCAATTGAGAAATAGACAAAGCTGGACGTCCTTGTGGTGATTCTGAGACTAAAGTTCGGGCTGCGGCTGCAAGAAAAAACGACCTCCCCATTTGACGTGCCAATCGAGTTTCTTAAAAAAACTCACCCTCTAGATGTGGAAGCATTTATTCACGTTGATACATAGCCTCATTTTATCACTTCGTATGACGATTCTTTAAAAAAAAAAAAAAATGCATTTTTGGCACCAAGACAAATAAAATGGCTCGTTTTGGCTACTTTTGACCTGTGTTTTGACTACTTTCACCAACCGCCCAACGGCAACACTGGCTAGGAGCTTCAGACACGCGGGGCGCGGCGAGTCCCGAGCGCGTCTTATTATCGCTTCGCGGCCAATCGAATTGTAGTTATGCGCCGATTAGGAACGGCAAAGAGCGAATCATTGCTCGCAGTGATGGGTATCCTTGCGAGCAATGAAAGGTGTTCGGTGAATGGCGAAGTCCAGAATCTACGAGGTTGAAAAATGCGACATGCGGGGAGAAAAGTTAAACGTCGTGCGCAGTGTCCCCGCGAATGTTTTTTTGATATCCTGATCATTCGCGGTTATTCCCCCATTGTCGCAACGACAAACTCGCTTCGGAAAAAAAAAAAAGAAATATATATATATATATATATATATATATATATATATATATATATATATATATATATAATGTGCTTTTGACTTTTTTGTTTTCTTTTGAGGGTGAGTCGCCGCAGTTTGATTCGTTGGTTGTCCTACAGAATCAGAACTATAACTCGTTATTCTCACGACGAATATAATACAAAAAGAAAAACAACGGAGATGCTCCACTTTACTGAAATTGCATTATGCAAGCGTGCCCCACTCAAGTCTAAGAAATCTGCAGCAATTGGCTCACCAAATTGCTCTCCCGCAGAGCAATTTGGTGAGCCAATCGCTGAAATCTACGGAGGGTGCACTCGGCGAATTGACGGGGCTGATATTATGTTTCGACCTCCCAAGAAACGGCCTGTGCTGTGGCACTGGGAGAGGTGAAACGTAATGTTCCGTCATTGGCCTGGCTCCTCATGTTGAATGCAAAAAGTGCTCTGCGTTAGAGCCGACACCCCAGATTTCTTAGAGTATGCGTAGTCATTATCCTATTCATTGTAAAACAATTATTTACTAAAACGTTATCGGCAGTGCGCTGTTGTTTGATGGAGCGTTTACGGTTCCAATCCCTGACGTCACGACAAAGATTATTATACTTCGTTCCAGCTTCGGTCCGAGCGCGGCCGATGTAATGAGCCGAAGGGCCAACCAAACAGCGAAGAGGCACAACGTCATGGCGTGCTCTCTGCAGTTGATAGGACCAGCGGGTATTGGCCGTCTCTCTGTGCGTGCTCCTACGCCGGCTAGTCCTATCAAGCGCAGAGAGCACGCCATGACGTTGCGCTTTTTGCGCTGTTTGATTGGCCCTTCGGCTCATCACATCGGCCGCGCTCGGACCGAAGGTGAAACGAAGTATAGTAGCGAACGACAAGTTCGATGGTGCGTAAAAGAAAAAGCGCGGTAGAAGCCTATACTCGTTTTCACCTCAAGAAAAAATGACGTTTTGCGCATTGTTCATACGCCGGGCGAAGTAGTTCTTACAAGATTTGGTTGTCGGAGGAAGAAGCGATGCTTTTGGCGCTTGAAACGTATACGTCTTGATAAGGTTACATATATCTAATCTAAAATGCACCTACATATGTATTAATTCTCCTCATAAAAAGGAAAAGTAGTAATGCTCTGCGAGGAGCCGGACTTTTTTTTACTACGGTTCTTGAGGTAAAAACGGGTATAGTAGTCATCGCGTTCCCAAATCAAAACCCGTCAGAGTTGCGGGTCTGTCTTTCCTCTTATGTCCGTCGATGAAAGCAGAAATAATCCTCGTCATGGCGAGCGCTTGGCCAATCCTAGAAAGCCGATCACAGCCATCACGAACTCGGTGGCGCCATCTATTGGGTGACCTAAAGTCACTGGATCCTGGTAAGGTAGCGCCCAGAGCCTTTTATACTGGGAGAGTTCGGCGGATGGGAGGGGCTTACGGCCCGCTAGGTTCAGCGGGTTCCGCACCCGCCATGATGTGCCTCCTGGCATGTGGGTCCCCATTGACGTGCGATGTATACGCGTGTAGGCTTTGCCGTTAGGCGCGTTTGTTTCCGTGAGGAGAAAGTTGGAAAACAAGCATTTTGTGATTCGGTGCTTTATTCATGCAAAAATTAACAAACAAACCGCCCATTTACGAACGGCACTCATTTATTAATGGGGAATCGCTCAAAAACGCCCGACGTCCGACACAGCTCAGCGGCCTAGTGCGCATTTCTTCAGGGGGTAAGTTCGATTGTCTGGATCGCTCCCCGACTGTTTACCACATCACAAGGTTTGTGCACCGTTGTGCGGAATACGGCGGACCGATCGTGATTTTCCGCCGTGCTTCTTCACCTGCCGGTCTTTTTTTTTTTTTTGACATTGTTTGGTTTGCTGTGAAGAAATAGCGTCGGCATTGCGTTGTGCCTGAGCTTTTTGGGATCCACAACCGCTCTCGAATTCACTGTCTGCGAAGTGGACCTAAAAGAAAAAAAGGCATGACAAGTAAGTATTTACTATGCCTATTGAAAAATATCAAAATAAAGGTATCGCTAGTGAAACAAAAGCGCTTGCGAGACGGCGAAGCGGGGTTGGCGGAGCTGCGAGGCCGCTTCTAAAAACTCGAGCGTAGAGAAAGCTACGAGAGCGAGCTGCATGCTTTGAACGTGCCGGCGGTGCGCGTGCGCTCGTACAGTGCACGCGTCGTTCAGCGCGACGTGCACGCGCTTGCAGCGATCGGCTCCGCTCGCACTTATACTGAAATACAGTATACACAGTTCAAAGTTCGCAAGCTAGGCCGCTCGTGGCAAGTACAGGTCTTGCGCTGCAGGAAACGGCTTCGTGATCAACGGACACTCTCACCTGACACAGAGCCGTACTTGACGCTGCCGCGTCAAGTCGCTGCACCGTTTTAGTCAAAATAAAGCGCGTTATACTCACAAAATAAATTAATTATACAATTACCTCGCACAATCGAGAACTCAAAGTCGGCTTCCACTTAGCCCTCTTTGTTTTGGCCTCCCGGATCTTGTGTCTTGCACGGTTTTCTTTTCCTTGCGGGAACCGTAACATCCTGAACCCTTTTTTCGCGCTGTTCGAGCACCCAACGCCACTACAGCACCCCATTACATTTTCTTTTGACGTATCGCAGAGCGCAGAAGGGTCATTTTCAGCGTCGTCTCTCGCTCCACGCTAGTCAGACGGCTGCCGGCTTGAGACGACAACGCACATCATGGCGGACGACGAAACTCGGAACGCGATGCGCACAGTTGCCAGACTGTTCGATCAGTGCTGCCAGACTGGCGGCTGGATCAATAGACCGCCGAACTCTCCCAGTATAAAAGGCTCTGGTAGCGCCAAGCTTCCCCTATGATCGCCATTTTGGTTCATGAAATTATCCATTTCTCATTGACCTTTTCATTCATGGTGCGCCAACCTAAATTCGCTCGTGACAGGCAGCTTTATAAAGACGTTTCTTGTATACCGAGATTTTGCTATCCACACGCCGGCCAAACTTGTTCTTCTTCAGATACGCAACAAGAACAATAAAATTGTAAGAGATCCGTGGAGACGGGCATGATTGTTAAGTTGATTGCATACACAGTGATAAAGACGCTTATGTTGGCGAGGAACACCTTCAGTACGATGATGCTCCACGATGATCTTGGAGCGACTGGTTTAGAACGACCCCTCTCGAAGCTTCGAAGATTTTAATGAACGGAATTGGCGATTGTGAGTAACGGAGACCGATTAACCAATCACCCTGCGAGGTTTTTGGTCGTTTGTATGTATAGTATTTGTTCCTGTTCGGCTAGCAGGCAGGAAGGCAATGGCGCTACTTTCCCAGGATTTAGTGACATTAGGATAACCCTACCACACTTCCAGTTCGTGTATATTTTCTAATTATTTTTTTTTATTATCCGCGGCATAAGCGACCATCTCTCGAAAATAGCGAGTAAATTTCATCTCGCAAATACTGCAAAACCGTCCTTCTAGTTCACAACCGGAAAGGTTTTAGGGCTATCGGCGCACAGCCGGAAACCACGTTTAAACTCACGCGAGAAAGAGAGAATACTCTCTCATAAGTTCTCCCGCGCAAAAACAAAAAGAAAAAAAAAAATTAAACGCTTTCCGCTTTAAAGGTATTCGAAAATTACCCTCAACCCAAGATCAACAACATTTACTGAAACGTTTAAACCCGTAAACCGCATGACCTAAAACAGCAAATCACTCGAGCAATAAAGTAAACAAAATAATACCAGCGCACTTCGACATTACGCACGAATGAGCTGGACACACCACTACCTGCAGATGTCCCTGCCCAGAGGGACTACCGGTCGATTGAACGGAATTCGATTATCACCCTCCTGCCGTCAGGGAACCAAACCTAAAAAGACAAAAAAAATAAGCCCTCCTCGAAGTCAGAAAGTAGACAGAGGCCGAGAAAGGAAAGGACGCCCGACGTTCCCTGAGTAAAGAAGGTTGGATCGAGTATAGAGGCCGAGGGATTTGACGAGGGGAGAAAACAAAGATGACCAAATAGACTGACTACGAGAAAGAAAGAGGGGAGTTGCTACAACATATCGAAGACGCATGTGAGCGAAACGATACAGGAAGCACTGTGCCTTTTAACTGCGCTCTCTCGAAGTGCTCTCCAAACAACACACACGCGCGCGCGCACACACACGGACAAACACACACACGCACACGTACACATATACGCACGCGCATACAGACAGACACATACGCACGCGCGCATACGCGCACATGTAGGTACATGCATACAACCACGCACGCACACAAACATAAAAGAGAAAGCCTACGCTCTTGTTTTTGTTTGGTGGGAGCTGTAACGCATTTTTGTTTTTGTTTTTTTCTTTTCTACATTCGCATTTCAATTGTTTACTTTTTTCTTGCTTACGCCTCCTGTTTACGGCGTGCTTCCCCATTTGGCATTGCCTTTGGCTGCGGCTGCGCTTACGATGTTTGCTGTTCTCGCTGTTCTTTTTTTCTTTTGCGACAATTTATTTGAGTTGTTTTCGAGGCTGGTTTATGTCTGCTGAAAATTGTCCTGATCTTAAAATACGAGGCTCACCGAGAAAGTAATTGCGTTAGCGAATCGCATCTCGGAGCGCGTGGAGCTAAACGATCCTGGGTTCAATCCCCACCCCTGCCAGTTTCGATCTGGATTCGCCTCGTACCTGCGTGGTGCACCACTGGGTGGTGAACGCTACAGATCGTGTATTTCAATTGCACTGGCTACATTTGTCATCTTCAGAGTAAAGCAGTGTCGCCGCAACTCCAAGGCAGACCGATCTTACTCTGCATAAACACGAACGTCAATTTTCTTTTCTTGTATTTACATTTTTTTTTTACATTTTACTCCGTGATTTTAACAATAAGAGCAGAGATGGCAGTAATGACATTACTGTGATGAAATTACAGTAATTAAATTACTTTTTGGAGTAATGCGTAAGGTAATGAATTACTTTCCGGCAGTAATTTCGAGAAAATTACTCATTACTTTTGAAATTACTTTTCTCCTAAATTAGAAAGTTCGTTTGCAAGCTTCAAAAAAGAAGAGAAAAACATTTTGCATGGCGAAATAAATTGTGAAAGAGCATTGGAGAAAATAAACGACGGCCACCTGTGCGCAAATCCTTGTACGAAGAGCTAGACAGACGCACAAAGGAGGGCTGAAATGGCGAAGGAGAAAAGCTTGCGTGTAGACATCGCTGGAAGGCGACGGCTTACGAATTCCAAGCACGACAGATTCACGGCGTCGCATCATCAGGACGATACTATACTTCGTTTATCCCTATGCTGACAGTCTGGTGGTAGCTGCAAGCTAACCAGAACCAATCAAACACCTTCTTTTAATCACGTGTCCCGTCCCTTTCTCTGCGCGTGGGTATGAACGAGAGCGTGGTTACGTGGCGGACGATAGACGTGTGACTGCTCCAACAAACACGTAGCTTCCACCGTTCATCCCTAAGCTGACAATGCGTCAGCTTAGGGATGAACGGCTCATAGGCTACAATGCGACGGGCACATCACCAGTGAGTTAAACATAATTTAAAACCTGAGAGGACAAGACAAACAGGTCTCCAGCCTTGTACCTTCGTAAAGCAAGGTCAAACCTCAAGCTTCGACCATTGTGAACAACAAACGACCGGAATGAATAGTTCATTACAAATGCCTTGTCAAAGCCACAGAACGTTTCGTGCGTCCTCGAGCAAAGCAGGTGCCGCTCGCGGTATGCCTCGCTGCCTTCCCTTGGGAAGTTTACTCGGGAATAGGCCTACAGGCAGATATTGCCCCCGTTTGTTGGAAAAGTACACAATTTAGGAACCTCGCGCCATTCCTCAACTGGCGACGCTTCTGCTTAGCAATTATCCGGGCCCTTTGTGTGACAATGCGCAAAAACTTGGGCTCTTCGGGTGTTTGGGAAAAATGCTCCTTGAAAGGAATGAGCGAAAATAGGCTCTTGGGAAAATAGAATTAGATTGTGTCCGAGGCAGAAGGGAAACGTTTCACGTGACGACTAAGAACGAGCTGCCATTGCCCGACTTAAAAAAAAACTGACTCGGACTACAACTTCTAAATCAGGAAGACGGAAACATATCACCCTTTTAGTTAGAACCTTCACCATTGAAGGAATAGCGAAACCGGTGAGTCGACTGTCTTTCTGAGTCACATCTAAAGAAGTTATATTCATCATGTTTAACACTTATGCCATATGCGCCATTAAAACCACTGTTCCGTATGGTTCACTTTGAGGCACATAAGGTTGTTGCGCTCTATACAGGAAGATTTGAGTTTTCGTACATATAGACCAACTCAGCTCTTTGACGCGACATCACTGCGGTGGTGCTGCTGTCGGCACTGCGCATGCACAGCGCCTCGCTTCTCCCGGATCTGGTTCCTGCACATGCGCTGTGTGGGCAAACGAGGGCTTGTTTTGTAAACACTGTGTTGGTGCATACGGTAAATAAAATGAGCTCAAATTACTGCCTCAAGGTATTCAAAAGTATTGCCAAAGTAATTTCAAAGTAAATTCATTACTTCTGTAAAGTAATTGGAATGTAATGTCATTTCATGTAGTCGGTGGTAATTTGTAATGTAATTTAATTACATTTTTGCAGTTTTCAGAAAAATAATTAGTAATGTAATTTAATTACTTTTTGAAAGTAATTTTGCCATCTCTTAATTAGAGAGACATACCATGTGATTAACTTTTCATCACCACCGTATTTAATTAAAACAAGGAGATAATCGAATCCGGAAGTCTTATAAAGTTTTAAATGTCTGTTTAGTATCGTAATACTGAAGTTACTCAAACAGTAGAAGTTTCGTGACCCCCCCCCCCCCTTCCCCCCGACCAAAAACAAAAAAAAAGAATATTTACAATAATCCGTTGTATTGCAGCCGAGAGGGACTGTCCCTGTATTACAATGTAAACAAGCTCCACTTCAAACTTCCTCCATCCCGCATTTCTTCACGAGCGGACACTAAAACAGAAACGTCGCAAAGTACGGCTGAAAAACATTCTGGCAGAACGCCAGTATTTCGACATCGTCAGACAAAAAAAAAATAGTTGAAGACATATTTTTATTACAGTTGCAACAGCGAGAGCTACATGCATATAGCGGCGCATTCAGCTTATTACGCTCCAAGTACCGTTGAATCCCGCTCGAAGGTCTTTCCACATTCACGTTGGTTTTCGTTCGGACTTCCTTCTTTTTCTTTTCTTTTTTTTTATGCGATCTTTTAATTCCGGCTGAGTTGATTTTATGGTGGAGGCAAATAAGACGTAACAAAGACATACGAAAACAACAACCAAACAGACAAAACAACCAAGCGAATTTCAAACCCAATGCGCCGCCGCCACTGTGCGTAGTCGTAAAGACCGCGTTGCGACGAATTTCTGCGTCGCCTGAATACGCGAGGAACGTGCGCTGCCAGTGTTTACGACAACGAAGAGAGCCCCCACATCGGCGGGGACTGACTATGGAGAAGCGGTCATAAATCTCCGGGGTCCCACGTTGTTCGCTACATTAGGTAGTAATTGCGCTTTCACGGGGAGCGGACGGCAAAGCAGGTCAGCTCGACTCTCTGACCCGAGTCAATGCTGCGTTTTTCTTGCGTTCGGTGGCCCGGATAGCCTGGGATGCACGACTTGGCTACTTTTCTTTTTTTATAATTTTTCTTTGCATGTGTTAATACTTAAATATTTGCAGGAGGACAAGCTTATGCTGCTTTACGAGGCAACACACTTCTACATTTGAACAAGGTGGCTGCACTTGAGAACAGCTCGGCGTTCTATAATACAGCGTTATATTTTTGTTTCTTCACTTCATTTTATTCATCACATTAAGATTGTATACATTGCACAGTTGAAAAATATGACCACTTCTTCGAGTAGAGCCACCATCACTGTCGCTAACGTCTTTAAGAGTCAGTAATGATTTCTGCAGGGATCTATTTTTGTTTCTATTTACTTTGTACTGTATATTTTACAGACTTACTGACGTTTTTGTGAAAGTATTTGTTGTTTTCCTCTGCAATATATTTGGTTTTTGAGAGAACATTAAAAAAAATTATAAATTCGAATTAAATGGCCGGACATATTTTTCTTTTCTAACGTGTGTATCTTGGCTGCTGATCTCGTAAACACAACAAAACGTACAAAAAACGTAATATCATTGGCCGTTTCTGCCGGCTTCATTTTGGTCGGCCGTTGCACGTGCGTTCCTTTCTGTACCCAAAGCTTCTATACTTCGTCTCACCCTACGATGGACTAAAGGTCAAAGCTACGGACCGCTGGATCCAATCACGATCCACTTAGAAATTGAGCGGTATTTCGCTTCGATGACCGCATCGGTACCCGCGTCTCCGATCACTGATGAGGGGACGGGTGGACAGTGGTTCGAATCAAAGAGCACTGAGTGACTCAACAATTTTACACCGCAAAGAAAGCCAGGACATAGAGGCTTTTTGTAGCGTCGAAGCTATAGAAATGATGCGGCGCTTTTGGATTCGAGCATTATTCGTCCACCTCTAATGAATGTTAAGCGTGTCATAGAATAGCGCGGAACGTGATTGGACCTGGCGGCCCGTGGCTTTGGCCTTTAGTCCATCGTAGGATGAGACAAAGTATACAAAAATCACAAAGGAAGGAAATCGAACCCGGTACGAACACATTGAATAAGGACCAACCAGATGCTTTTGAGTAGAAGCCAACATTCGGCTGTAAAAACGCTTCTAAAAAAGCTCCAGAAGTCACGTCTCTTACATCGTGAGGCACGTGAGTTGGCCCAGGTTGTCTGTACATAGCGCAATGAATACAATTCTGCTAAGCCACAGCGAAGCGAAACGCCATATTTCGTGACCGACAGTCTGTCAAACAAAATAATCTAAAACTAATTTATAATTTTATTTTTATTATATGCCATCCTATTCTTTGTATTTTTGTCACCCGATCGATTTGAAAGTCGATATTAGTATAGCTTGTCGTCGCAAATAAACGCCGCAATGGGTGACTGCATCTTCAGCGAGCATACATTTTCATTCGAGCGGCTTTTCTGCATGACGCACTCTCTGGAGACAAAGAGGAGTTTGCGGAGAACAATGATGAACCTGCGTGGAACTCATGGGTGGGCCCGTTTACTGCGACAATACCGTCCGGGTGGTTTGTACGTAAAACTCTTCCACACGCTTGAGGCAGGCAGGCGCGTGGAGCATAGGAAAGAGAAGCGTATGCATGTTCTAGTTCATTGTTCTTGATGCGAGACTCGATTGCTTGCTCTGGACGATGCTCTGAATTGTTTCGTAATGACCATTCGATGCGTACGTAAAAGAAAATAAATTAACGGAAAACAGCAAGACGTTCCATCTTTTTTTTTTCGTATCTGGGACTGCATCCTGAGCGATTTATTTAAAGCCTCGAATACAAACATATAACAAAACAGAATCTTCAACATGGATGTAATTTAGAAGCCATTAGGGAAAAGAGCTCCTCGCTGTGCCATTTCATTCTTCCGCAGTTTTCATGTGTGTTATATTTTTCGACGAGAACATTTCATCTTTCTTTGAAAGTAACGATGGAATGTTCGTGGGAAAAACCGTCAGAAATACCTTGTGATGAACCTTAATGGATTTTGCGTTTAAGATCATGGCTAGCTTCGCCAAGTGAAGAAGCAAAAAGAAAAAAAAATGGAAGTTGAACAAAAAAAAAACAATTTCTACATTACTTGCTTTTTCAACAGGGAACTCTATTATTATCGTAATTAAATATTTGACCAAGTTTTCTTTTTTTTTGTTCTTTAATGACTAAATAATTAATCGGTAAGTATACAGAACATCTCAAATTATAATTTAGCGTCATACTGATTGAACGTGTGCTCAATCTCAGTGTCCAAATATCCGTTCGTACACGGGTTAACCAAAATGACTCGCGCTGTTCATTACGTGCAAGCTTTTATTAAAATAAACCGACGCACCATCTGTATTAATCCCACATTCCGTTCGCTCTGGCACAAAATAATTCCTCTAGCGTAAGAACTTTTTTTTTTCTCTTTAATAATTTGAATTGTTTTGACAAATGACCAAGCATGTGATCAAAACAGGAGCAGCGTAAGTTTTGTTTGGGCAGCGAATTCCAAATCAGTAATATCTTTTCCAAATGCGGGGGACACGATCCCCTTTAAAAATTCACGAGATTCCCGAAAGCTCGTCTCCGAAAAAATGCTGACTGTCCTAACCTGGCGAACGACCGAGTGGCAAAAAAAAAAAAAAGTAATAACAGAACAAAGTAAAAACGTTAAAAAAAAATAAAAGGAACGCCGTAACTTTACTATTTTATTCCTTAGATCCTCGTCGCTCGAAACGGATCTTGGCGGGCGGGGCGAAACGGAAGACGAAACTGCAAATGAGCTTCCGAGGATATTGCGCCCACATTCGCGAAACGGCCGTAATGAACATTTATTGCTCTTCCCGGGAAAGAATACTTCGCGCTAGAATGTTCGCACTCCGCTTATAAACCGAATACGCTTATTGAAACGTTGGTTACAGTAGCGTCCCCTTTTTTGCGGTCGCATTTCCAGTGTTAAAGAGAGTTAAATATTCGTTCGAATAGACAGATTTCACCAGCACCGTTTGGTTACGCCGGTGCCGCCGCGGTGCATTGAGACATAGCCTCTTATACACCAACAAAGCCTGACAGATCGCCACGAGAAGCGGCCGCCGAAATGGAAAAGGTGGAGGGGCAGACAACGGATGAGGGGAGAGCCACGTGACTGGCGCCCCGCTGCGGCGAGGCGCCGAAAAACACTTCTCCCGAGCCAACAAGTGTGTTTCGGGTCCTCGCCGCTGCAAAAGCTGTGCGCTGACGTCCAGGTTCACCCAGAGCCGTTTATACTGAGAGAGTTCGGCCTTCTTAAGGAGATTTTGACAGCCTGACAACCACAGCAGCGTAGTCTGACAACCGGGGGATGACTACTTCCGTCCGCCATATTGTGGCTCTGACTCATAGGAACTCTACGCGATTTCTCAGGAATGAACAAGACAAAGAAGTAACGCCATATTGTGTTACCGCGAAATCCGCTTGTTCTAGCGGCCAACAAGCTCCGCCCATTGGCCAAACTCTCTCAGTATAAACGGCTCTGGGTTCACCGAGAAACGGCTCTTTTATGCTCTGTACGTGCTACCAGATCCTCGCGCTCCAAATCTGCAACCAGGCACTCAATGGCTCCGTCGCTGAACTGCCAGGCTTTGTGAGTATAGAGGAGGCTATGACTAAACTTATGGCATCATCACGCGTGCGCGGAAAGCTTAGTGAGATTGGTCTAGTGACATCAGGCTTCTAAACTTTATAACTTTTTATTACTCCAAAATTAAATTAAATCATATTTTCTTTCTGCCCTTAAACTATCGAAGCAAAATTATCACACTACACTTCTCGCAAAATCGAAGCGATCCTAGCGGCGTAGTGCCATGCAAATCATCTTGTGATCCCATTGGCAGCAGTTTGGGTTTTGATATAATAATAATAATAATAATAGCTTTATTTACCATATAAATATACTATATGACAACCTCACTTCACGACATCCCGTCACAACCAAATACAGTGCTTGCATTTTCGAATATGCTACTTTCCTTAAATTTATATTACTTTCTGTGTTGCCAAAACAAATAACATGTTGGTGCACTTTTTTGTGTGTCTGTGTTTCCGACGTATAAGATTTTGTGCGCAGGTGAACACAGAACCACTATAGGAAATAGAAGAAGAAGTATACTGGTTCGATCATACTGTTCCAATGTTTACTCAGTGTCCTAGGTCTCTTAAATGATCCGTAAGCCGAGAGAGTCATGGCGCTCTTTGGATTGGTGGCAAGGCCTTCAAAAAGGTATGGGACGCGCCCGACCGCACTCCTACTCCTCGCTAAGCTGTGGAGGTACTTACGGCCGCTGGAGGTCCGTGTTTCAACGGTGGCTATCACGAAGAAGAATGGCTGCAATGCGAGTGAGCGATGGCTTTATTTCAACGCAGTGCAGAGATGCAGTACTCTGTCAAAGGGGCGATCGAAATCAAAACCAGGCCTCTGCTTTTAATGGGCAAATACCGTATAAACTTGAATATAGCTCGATTTTTTTTTTTTGAAAATGAACCTAAAAAGTCAGTTCTCGTCTTATATAACGGCCATTAGGGGAAAAACAAAAATAATCTCGCAACACTGGGTGGCTGAAGCCGTCATCTTGTTTTTCTTTGCAATCGCCCAGCACTGGTCCACTTCTCACGATGGTCACGATTCACTTCCACTTGTGCTCCTCGGTTTGTTACATCTACCGTCCTACCGGAGTGATAATGAGCAGAAGCAGAAGACAGTTCATGGTAGCCTTCAAGAAGAAGGCAATCGCCTATGCAGAGATCTACGGGAATCTTGCAGCGCAGCGGGGGTTCGGTGTACCGGAGAAAAGCACATATGCTACTGGCGAGGCCTCAGACAAAAACTGGCGGCTTGCAGCAAGGCGAAGAAAACTTCATTTCGTGGAAGGACTGCAGTGTACCCTGAATTGAAAACAAAGGTGACAAATTTTATTCGGGATCTGCGCGCCAGATCGCTACCTGACACGTATGAGTGCATCCGTACGAAAGCCGTCGAGGTCACTCGTGCCTCCGGGCTCTCGAGGACGCCATCGAAAAGGACGGCATGGCCCTTTGGTTTGTGTTAGTGAACTCGTCGTCGGACGAATGTTTTCAAGAATCTGAGTAGTAACGCTCCCCCACATCCTGTTTTATTGCGCTCCAAGCAATTAAATAAATGCGCCGTGTTTTCTCGTCCTTTCTTATACTTGGCCAATTTTGTTACCAAGGTAAGGTTGCATTTTCTTGCCATAAAAACTTCTTTTTTTTTACTTTTTTTTAATTTGGAAATTAGGGGGTCAACCTATCTTCCGGTTCGACCTATAGACGCTTTACACACGCGCCAGAATGAGCCGCCATAGCCGCCCTTCTCTTGTCTTACCGAGATGCCGAGCCACTGAAGCGGGCGTTGACGAGTCTCCACAACGGCCTATGCGGGGGGGAAGGACACAGTAACACTTAAAATGACAATAACCTGTCCTGCTGTGGAAACGATGAAGTCAAGCGAACGGAATAAGAGGGAACAAAAACTGAAGGTCAGTTATGGCGGCGCCCATGCACAGCTGCTGTAAAGCGTCTATATTCCAGTTTATACGGTAGGTGCCATAATGCAACGCGCGCAGTGTTGCCTGCAGGAGTTTTGGAAGTAGTCCATTAGTGTGATACGTATGAAAAAAAATATTATTATATTGCGTTTATTTGCTGTCCTTTCCGCTTTAAAATCTAAAGTCTTGGTTTTGTTGCTTGTCTTAGAAATATAATTCGAAAATAAGGTATCAGAAGGTGCAGTTAACCTTTAATTACCTGAAACGAGCCTATAGACCCTTTCCGAAATTCATTCTGGCCACTTTGATCACTATCCTCATCTGAAAAACGACATATGTGCCGTACTAATGGCGGCCTTCTGTTCACTGATGATGGAAGACAGGCACGTAGCCAGGATTTTGTTTCGGGGGGACCCGCCCATGACAAAATGCTGTATGAGGGGGAGGGAGGGAGAGGAGGTTCCAGCAAAATGGAAGATTTCGGGGGGGGGGGGGGGGGGGGGGGCTGGCTACGTGCCTGATGGAAGACGTTGAAGATGCTCTTAAGCTGATGGTTCGCGGCCTATATATATATTTGAGACGTTAGCACGATGAGAAGCAGGAATTGAATGCCAGAGCTGCGTAAGCGTTCCTTTCTAACTGGGGTCCAGATAATCTCTTAGTAGCACACAATCGGCTTCAAAGCCCCTTGGTGTATAGAACTTTATCAAGGCGTCTATGTGGGTTGGCGCTTCGCGCTTCGTTCTGACTGCTTCGCCTTTTTCGCCATCGACACTAAAAGAGATTGAGAGAGAACTTACAGTTTTAGCGGACATTCCCGTTTGCCATTGACTTGCGAAAGTGACGGTGCCCAATGCAATACTTCGAACTAGAGGTTCATTGCCGCCATTAGTACGGTAAAGGTTAAACTTCCATTGGAGCCACCAGACGGCGCTGAATTTCGGAAAGGGTCTATTCCAATTTTTAATCGATTATTTAATCGATTAATCGGTTTCGTTCATTTCCATTCATTATTATTGAAGAAAAAAAAATTAAAAATACGATTCTGTTTTTTTATATATTTTGTTTGCTAAAAATATGATAAACGGCGCTTTAAATAATTTTGAATTTTAAATCAACCTCGATGTGTAGTTGAGAGCAGGCAAAAGACACACACGCTCACAAATTATTACTTCAGCCACAGAAGGGAAGAGTTTCGTTCATGTTCTTCGGCAAGAGCGAACTCCTTTAATTGTTCACAATAATCTCTACTGCGCTAAACGGACACTCGCACGACGTTAATGGCATGGACAAGTAAAACCTTCTGCACTTGTTTCGAGTTACAAATCTCGCCCCATGCAGTTCACTTTAGGTCAAAAGTTCACCTATGCTTGCTTTCATACAGGTGTATACTCGTTCACGTCTGTTGGGGAAAGCGTTAAATTCTTACTTCTTGTTTGTAAACATTTAACCGATTAACCGGATAAACATTAATTGAAATTAAATCACAATCGATTAATCGGTAGCTTAATTGATCAGGTGCCCAACCCTAAACTATTCCGCAAGAGCTCTAATCGTCGTACCAAATGATATACCGTATTATGTGATTTACTATCTTAATCATTACTCGACTAACACTTTGCGGTCCAATCGTGCTGCTATCGCAGTACTACTGCTGCCTCGTGACAGTAATAAACAAAGTGGTCGCAACCACACACTAAGGCATTTAAGAATAGCGTACTCAAGTTTAGCGCACGTTAGTGCTAAAGATTCGCGCTAACTTTAACAGAGGTTAAAGAAAAGTGTTTTAGAAAAGCGTTTCTACACCGTAACCAAAAACACATGCATATCGTGCTTGCAACGCCACCAAGATGCAGTCGTAATTTTTTTTTTTTTTCATGGCGCGTAGACATTTTGGTGAAACAAACTACATTGACTTTACATAAGAAGTATAACAATTTAATAAGACATTTCGTCTGATTGCGGCCGACGAAAAAAATTACACTGATCAGGTGGAGATCGAGGGAGCACTTTTTTGGAAGTGGCAATCACAACAGTCGGAGACGCGGTCCTAGAAGCCGCCATTGCTCCGACTTCGAACGCGGCACCTCTTGGCTTTAGCTCCCTCCCAACTTCAAACGGTTTGCAAGAGCAACGCAAAGGCTTTGTGATGAGTTTGGGTACCCACGCTGTTTCCGTAAAATAAGCGTGAGCACCCCAAACCCAAAACGCGGTTTGAGTTCGAAGCATGCACAGTGGCGACCTTCGGGTAAGTAGAGGGCTTGAATACGCTGTTCTAAAACTCACTACCATAAGCAGAGTGCGTAGTTGTGAACGTATGACGAGTCAGGTTCAAATATCGAACAATCAGTTTTAGACTGACCTCAACGGCTGGATGCTAGAACAAAACAAAAATCATAATGCTGCTTCTAAATACAATACAATAAAAAAACAGAAAAACTAAAAAACAATGCACAAACGTTTACCTTGTCATAAAAACACCGCTAAACCTCCATGCAGAAAGTGAAACAAAAAATTTAACTTTGATTACAGTCTGGGATCGAAAGACACACACAAGAGAGCAAACAATTTCAAGCATATGACAATGACTATCTCCAAAACTGTGTGTGTGTGTGTGTGTGTGTGTGTGTGTGTGTGTGTTTGTGTGTGTTTAAATCGTACTACCGCATCTTTACTTCACGTGTTTGAGTGAACGGTATATCAGAAATTACAGCCTTTGCTGCGCCAGAGATTTTTGAGGAGCTTATCTGGGTTCAATTGCTCGAATAATCCGCCGCGGGAACAAAGAAGTCGAACAGACGCGCGTATTTCGTAAAATTCAAGCGAGCGTGATAGCATTGGAAACCTCGCACACTTCATTTTGCTGAGAGATTATGAACGAAAGAACGAGTTCAATTCTTGGGATAAAGTTAATGCAGCGAACTCATGCGTATCTCGATACGTCGGGGAACTCGCAATAAGAGAGCGCACTATTTTCTCTAGAAATATAGAGTAATATAAAATATAAATACCACAAAGTAACTGTAAACATATATATACGCTAAAGCGCAATATTTTGTAAACGCGAAAACAGTAAAAAAAAAAAAAAAAAAAAAACCTTTCTTTGTATTATCTTTTTCTTGCTTGAAGTTGGGGACGCACGAGGGAGCTTGACTTGTTGGCTCGATAATATAATTTAAGATTGTCAGAAAAAAAACAGTAATATGTCGAGAGTTCTTGCGTTCTTGAAAACTAGGGATCGCTCCTCGTGTCGGGCAGTGGCCTCCACGAACTCGGGAGGCTACAGCCTTCCAAGGTGGGATACATCCAGCTAGAGTGCTTTGATTTCAGAGTGTTTCCAACTGCTGGATTGGTGTTCAATGGTTTATATGAGCCTCGTTTGCAATGCGATCTGCGAGGAGGTGAGGAAAGCGTTTATCGCCCACGAGTGTCTCCGCATCTCTCTACGTCCGCCATTAAATTACAAGTGGTCTCCATTGTTTCAGTCGCTCCCGCTCTCAAATCTTGGCCCTCTACATCTCGCGTTAAAGTTCCTCGATGAGTTTGTGTTTGTCTTGCAAGTAGCGTCAAATGCGCGAGTGCACGAAGCCCATGTCTCGAGTGGCCCTTGGAAGCAAATGGCGGCGCAGCGCTGAAATGAGCGGCCCTTGGAAGTGAATGGCAGCGGAGCAACAGCTCGTGGCACGTGTCTCGCGCGTTTCCACAACAATGGTTGGCGGTACTTTTAAAAAACGCCTTTATCAAGGGACTTTATCTCGCGTAAGTCGGAAGCCCCTTCACGCTGCTGTGGCCAAAATTGTTCATCGGCGTCGAGGTGTTTCGGTGGCGCCCTCGTATGGTTCTTACCTGTGACATCACGACCAGGATTATCAATTGCCAACGACAATTTCGATGGTGCGTCTAAAATGCCTGGCGGAGGCATGGAGTCCTCGCGTCCCTAAACCAACACAGTCAAGGTCGACAGTCTGACATTTCTCTAAGCTTCATTAGCCAAGTGGAATTCATCATACTCAAGACGTCGTAGTTAGCGTTTGATCAGTAGTGGAAGGTCGATCACAGCGACGCTTTTGGTCGCGCACGTCGCCGATGGCATTATTTGTTTATGTGCCATAAATATAGTGTTTGTTTCCAGCGCTGTTTTCATTGCAATGACGCGTGATTGAGTTCGTGTGCTTAGTTTTCTTCGAATGTTATCTACTCTCACTTCCGCTGCATCCTGTGGCCACGAGGACGTGTAAATGAATAAATAATAATGTGCCCCTTTTGAGTGATGTTTGATCTCTACGACCGGCTCTTCTTCCTCTATGGGCCTTTTATAAACCGTATCTCAAACGTCTACAACTCTATTTCGACTCACATTGTAAATTTCAAAACCTATTGGCGACGTGAGCGATTGAAAGCGTCGCTGTGATCGGTCTTCCACGATAGGCCGAATGCAGACTATGGCGTCAGCAAAGGATTTCCCATCGACGGAAATAAGATTAATGTAAGAACTTCAATTTTGACGGTTTTGGCAGTGTTGGTTCGAGAGTTCTATGATTTCAAGCTTCCACCATGCTCTTTACAAACACCTTCAAACTTGTTGTTCACAAGGCAATGACGTCACAAAAGGTAACCATAGGAGGGCGTCACCAAAACATCTCGCCGCTAATAGGAACAATTTTTTTTTGGTCCGGTTTATATTGTTCACATGTGACTTCGAGTGGTATTCACACTGGTGAGAAATCCGCGGAGGGATGTTCCTGACGTTGACAGCGGGTGCAATTTCCACCTCAGCTTCGTCGTCCACTCCGACGAGGTGCCAGAGGGAGGGATGCGAGCGTTTGCAGTCATATTTAGCGCTTTCCACACCACCGTAGACGAGTTTAGCGAGCTCTAAACTTGACACCTAAAGAACTAAACGTATATGTAAACGAAATTTTCGCATTGATTCATCTGTTTCTAAAAAGGCTCTATGTTGTGCCAGCAGTCCAGATAAAAATAATTGTGTTTTGTGATCATTTATACAGCAAGAAATTAGTCAGCCCCAATGGGCTGCAGTCCAGATAGACTAGTCTAGACTAGCGTTTCTGAGCTGCTGGAAGAATATTCAGGAAAACTAATTTTAAAACGAATTAACAGATTTCAAGAATACGCTTGGTGGCTGTTGCGAGCTTGCTCTGGGCTAGCCGCACGTTACGTGGGATGAAGCAGCCGACCACCGTGAGACCCAAAACACCAGTGACCTTTATGCAGGCATCATGGCGACCCAAACACCACTCATCGAACCCCCGCGCGAGCACCTCGCACGCATGCAATCAGTCACGCATGGCTACGTCGTCCTGCGTTACGCCGCGTGCGCACATGCACTCGCTACATCCCCCTTTCTGAGAGTGAAAGACGACCGCTACGAAAATGTCTACAAGTTCAACTTCACGGGCGCTTTCACTCTTCTGCCAGAGCGCGTAAAATACGTTCTTGGTGGTGCACTGTCACCGTCACCACCGCGTTGAACATCGTCAGATGACACCGTCTGTGGTGGACGATGAGCGTTACGGCTTGAAGGACTCAACATTGATTCCTCGCTGTTTTGAGCCACGACGCCAGAGTTTCCCGATGTCTCTTGCACTGGACCGGCATTCTGTTGCTGTGAGTCTGACGCATCAAATGGCACCAAGTGCCGACGATTGCGTTGGATGACTCCCGACGGAGTCTCCACCACATAGGAGCGTGGTCTTTTGGCCGGACTCAGCACTTTGGCGGCGCAAGAGATATCGTCCACCCACACATCTTCCCCCACGGACAGTGATCGAAGGCGCTGGACACGATGACGCCGATTGAAGTCACGTTGTTGTCGTCCGCGCGCCGCTTTGTCTTTGCGCTGGAAGTCCTCTTGTGACGGCCAAGTAGGGATCAGAGCCTCATCGAGCTTGGGAACTCTGGTCTGAAGACGCCGGCCAAAGAGGAGCTGGGATGGACTGTACCCGCTGATGCCCGGCGTGTCCCGATACACAAGAAGACTCATGTGCGGATCCTGGGACTTAAAGAACAGCTCTTTCATGGTCCGTACCATTCTTTCGGCTTCCCCGTTTGCTTGAGGATATCTGGGACTGCTCGTAGCATGGTGAAAACCGTAGCACGATGCAAAAGCTGCAAATTCCCGCGAAGAAAATTGGGGCCCATTATCCGAAACCACAACGTCCGGAATGCCAAAGCGGGCGAATGAACTCTTCACCGCTGCGATGACGGCTGTGGACGATGTGGAGGTCAGGCTCACCACTTCGGGGAAACGGGAGTAATAATCCACGATGAGGACGTAGTGCCTCCCAGAGAGTTCAAATAAGTCGATGCCGACTCGTTGCCAAGGACGATTTGGTGTGGGCGTACAGAGGAGCGGTTCAGAGCGCTGCACCCTGGTTTGTGCACACCGTTCGCATCCCGTGACGAGCTGCTCAATCTCGCTGTTCACGGTGGGCCACCACACCGCGTCTCGGGCCCTTGCCTTGCAGCGCCCGATGCCTTGATGGCCTTCGTGGATGAGCTGGAGCATGTCTTTTCGAAGACCAGGAGGGATGATGATGCAGCGGTCCTTCAGCAGTAGTCCGTCGTAGACCGTGATACTGCCGCGCACCTTCCAGTAGCCACGCAGATGATTCGGAACTTTTGAAACCTTCTCTGGCCAGCCACTCTCGCACAGCCGAAGCAACCCTGCGCAAACACCATCTTGCGCCTGGTGTTGGCGAAGACTCTCCAGTCGAGACGAAGTGAGGTCTTCGAATCCTTTCACGACCTCACTGATAAAAAGTTCCACTGAATCGACCTTTCGACCTTGGTGCTCCTTGATTGCGGCTCCCAGCGGAGCTCTAGAAAGGGTGTCCGCAGTTGCTAGAAGCTTGCCTGGGACGTAGAGCATACGATACTGGTATCGCATAAGACGCATCCGCAGACGCTGGATACGTGGAGGGATCAAGTCAAGTTCAGCGGTTCCCAAGAGTGTGAGGAGAGGGCGATGGTCGGACTCTATGTCGAACTTGATGCCTCGCACAAACTGGTCGAAGCGTTCTACAGCCCACGTCGCAGCCAAAGCTTCCTTTTCTGTCTGGCTGTATCGCTGCTCCGTGGACGTGAGAGACCTGGACGCGTACGCTACAGCACGCCTTTCTCCCGTTGGCTGATCTTGCAGAAGCACTGCTCCGAGGCCGTAGGAGCTGGCATCGGCAGATACCGTCGTGGAGTACGAAGGATCGTACTTTGCCATGCAGGCCTCTGAGCTAAGCATACTCTTCAGCTGGTTGAAGGCGGCCTGTTGACTGGCACCCCAGTACCACACGCTGGACTTCTGCAGGAGTGCCCGGATCGGTGCGGTTACATCCGACAGGTGTGGAAGAAAACGTCCGACGTGATTTGCCATTCCCAGCAACCTTCGGACTCCACTGACGTCTGTCGGCGCCTTCAAGTCTGCCAAAGCCTGAATTTTCTCCGGATCTGGGCTGATACCTGCCGAACTGACCAAAACACCAGTGACCTTTATGCAGGCATCATGGCGACCCAAACACCACTCATCGAACCCCCGCGCGAGCACCTCGCACGCATGCAATCAGTCACGCATGGCTACGTCGTCCTGCGTTACGCCGCGTGCGCACATGCACTCGCTACAGTGGCGGTCTGTAAATCTACGCTGGAATGCAGCCACGTTATGGGCCTCTAAGAAGCAGCGCCAGTTCGCGGTAGTATGACATGCTCGTGGAGTTACATAGTCCTAAATGTGACTTGGCAGGGAACGCTTACGAGAGCAACGTTCATTCCACACCATCAAGATCGTTTCAAGGAGCTTCATTTGAGGATGCGGGGGCCCCTGCCAAAGTATCCTCATATCAAGCTGTATTTTTAAGAGATCTCCACGCGTATGATGATTTTCGTCAGGCAGTATTCCGTATCGCACGCAAATACAATTCGTTCTTATAAAGCCGAGGAGTCTTCTTAGGCCTGCCATGTTCCAAATAAATACAAAATAAAAATCTTATCATTGTGCAAACGATTCAAACTGTTGCAGACGGCATACTTCACTCATTCCGTGTGCATTCGCCATGCGTACGTCGTCTGCAGCAGGCATCTCGAGACGTCTTGAGGACCCCCAGTTGTCGTCGCAAATATTTCAGAAGCAGCCGATTCTCAGTAAACTTCGGTCATGGTAAGTGTGAAAACTAGGCTTCCAATTATCTATTATTTTTAGACGTTTAAATTCCACGTCCGCTTTTTGACCGATCGTTGTTTCGGAGCGAAATCTAGTCCCATGTATTCGTCCATAACAACGCCCCTAGCAACGGCATGTTAGGAGCAGTGACGTGACGCCTGCGTGAAGTCCCTCGATGTGTTTGCGTTCGCTTCGCAAGTATAGCGTCAAATGCACTAGGTCACGAGGCCCGCGTCTCGAGCGACCCTTGGAAGCAGATGGCGGAACAGCACTGAAATGAGCGGCCCTTGGAAGCGAATGGCGGCGAGCACCCGCTCGTGGCACGTGTCTTGCGCCTTTTCGCAACAATGGTTGGCTGCACTTGTAAGCGTGAATTTTATCAAGGAGCTTTAACCCTAAGCGCAGTTGAGTTTGAGAGCGTTTGACTTAGGGTGCCTTCATGTGCGCTTCGCTTGGGGTGATGACATCTGGCCATTTTGTTTCTAATGCTTATTTTTATTTTTTGTTCTGAAGCGCGTGAAAGAGCGTGTCCCTGCACGCGCTCGTGGCGCTGACTGTGCTACGGCGACATTTTGTTTCCTGCGATTTCTTTGTCTTTTCCCTGTGAGCGCGTGCTGCCGGCATCGGGTACTACAAACGATGGCATCACCCTACACAGAAGGACATTGAGGCACTCTAGTTTGACTGCGTTGCGTTCAGAAGCGAAAGCGAGTCACCGACACATCTGTGCTTCGCGTGAAGCGTGGAATCTATTTCAAGGAATAGCTTGGCACGCGACATAAGAAGCAGGGATGTTCTGGTCAAACGCTCACAAACACAACTGTGCGTACAATAGCGCCGCATCGCAAAAGCCTGAGGTTTTCGTCGCGTGATGTGCACGCCGAGGAGAAATCCTTATTTCTTCCTCGTGAGAATACCGCTTCAACTACGCAAGATGGAAACGCACAATCGAAAAAAACACGAAAATACGTAGAACATGAAGGCATCGAGTTCAAACAATGCAATTCGCTCATAGGCGCATGCACTGCCCCCCCCCCCCCTTTTTTTTTTCTAACAAAAAAAAAAGCGAAAAAAAAAACGTTTGCTTTTTAGCGACAGTTTTGCCTGCACTTTGAAAGATCAGGCCGAAACAGGGCACCGCATTTCTCTTCTGGGAACAACGCGGGTGCGAATAAAACGACGCCGTCCCCTTTCCGTACATACACCTATAAAATTATATATATATAGCATATATAAAGAGAGAAAGAAAAAGAGAGAAAAAAGTAAATAAACAAGCAGCAGCAGCAGCAGTAGCAGCAACCGGATAGCGAAGAAGGCGCCCGGCATTCGCGAGGCGGGAGCCAAGAGCAGTGGCGGCGGCAACGGCGGTTTCCCTTTGAAGGTTGCGGCGAGACGCGCTTCGCGTTGAATGGGGGTGGCCGTCGACGCCGGGTTTTGCACAGACCGCTTTCTTCGCGCTTATCTTCGCAGGCTGTCTAGCCGTCTAGCTCTCTGGTTTTCTTCTTTTAATTATTGTTATTTCTAGGATTATTACTTCGATCTCTCAAAAATATATGCATGGGCGGGCGCCTCGTCGCAAAGAAACCGCGTTTCCGTTCTTACTTTCCCACGGAAAATAAACAACAACCAAGTGGAGCGAGTTTATAAGAGCCAACTTTGCCCCGGATGATTTGTATCTGACGAATTTCAATGAATTACGTGTCTAACATAAAGTGTACTCAACCATGCACACCAAAGGGCTGTCGACAGTTTAACCATTTTGATGCATAATCAATCGCTATGCTTTTGGGCGAGTTCACGCCCTTTAACGTATTTTAGATGAGGCGCTTAGGACTGGCGAGTAATTAGATTATCTTCACGTGGTCGCTCACGGGTGGCCTGCCTGCACTCGCTTAATACACCTATTATCGAGGCATAGTTAAGGGATAATCTTGCTAAATATTAATGAGAGCGACGAGCTTCGTGCATACATAATTTAGTCCACATAATAAAAGTATAAACGGTTCGTCGAATCTCGCGTTGAAAGTATCCCGATGCTCTTCAGAATGCAATGATTAAATCCGCATCATATTGGACTCACTAAGCTAAGAGTAATCCTCACCGGTGACTCATTTACTTTCACGTCATAGAGTCCCGTGACGTGATAGTCTTATGCGACATAATAGTGTAACATGACGTCACAGTATCAAGTACCATCATGGTTTTACGTGACGTCACAATTTCTCAGACATTTAATGGGGGCATATCTTCGCTAAATTCTGGTAAAACATCCTGCTCGTTAAAAAAAACCAAAAAACAAAAAAAAAACAGCAGGTGCTATTGCCTATTCATGGCATTTGACGGAATGTAAGCCAGGCTATTTCTTACACCTGTAGAAACGACATGTTTAAAAAGAAAAATCAAGTGATTTCCTGTTTGTTTGACCAATCATTAAAAAATAGGACAAACAAGAAAACACTAGGATAATCTCAATGTTGTGCGCAATGCACATATATCCCACTAAACAAACAAAGATTAAAAAAAAAAAAACTGAGCGTGTCGTTTTGGGTAACTACTGCGCGGCGGCCGTCATAAAGCGGGTATAATTCCCGTAATGAAGGCTATATTGAGCGGAGGGTTCCAGTTAAGCACTCCTGGATCGCCAAAGCGTTTTTCGCAGCCACGATGCCCAGAAATAAACGCCGAGCAGGAGCTGGGGACAACGAATCCGCCTTGATGGGCGCGCGGTGCGGAAGAGTTGATCCGTGGTTAGACGGTATGGCGGTGCAGTCCGGAGAATTCCCCTTTTGGGTGGGAGACTCGTCCTCTTAGATGCCGCCATACCACGAGCATCTGAGACGGCTTTAAGTGTCCTGCACAGTGTCCCGGTTCATTCGCCCTTTTCCTACGACACATTTTGTCAATAGGACAAAAGAAAGATGTAAGAACAGTGGTGTTATGCTTCGTTTGATTTCAGTACGGACCTAGGCAGTGCGACCGAATATTATTGGAAGAGAGCATTGCTGTTGTGAAGTCAGAGTGGCCACCGTTTCCACGGCCTGCCTTTTTAAATGGGCGATGCAACAATTTTTGTACTTCCAAAAAATATACCGCTTAGAGTTATTTATTGACACTAATAACTAGAGCTCTGCATATCCACGCATTACCCGCGGATCATCCGCGGATATCCGGAGCCAACTGGCGGATGTGGAAAAATATTAATAAGATTTTACGGATTGTGGATCGGATGCGGATTGAATGCGGATATCCACGGATCTGGATTTATATTTTTGCCGATGTGGCCCACAAACTTGTGCAACTGCAGAGTGCAGTGTGAATAAGTGAGTTGTACTATGTAGCGCAGCATCGAATGTACCGCAAAAACAGATTATTCCCTTAAAAAAAAAGGTGCCTTTCAGGAAGAAACTTGTTTTTTTTTTTACGCCAAGAAAGGCCCGATTCTCGCCAAAGATTGCTTTAGAACGTTCTAGCTCGCCAAAAATACTGTCCATATAAAAAGTAAATAACACAGAGGCACCAATGGTCCCGGAAAAAGCGTGTTCTTGTGTGTGTGTGCGTGTGCGTGTGCGTGTGCGTGTGCGTGCGCGTGCGCGTGTGCGTGTGTGCGTGTGTGTGTGTGTGTGTTTAGAAAAGAAAGAGCGAAAAACGTTCTTGTAAACTGTAAACTCAGAACGTGCAAGCCAGAAGTAAGTAAAAGAAGTAAAGGGATACTGAACCGGGGAATTTAGTGTCCATAATAAGTGGCGCACGTTCTTTCCACGAGCCAGCAGCCGCCGGTGTGCGCGAGCACACGCAACAAAAATGACGTCAAAGATCTCCATTCGCGGTTATGATGACAGTAAAATGTATGGGCTTCAGGCCAAAGGAGAATAAAGACAAGTTTTTCATCTACACAGTGGTGTCTGGTGTAAAAGGTAAGCGATTAATTGGTCTAACAAGCACGTAGCTTTCACTTGTAGAGATGAAAAGCCTGTGTTTATTCTCCTTTGGCCCGAAGCCGATGCATTTCACTGTCCTCTTAATGGAGGCCTTTGACGTCATTTTTGTTGCGTGTTCTCGCGCACACCGGCGGCTGCTGGCTCGTAGAAAGAACGTGCGCCACTTATTATGGACACTAAATTCTTTGGTTCAGTATCCCTTTAAGCCTCTTCGACAAGACGTGGCATGTGTGTGTGTGTGAGTGTGTGTGTGTGTGCGTGCGCGCGTGCGTGCGTGTGTGTGTGTGTGCGTGCGTGTGTGTGTGTGTGTGTGTGTCAGGCACGTAGCCAGGGGGGCCCATGCCCCCCCCCCCCCCCGAAATCTTCCATTTTGCTGGGACCTCCTCTCCCCCCTCCCCCTCATACAGCATTTTGTCATGGGCGGGACCCCCCCCCCCCCCCCCCCGAAACGAAATCCCGGCTACGTGCCTGGTGTGTGTGTGTGTGTGTGTGTGTGTGTGTGTGTGTGTTTGTGTGTGTGTGTGTGTGTGTGTGTGTGTGTGTGTGTGTGTGTGTGTGTGTGTGTTTGTGTGTGTGTGTGTTTGTGTGTGTGTGTGTGTGTGTGTTATCTTTCTCTCGACAGTTGGCTAGTTGTTGTAAACATGTTCGAAGCATTACTGAATATTTTATATTTTTTTTTTCACTGGCGTACTCGCGTCTTACCACGTAAATACGAGTACTTCGCTGCGGTGAGGGAGCACCTTTCCCATCCCACCTTTTTATTGACAGACCCAGATAAAATGACACAGTTTTATTAGTCCGTCCTTTGATACATTTCATGGTTAGAAAATACGTGCCTGCTTGAAGTGGGTCCTACAAAGTATAAAAAAAAAATTAAAATTTCCTACTTTGAGCACATCTTCTGGACAGAGTGTCGCAAACTGCCAATACTATTTCATACCTGCTATCATCTTCACAACGACGTGACGTGTCTGAAAGGATAATCGCTTATAATATAGATACGATAAAACACAATACGCTAAAATAACTTTCATATCCTATTCCGACTCGAAGAGATTTTCCCACATGTAAAGGTAAGCGAACGGCTTATTTTTTCAGAAAAGATAAGCAATTTGCTTATCCAAACGTTTTTTTTTTCCTTTTTTATGTTTTATCTAATAATATAACATGAATGCGCGGATTGCGGGTCGGACGCGGTTCCGAATATTGCTGATGCGTTTTGGATGCGGATACAAATTATGCTGATGCGGATAGGATGCGGATCGGATGCGGATCGGATGCGGATCGGATGCGGATCAGATGCAGATCGGATGCGGATCGGATGCGGATCGGATGCGGATCGGATGCGGATCGGATGCGGATCGGATGCGGATCGGATGCGGATCGGATGCGGATCGGATGCCGATACAAAGTTTGCGGATGCGGATCGGATGCGGATACAAAGTATGCTGATGCGGGTCGCATGCGGATACAAAGTTTGCGGATGCGGATCGGATGCGAATACAAAGTTTGCGGATGTGGATCGGATGCGGATACAAAGTTTGCGGATGCGGATCGGATGTGGAATATCAAACCGTTATCCGCGTAGGGCTCTAGTCATAACCTATGAAACATGGGTTAAATTTTCTTCTCCACGCAATAAAAGTCGAAGAAAAGAATCGAGAAAAACAAGCAGCGTTCACCCCCTCAACTCGGAGTCAGAACAAGTGGCCACGTGATCTGGAGCCGATTATACGCCGCCAATGTCTATCGTGACCACGCGCTGGGGTTGGCGAAAGGACAGGGCAAGGTTGAGTTCCACATATTGTTAAAGTTCGGCTATTCTCGTCATTGCAGCGATTGGTCACGAGCCCGCCCCGAATACATATCGAGGTATTGGTTGTCAAGAGCTCAAATCAAATGCTCAAGCAGTCCCGTGTCGACCGTATAAACCAGCTCGATGACTAAATCCTGGGAATTGCATCGTTGATAACGCCAATAATGCGATTCCCACAACTTCGTCGATCCTCAAGCTTTTGCAAATGAGAGGCTGAAAAAAAAAATATTAAAGGAAGATCCTATGGTGGATTCTTAGGGAATGCGTTAGCACGGCTCTTAAAAGGGAACTCCGCCGATTTTTTGGTAGACTTCGATTTGGCTGGAAATTTGCAGACCACATCAATAACCCTTTCTCAAATGACAACCAAAATAGTTTATAAAAATAAAAATTTTCCGTTAAGTTATTAAATTTTCAAGTTACGCCGGCCGCGAGGGTTCCAGGAGGCGACTCTCTACTGGCAACGATGAAAAATTCCTACTTTTCCCTACCCGCGTACGTCACGGATGTGCAGGCGGACGAGCGACTCCGGCAGCCGCGGAGTGGCCTTCCGGGCGCCAGCGACCGAGATTATTTTTTCGCAGCTTCAAGGTTGAAAGTTCCTTTGCAATGGATAGCAATCTGTGCTCCGCGATAGATTGTAGAAACAGTGCCGAGAAAAAGCTTCTTGCTTGCCTTTGTTTTCGTGGGAGAAAACAACAAATGCGTTCCCCGGCAGCAATGGAGGCCAACCACGTCAAGCTGCTTTTGCGCGAGCTGTGTGCCGAGAGAACTTATGTCACTTGAAACCAGGGTTGGGCAGTATCGCGATACAAATGTATCGCGATAGTATTTCAGAAATACATTTCGTATCTGTATTTCTGTATCGCGATACATTTTTTCACCAGTATCTGTATTTCTGTATCGAAATACATTTTGGAATGTTTCTTTGTATCGCGATACAATCAGGATGAAATGTATTTCGTTACATTTCTTGAGAAATATCCCCCCCCCCCCCCCCCCCACACACACACAAAAAAAGTCCGAAAGCATTTTTTTTTTTTTATTTCTTAGGGCATCAGGGTTGAGAGATGCTGGGGCATTGTTGCTATGCTGACCAAGGTTCCTTCCGATTCTCCAAACTATTTTTCTATGCGTCCTCCTCTCTCTTCTGAGAAGTGTTGCGTAGTCGGGGACTCGAGCCAGGTGGCGTGCCAGGATTGGAGTCAGAGCATCTTCTGCCGCAGGTCCTTTGGTAGGAATTTCTTGAGTCATTGTTTGCTGGCATTCAATGTCCGCTTATAAATGTATCTCTTGCGGCAAGAGTCTTGCCTTAGCGTGCACAGTACACCCAGCCGGCAAAGCTGAGTCACACCCAGTCCGTTGCAGCACGAGCCTGGCGGTGGTTGACTTGAAATAGTAGGATGACTCACGCAGTGAAGTTCACACATATTCAAATCACTGTGATTCGAATGCGTCTGCGGCTGCGCCCGTAATACTGCACGGCTCAAGGATACGTCAGCAGAAGACGTGAACGTGACCCACTGCTCTGGGGATCTGAAACCCAGGAAGGAGGCCAGACGTGGCCTCGCTGTGCCGACCCAGCCTTCGTACACCTGCTACTCGTCTCGAGCGCGCTGTTTCTCGGAGAGCTCGCACCTGTGCCGGCAATATCAGGTCGCAATCCACGAGGTCTCTGGTTGGGGGATGCTAGGCGAAACTTGATGACTGCAATCCATGCTTCGGTGGCGGAGGGTTTGCAGGAAGGACGTTCACAACAGGGATGCCATCGTATCGTTTTTTCAACTGTAACAGAAGATGAGGCACGTGTTCCAGGATGCTTCAGGTGGTCCACTATTCTCGAAAATTCCAAATGACACTGCCTGCATGATCTTCAACGATGTAACCTACAACGAAAATACTATTGCACTTTGATACACCAGCGTGGTAAAGTTTCATGTTCAAGGCCACACCTACAGATAAAGAATACCAGTTCATTCCACCGTGACGTCATGTGATCAATGTTGGCAGAAACATCCTAATTGAACAGGGGCGTGGTGATGTTTTGATGAGAATCAGGGTGACAAAATTTATTTAGAAGTCGAAGTCTTTTCGCATTCCTTGTTAGGCAGACAGGAGGTCAGGGAAGGGACCGCGGTCAGTCCTTGATGGAACGTTTTTTTGAGCCCATTGAAGATTCCTCGTCGTCCGAAACAGTGGCGTCACAAGGGGGGGGGGGGGGGGGGGGCGGGGGGGGGCGGACCGCCCCGGGTGCACGGCTCAGGGGGGTGCCGCGGCGGGCCACAAGAGCGGGGGGGGGGGGGGGGGGGGTCGCGGCGGGCTACCGCCCTGGGTGCCGCTGACCCTCGTGACGCCACTGGTCCGAAACCACTACCTTCAAGGCAAAGTGCCAAGCCTGTATACGGGAAAGTAATTTCGAGATGAAAAACTTCCACTTCAAGCTTCATATCAGTTGCCGTCTCTAACAAATGTGAAAAATGTATTGCAGTATCAGTATTTCTGCATTTGTATTTCTGCCCTCCCTAAAATGTATTCCTGTATTTGTATTTCCAAATACTTTTTGCCTCTATTTAAAATGTATTTCCGATACATATCGCGATACATTTTTACAGATGTATTTTAGTATCAGTATTTTGGCTACTATTTTAATGTATCCCAGTATTTGTATTTCCAAATACATTTTCGAGTATTTCTGCCCAACCCTGCTGAAACATACTCACTTATGCTCGAAATACTTTATAGCCGCGTGCTGCGAGTTGAGTATCCTTCAGCAGCTGGAACAGCTTCAAGAGCGGCAAGCGCAAACTCAAGCCGGCTGTGACCACCGTGACCACTACGACATCCGCCCAAAGAAGAGTGCTAATAATATCGAGAAAAATAGTACACAATCTAGCACTATAGTCGACATTCACAGTCACATTTGTTATTCACAATTGGCACAGTTATTTTTTAAATTTTTTTATAAACACTATATCTGCTTCGGACGTCGAATCTAGCTCTGGCTACTCTCGGAGTTCCACTCACGCGGCCGATATGTTGAAGACGAGAAGTGAAACGTCAGTTCAAGTCTGAATTTAGACATGACTTTCGACATATTGCTATTCCTGTCTGCTATTACAGAGGTTTATGGAGCAGGTGTTGAGCTCCATTACTATACGATAAAGCCTTTGCCTGGTTTGTCAAATGGTTGGTGTGCAATTCTCTGCAGAAGAAGTGATGAAAGCGTCGTTAATGTATTCTATTGCGGAGAAATTTTATATAGGGCTGAACATTTTTTTTTTTTTTTTACACCATGAAAATATTAATGTTGTTGAGGGGAGGCATGCAAATTTACAGCTGAAGGAAACTGTGCTAAACCGAAACTTAATTTTAAAAAAAAATCTTATATAGAATTACCCCCTTCCCATGTGCTCTCGTGGATGGGTGTTTGATTGCGTTGCATTCTACTCCAAAGGAAAAAAAGGGTACACATCTTTTTTTAGTAACTTTTGTTAACTTATTTTGAATTAAAAGTTTTATGATGTTTTTCTTTACCTTACGCACTATTGTATCTTCAAGCAAATATTCTTTATTCGAAGATGAACAGTGTATTTGTGTATTTTATACGCATTCCATTGCACCTTGATATTTGTCTTGGTGGTTGCAGAGATATTTTAATTGTCATTTTAACACGATCTTCATGACCAGTAACGTGCAATCTGATCTACACGAATGCAGTTAATTCCATTCTATACATTTCATATTTTACAAGAAGTCTACATGTGTTGGGTCCCAGCCCAGCACGCACATGTTCGTCGCTTTGGAAGTCGAGCAACGTGCCACACGCACGAACGCTAAAAATGGCATCGATTACAAGCGCTTTTCAGAAATGGTCTATATATCTTTTGCTAAATTACTTAAGCACCAAAGAGAATATTCATGCCACAAGAGTAGTTACACGTGCAGGCGCCTGCAACAGGAACTTTTCTAAAGAAAATCTAAAACAAATGGCACGTTCCTTTAGGTTATACTAGCGTGTGGGGCATCTGTACCCACATTCCCAGCATTTTCCGTGGTGCTTTGGCAATTAGTAAAAAAATGTATGGCGTGACTCTTCGACCTTTCTTCGCCAGCCATCTTCTAATAAAAATAAAACGGATTTACCAGCGATATCACGAAACTAGCGAGCCGCGGCTTGAGCGTACCGAGTTGCAAAAACGGTTTAATCAAAATTCCAATTGCTCCCGTTTTTATTTTTATTTTTTTACTTTCTCATAGTTTAGCACGTAGGCCAAGGTCATACTTTGCGCAAATATAGATAATTATCAACTTCAAATAGCACGAACGCCCAGATTTTCTCGCTGTTAGACGCGAGAAAGGCGGCCACGAGCCAACGTTATTAGATTAACTCAGTTACGGAACTGTTCATAGACGCTGCATGCGCGAACAGTACCCCCCCTCACTCACCACGACTCGCCCAGATTCGCTCGACGCGCCGCCGGACGGCTGCTTTGGTAACTGAATCGGGATACGTTCGTTTCAACGTCACTAGAAACGTAAAAACCAACGAAAAAAACTCTTTTTGTAGTAACTATTATTGGAGATTAGTACAAAATGGGGGCGGGTGATGTTTTCTAAAATTTTTAGTTTTCAAGGTTTTGCAGCACAATTAATATTGTTTTTATACAACCATGCCTCAGCGGGGATTTCAGGTAGCGCGTCTCGACCTAGGCGCATTTTAACTGTGGGGGTATTTCGCGGCGCGTCCGCTAGGGAGACGGGGGAGGAACCCCTGTAGCCAAAAATAGATGTCACGTGCAGTTCCTAGAGTGACCGCTGCGGGAGAAATGGCGGCGTTGTGATCGCCATTTGGCGCTTCAGCTGTGCTCGTTAGAATGCACAGTTATGAAACGCAAATATAGATGGCGCTTCGAATGACTCTAGGCGGTTTGAGGTGAGTGAGGCGGGGTACCCCCTTCCGCGGGAGTTCCACAACTGAGGTAATCTAGTAACGTTGCCGCGAGCGTACCCGATTGCCGGACGCGCGCCTCGCTGCACATCCGTGACGTCACGCTTGGGTGGCGGGGACAACTGGGGACGAACTAGGGAGAACGATGTTTCGGTTTCGGCAGCAAACAAAATATCACTTTTTTTAATTAACTAGAGTGAATCAGGGAAACGAGATAGCATTTCGGAATCAGGAAGCCATCCGCATTAAGATTATGCCTTTGGATCAGGTAGCTCGAAAAATCTGCGGAGTTCCCCTTTAAAAACGCCCACACACGTCCACCCCTTGCGAAATGCTAACGC
This sequence comes from Ixodes persulcatus, assembly GCA_013358835.2. NCBI lineage: Eukaryota > Metazoa > Arthropoda > Arachnida > Ixodida > Ixodidae > Ixodes > Ixodes persulcatus. The sequence goes on along the minus strand of JABSTQ010011322.1, from coordinate 113,513 downwards.
TGACCCCTTCATTTTTCCGTTTCGGTTCTTTCTTTTGTCTCCTCTAGTTTTTTTCTCCCTCTTTTTGGCTTTGTTCCGGAGTCAGTGTCAGCATTCCCCAATGTGGGGCGTGTGTGGCGTTTCCCAAGGCTCATGTTAACGCATTCCCCAAAGATCCACCCATGGAGTTTCCTTTAATTTTTTGCCACCTACTTGGACCGGCGCTAGTACTTGGCTTCACACTCCGTTTCGTAGCACAAGCCAAGACATACGCGCTCCGCACACCTGCAAGTTCAGACTCGCCCCAGCATCCGGATTGGCTTCCGCCCAGTGACGTCACCACCCTTCTCGCCTTTGTCCTTCTCTCGTCCTCCCTACGCGGTGCGCTTCCCTTTCCACTGTTTGGTCCACAAACGGACACCGTCAAATTTTCTCAGGCATATGGGTACTAACATAAAAAAGCAAGATTTTATCCTTGAAATTACTCAGCGACAAAGATGCTTCTTAGTCACTGGCGTTTCGCGTTTGTGTACTTAGGTCCCACCAATGCCAGTAAGCTTGTGTAAGGTGAGAAGCATTCCTACTCACTATGGTTGCACGGCCCCTTACAACCATTCTGGGGTTGAGCCGTGAGTGTCTGTGACAATGACAGGTGGTAGAGGCGCTACAACAAATGTTAGTAAATGTCCGCAAGTGGTTCATGCTTTTCCAGTTCGGCGCTTTACTGAGCTGTAGTACACCAATTTAGATTATCAAAGAATAGACCTAGCTATCCCATAGAAATGTTAAAGCTCCTCATCTTTCGTTACACATTTAATTTGAGCGGTTGCCAATTTAAAGACAGTTGATAGGGAAGAAGAGAAAAAACCTGCTCAGGTAGGTCTTGACAAACGTGGACCGCCTTTGTGTCCAGCAATTTCTATTTGCTGACCATTTGATAAATAAACAAGAAAGCAGAAAATATATGCAGTAACATGAATTTAATGTAAAGAAAGAATCTATATTTAGAACCATTGTCTAAAACCAACTGAAAGAAGCGATCATAAAATCAAAAGATAAAATTACACACATACAGACAATATTCGCATTGCGCACACACGCACGCGCACACAAAAGCACACACACACAAACGCACACATACAAGAGAGAGAGAGAGACACTCACACAGACACACGCACGCACGCACGACACACACACACACACTACACACACACACACACACACACACACACACACACACACACACACACACACACACACACACACACACACACACACACACGAGCCTGGTACTCCGTACGTCGTTCGCCATGAACAAATCGACGCTCGCACCCGCGCCCGTTCCCCCTTCATACTGCGCCATATTTAGAACTGCCACCAGAACACCAAGAAGCGAAAAGCGCGGCGCGCCCTTGCGATGCAATGACGGCGGCTGATGCGGAGTCGCAAATGACGACGGTAATGGCCCCCGCGAAACCCTAGAACCGCACAAAAGTTTTTCGCGTTCCTCGAGAGAGCGGGCGGCGTGGAAGTCATCTAGCAGCGACGGAGAACGCCAAACAGAGGCAGCGTTACGCTCGGCAGCGTCAAGCCGGCAGGTAGCTACCGCATCGCTCTTCGCATCTGCCTCCAGACTCCTTATCAGCGCATCCGATCGCCTCCAGCGGTCGAGCTGGGGCTGAATCGGTCGCTGAGCAGACGACGCGCGACAAGGCGACCGCCTTGAATAACCCTGCGTGCTTCCGTCACGCGAGCTACGCGCGGTGTGCTCCGACGAGCATTGTTCAATTTCCTTACAAGGAACATGTAGTGATACAGTTATACAGTTAGAAAGTGAGGGAGGAGAAGGAGACGACAGGGCGCGCTGGGACGTCGGGAACACCGGGCTCTGGTGGAAGGATTAGGGGGTACACGCAGAGCTAGCTGGCTTTGTCTCTGTAGTACTCACTGTTTTAACGGATTCGAATGCGAACGCCGAACGCCAGACGCCGGCGTTCGGCATTCGAACGCTTTTGAATGCCCAACGCGTTCGAATGCTTCGCATTCGGTGTATCGTGCACCTAATTCGCGGGGCTTGGCGCGCGCACTTCAGGGCCCGTTTTCTCGAAGCGCTAACCGCGGCTAAAGTTAGCCGCAGTACCCAGGAGAGGGATTTTGAAATCACTTGACTGGCTCGGTAGGGATGCGGGGAAACATGGCGGTGGCCCCGCTGAGTGAGCGCCGCCCGCTTTAAAATTAATATGTCGTTGTAGCTGCAATATCGGGCACGTTAGTCAGCAGCGAATGGTGCACGAGGATTTCGCTTTGCCTTACCTCACTTAAATCGAAAAGCATGAGCAATGACCTCGCCGCATTTTTTAGATAGTCTTTCGATTCTGGCCGTTCCTAAGACTAAATGAACGCGGTAATTGTCGGCTTGACAACGTCTTTGAAAAGTCGATTGCCTTGACTCAACGCATGTAACTACACTCGTAGCACGCACCTCGGTGCTTGGGAAATTTAGAAAAAGGTCTATTGGGACGCTGTCTGCTTTTGTGTGCTATCAATACCCGGCCGATTCAGTCAAATTATCGCTTTCATTTAGGCTTAGGAATGGCCAGAATCGAAAGACTATCTAAAAAATGCGGCGAGGTCATTGCTCATGCTTTTCGATTTAAGTGAGATAAGGCAAAGCGAAAGCCTCCTGCACCATTCGTTGCTGACTAAAGCGCCCAATATTGCAGCTACAACGACATATCAGTTTTAAAGCGGGCGGCGCTCACTCACCGTCACCGCCATGTTTCCCCGCATCCCTACCGAACCCGTCACGTGATTACAAATTCCCTCTCCTAGGTACTGCCGCTAACTTTAGCCACGGTTAGCGCTTCGAGCAAACGGGCCCAGGTGCACGGTACGGCAAAGCGATTTCGAAGGTGGGAAGTTCACGCTAGAGGCGGCACAACCGAAGCTTCTCCCTGCCATCCTCACCTTGTCAGTGACTATAGTACAGTGAGCGCCGGATTCAAAAGGGAGGTAGCATCGTAGTATTTTCCAGTGTTGTACACGTTCCTCAAAATAAGGAACGAAATCTCGTTCCTCGTTCCTTCTGATTTTTGGAACGCGTTCCCGTTACAAGTTCCATTTGTGAAAAAGGAACTCGATCCCGTTACAGTTAAAAAAATGGAACGTACCGTTACATATACGTTACATTTGTATTTTGTTGAGTACCATATTCAATTACATCAAACAGAGTTGTTTTGTCGTTTTTTATTTATCCCATTAAATGGCAACATACAAATTTGAATGCCGTGATGGCAGGACAGGAGAAGAAAACAGGCGGAAGCAAGGTTTCATTTGTTGATGTATTCACGTTTAAAAATCTCAGCTTTGGGCCATATTCATCTATGTGGTGGGTGATTCAGACGAACCAAACATACTGTTACCCTACATTGCACGAGTGTTTTACAACAGCCTCACACGTTTCAATCTCACAAAGTTCCTTGTTCGAACTTAATTAACAACACCTGCTTCTCGATGTTTCTGTCCGCAAGACGAGCAAGTGAAGAAGAGGGTAGGGTTTTTGGAAGGCCAGTCTTGAAAGCTGCCAGTCCTTTCTGAAGGTTACATTCCTAGTTCTGTTTTAAGGTGGGGGACAAGGAGAGAAGGAGTGAAGGTTGATTTTTGTGTATATTTTAAGTGACCAATGTTCGGGATACATGGTTGTGTTTGATGTCTGGTAACCTGTGGTTCTGTTGTCACTGTAGGTCTCTATCTGAAAGTTCAGTGATGGCTGTAGTCGGCCTTAACACTCTTAGTCCGGTAACGGCTAATGAAACGGCTACAGCCTATTTAGGCGTGACATACGGTGGATTTCGGCATGACAAGAGAGTGACCCTGAAAGTAGCCATGACAGTCCAGCGTTTCCACGTCATCCTAGACCGCTTAGGCGTTACAACACCATTTATAGCCGTGACATTAAGAGCTCCTCACATCATTGGCGTTACAAGCTCTTTGTCACGCTGATAATGTAACGCCGATAGAACGAGTAACGGCTAAATTCAGAGCACAAAAATAATAAACGTACAATTTCAAAGTTCGGGTCTCGCCGGAGGAGCGTGCGTTGGCAGTGCTACGAGCAAAACAAACCGACAAAGCGCCGGTCCCGGGGCCCGAGCACGGTTGACCTTGAAGGTCTGACGCCAGAGCGCTCGGTTTAACGACGGCTAACATGACGGAACGTGTGAAGAGGGACCTCTCTATTATACTTTTTCAGGGGGAAGGAGGGGGCGGAGGAGTCGGCGAGTCGGTGATTTTTGGACTAACCCACGGCTTCTTTTTTCGCCACGAGAAGGCGCGCAACGGAGTGTCGAACTCGGATTCGGTGCCTCGCCATTGTCTTTTGTCTCCCAACTTACGGACCGGAAGGAAGAGTTGCGCTGCGATGTTCACGTCCGCAGATATTCGTGGCATAGTGCGCGGCCATTGTCGCCATGACGGTTGCGACTGCCAGGAGTTTATGAGAGAGGCAGGTGGCCCCAGTGGAACTGGGAACGTTGCATCTCCAGTCGGCTGGTGCTTATAGACCTGTGTCCGGAAGTGCTCTTCCGGAAGTGAACAATAATCTCGAACCCAGGCGCTCACGGGAGGGGGGGCTGCGTTGGCCTGCGCCGCTGCTACCCGCCGAAGGCTTCTTCGCTGGTGTGCCGACTGCCGTTTCGCCGGCATCGGTCCTGTTTACCGCGGTATGTGGGTATAGTGCCCGTAATGTGAGAGCCGTTTGTCCATACGCCACTTTGCCGCTGTTGGTTTCCATCAAGCCGAGCCAGAAAACATCTCGCGACGAGTTGACCGCGCCGCGAGTGACGAAGAAAAAGCAAACATGGCGACGGTTTGTATGATTGCTTTGGTGGCTCCGGTGTTGCGTGTCTTCAACGTCCTCGTGAGAAGATTCTCCTGCCCTTCGAAGTTATTGCAAGCACCACGAGTGGCACGAAAGCTGTGGAATCATCGTCTCAACTACAAATAAGCAGGCCTTCACGAGCAACGACGATGCCGAGCAGGCGCTCGGCACCGTTGTGTTGTCAGATGTTCTACAACGCCGAGGTATTTTATTTATGATTTGGAATGGCTTCAAGAGTGGAAAATTAATCTATTTCGCGGATTGTTAGCGCCGAGGCGAGTGCCCTCCGTTGCAGTGCCGTTGTCGCGCAAAGTGCAGAGAAAACCGGGTGGCGATGGCGGCGGTGCTCTTTGATCGCTTTGATCTTGCGCCGTCGGGTTCATGGAGTCCGGAGTAAACGTACGTACGTGCGTCTGCTGGATCGGTGTTTTGGACTGCCTCAAAACACTTTCTCACGCGCATTTTCCTTGTGAAGCTTAGTAGCTCATTACACCTCGTCGTCGACTGCGCTCATTTGACTACGACGCACGAGCCTGCGTGATGTGAATTTCACTGCCTAGGATCTTTGGTGTGCTGTAACGAGGGCTAATAAAATATCACCGCGAACTTCTGAACAAACGAGTTGAAGTTTCGTCTGTTATTATAACTGATCGCCTGTCACAATATTAGCGTTCCTAAACTCCGCCCCCACAGGCACCCTGCTTCGTTGCCCGATAGTAAGTGTCTCCTGGTACCTCGTACAATTCCAGCTCCCACTTCAAGTAAGTACCATCCGTTAGAACTGGCAATTAATAGTTTCGAACCCAGAAGCTCGCAGCGTGTGTGTGTGTGTGTGGGGGGGGGGGGGGGGCGATAGACTGCGACTTTTCCCAGTACTATCACTGTCTAGCAGTACTGGCACGTTGCCGGCGTCGGTCTTGTTTTGCGCCGTGTAATGTATCAGAGCAATTCGTCCGGACGGCACTGTGCCGTTGTTGGTTGTACGAACAACCAGAGGAAACGCAGGGTTCTTTTGGACACCCACTGCCCGTCACACAATTGCCTAAGAAGCGAGTGCGGATGCGACGTCTACGGCTTCCACAAGTTTCCGTCCCATGCAGGTTCTCGGCAAGAATGTACAGTCGCACTCAGAAGAAAAAACTTCACTCCGAGCAAGAACTCAAGAGTGAGTGCCAGTGTAGCAACAATTTTTTTTCTATGCGTACGTTTGGCGTGCGTGATGGATACAAGAGAGGTGGTCACTTCTCCGTGATCAGTCGGCAGGTCGTTTACGTCGTGTACGTACGCTAGCTACGAATGGTACTGTACCTTCGTTTCGGTTTCGGTATCAATGAAACGCGGATGTCAAGGGTCAGCAGACACCGAGAACATCTAAGACAAGAAAGGTTTTCCCTTGTTTTCTTGATCGAGATGGGTTCTCGAATGTTCACGACATCTTCCCTGTTGAAGAACGGGCCGCGGAGGCTTCTGGTGAAGGCATCTTTCACGATGTGTCGGTGCATTCGGACAGCCTGCCGCATCCAGCTCCGCAAAGCAACGCCGCCAACGCAGCCCCCCCCCTCCTGCCTGCCAGTTCTTTCCGCATGGTGGCGCGAGCGTAGATAAACATGGCGGCGCCCTGGAATTGGCGCGGACACTGGTCTATACTGTGGTCACGCGCCTGCAAGCCATGAGCGTCTTGAGTTTTTAGGTGAGCGTTTGGCTGTTTTTAAAATTTACAAATTGTGCTTAAACCCGCCGAAAACTTTGAACCTCGCTGGATTAATTTGAGGCTCCGCAACATCCTTCAGAAACTCCACCTTCTTCAGAAATAGAGCGCCGTTTCCTGTTTGCATTCTGTTTACCTTTAAAGACAAAAGGCTTAAGCATCTCATAAATATTGTCACGAATGACAATTGATGAGGCGAAAATAACTGAAGAAACTAAACGTTTAATGGGGCGAACTTGTACCCAGAAACAAAAGGAAAAACGATAACAGCAGAAGAGAACAGAGCGTCGCGGGCGTCGAGGTCGGCGTGACAGCAGAGTCGAACGCTGGGGCGAAACTGAGTCCGGTTGGTTACGCGGAGCCCCTTTTGTGCACGCGTGGGCTTCTGGAACATTCGGCCTGGAACATTCGGCACGCAGAACATTCTAACCTAGAACGAGCAACACGGTTCTCGAAATTACCAGAAATCTAAATTGGAAGAATAAATAAAAGACGCGGCGCTGCCAGGGATCGAACCCTGGGCTTTCTGCGTGGAAGGCACGCGCGATAACCGTTAGGCCAGGAGCGCGCTGCCTACTTAGTTCGCTGCGCTCGCGGCATTATTCCCCCCTTTAAAAAAAAAGTGCATCGTCCCGATGCACCACAAAGGTAAAATACAAATACACAACAAAAAGATAGCAGAGTCGCGAGCCACACTTCACAGTTTCCAGTTCACTCTTTGACGAGAGTCCAAAGTTCTATCGTTCGTAATACGGCTTGAGCCGGACGACGTGCACCACCTCGGGTCGTGGCTGGCGTCTTGCAGATGGGCGCGTTCCGTCGGGTAGAACTTCGTAGTTCAGATCGCCGAGGCGTCGGATGATTTTGTACGGTCCGAAATAGCGCTTGAGAAGCTTCTCGCTGAGACCGCGGCGCCGAATCGGTGTCCACACCCATACCCGGTCCCCGGGTTGGAAATGAACGTCCCTGCGACGAAGGTTATACCGGCGTGCGTCGACTCGCTGTTGATCGTGGATTCCAAGGCGGGCTAGTTGGTGTGCTTCTTCTGCTCTCTGGCTGACCACATGGGCATCGTCGCATCCGTCATCCACAGGCTCATGGGGCAGCATCGCGTCCAGCATGGTCGTCACTTTTCTTCCATGCACCAGCTCGAATGGTGTAAACCCGGTTGTTGGTCGTGGTTTTCAAACCAGTGCCTCGCAGTGCCCTCAAGCGAAAGTAGAGGTTGTGGAGGCACTGCTCAGCCGTCCATCCGTTGTGGCGGGCTACCCGTTCGTAGTGTCGCAGCCAGTCTTCAATGTCCTCGTGGGCCTCCCCGTGGAAAGGCGTCGGATTTCGGGGTGCGACGGGCAGGTATACGACGGCAGAAGCGGCCGAGGTCTGCGCCTGGTTGGTCATCATCGTCTTCTTCGGCTTGGGCTAGTCCAGCAGCAAACCGTATTCAGGATCCTCTCCCTTGATGCGTCGGCTAGTGCGAGTTTCGGGTTCCGCGGAGTGTGGTCTTCTCACCGGGCTTGGAATCGGACTTGCACTGCGGGCTCTTGGAGGGGAACGCTGCACGGGCATGCGGTACCCCGCACCTCCACCAAAATGTCACGAATGACAATTGATGAGGCGAAAATAACTGAAGAAACTAAACGTTTAATGGGGCGAACTTGTGCCCAGAAACAAAAGGAAAAACGATAACAGCAGAAGAGAACAGAGCGTCGCGGGCGTCGAGGTCGGCGTGACAGCAGAGTCGAACGCTGGGGCGAAACTGAGTCCGGTTGGTTACGCGGAGCCCCTTTTGTGCACGCGTGGGCTTCTGGAACATTCGGCCTGGAACATTCGGCGCGCAGAACATTCTAACCTAGAACGAGCAACACGGTTCTCGAAATTACCAGAAATCTAAATTGGAAGAATAAATAAAAGACGCGGCGCTGCCAGGGATCGAGCCCTGGGCTTTCTGCGTGGAAGGCACGCGCGATAACCGTTAGGCCAGGAGCGCGCTGCCTGCTTAGTTAGCTGCGCTCGCGGCAATATAAAGAACGAAATTGCCGTGATGTACCCCACTGTCACCAGTGCCATACCTCGGCATTCTCACTCATGAGTGCGATCACTCACGATCACTCACGCTCACCGTCAGATTTGAGGTGATCGTGAGTGAGGCCGCGAGTCTCGAAAAATTGGGAGTGTGAGTGTGAGTGTGATCGTGAGTTACGTGAACTCATGAGTGTGAGTGTGAGTGTTTGTCCTGAGAACTCATGACCGTGAGTCTGATTGTGAGTGTGAGTCCTGCGAACTCATGAGCGTGAGTTTGATTGTGAGTGTGATCGTGAGTTCTGAAAACTCTTCAGTGTGAGTTTGAGTCCTGAGAACTCATGAGTTTGAGCGTGAGTTCTAAAAACTGATGAGCGTGAGTGCGAGCATGAGTTCTGAGGACTCGTGAGTGTGAGCTTGAGCTGTAAGCGAAGTACTCATGAGCGTGAGTTTTGAGATCTCTTGCGTGTGATTGTGAGTTTCGAGGCTCACGAGCATGAGCCTCAATCAAGACGAGTCGTAGGGTGGATATGAGTCAGGTGATTGCATTAGTCTTGCGTGATGACGTGAGTGTGAGGACCATGGCCATGATGAGTCGCGGTGAGCACTGGTATTACCTTAGCTGGATTGGTCACGTGAGCCCCCGGGCCATCTTAGTGGGCGAGGAGACTCTCGCTTGGCAACCACTGCGTGGGGTTCAGGGTTGGTTTGGGTGTCCGTCGCCTGCTCCTCCGCCATGTAAGCGCGCTGGGTCCTGTGGAGGGCGGAGAAGGGAGTGTGTGTGTGTGTGTGTGTGGGGGGGGGGGGGGTGCTTGTTCTTGCAGGCTCCTCCTTGCCAGCGCCCTCCGCAATGTCTCAACCAGCTGTGGAGGGTAGTGTTGTTCCGTCCCTCCTCGGCGTTCGCTCTTCGCTTCACGCCAGACGGCGAGACGCCAACGGATTGATGGCGCCTCGAGGCGGCGCGGTAACGTCGGAGTTAAAGAAGCGCTCCAAACGGTTAGCGCTCCTCTCTCTGTGGCATAGAAAGGCTCGTGTGAATTTCGGCTCCTGTTGCCAAGTTGGTGCCGGTGAGCATATAGCATTTTATGACTGCGTCAACTATAACGTTCGCACGGCTGTGATAAAATTAAGGGACACGCATGATCCTCATCAGCAACCGGTTGCACAAACAATTTTATCTTTCCGCGCACCTCACCGTACCTTTCGAAAATGAGTCATCACGCTGGAAGTGCAACAAAAGCGGTGTCATGATCGATCGAAGCTTCGAGTGAGATCTTTCACATTGTGCGATATCATGCTTTTATGTGTCGTTCGGGGCAAGATGGCGCTAGTGCATGATAGCCAGCCGGCAATGGCCAGGCGGCGCCACGAGAGTGGTGTATTCAGCGCTACAAGCGGAGGTGTCTCTGTTAATGGGGCGGCCAGTCTGCCGGTCGGGCAAGGTGAGCGTTGCGACCCCAACTTCAGCAGTCCCCGTGTGCACGTGCGCGCCATGTCCCTGGTTCTTTTATGCGGTTTTCTAAGACCATCAGAGCTTTGATACGTCGAAGTGTTTAGAGCATATTCTAGAGTTGTCACAATATCAAAATATTCTGGCGGGATAGTTGGTTATATATACTAAATTACAAATAGCGCTAGTACAAAGACAGACGAAGAAGTGGACAGGACAGGCGCTAACTCACAACTGACGGTTTTATATACAGCGATAAAGAAGAAGGTGAAGGAAGTGTCTGGAGTTGAAAAAAGAAGAAATACCGTATTTTCCGGACTATAGTCCGCACCCGGTGTATAGTCCGCAGGGGTGAATTTGTGGTCAAAAATAAAAGCTTTTTCTTAGATAGTCCGCACCCGGCACATAGTCCGCACGCGGTGCATAGTCCGCACTTAGTGTCTAATCCGAACGTACAAATTATCATACACAGCCCACCTCGACAAATGACAGCTGTATTAGCTCACAAAGAAGCTTGTATCATACATAAATCACTATTAATATACTCTGTTACTCATAAAATCTTTCGCGTCTTGTCACCGAGAACAATCCAGAAACATAAAAAAACTTTGTATAGTCCGCACCTTTAGATAGTCCGCACAGGGTAAAATTTCAACTTTTAAACATGTATAGTCCGCGGACTATAGTCCGGAAAATACGGTAAGTCTATTTCTAGCCGGGGCGCTCTAAGAAGATTGTTAGACTAAAAAGACTAAAGCACAGTAGACCAAAACGAAAATATTAAAAATTAAACAAAGGTAATGATTTTGAACTATATACGATACGAGCCATTGACAAGAACTTCAAACATATGAAGGAGTTCAATGCAAGGAAAGTGAAGACCAAAGCTATTGAATTATGCCGCAGACTTGACCTAACACACTTGAGGAATCAAATTACCACTTCAAAAAAAGACCAGCTAGAGATGTTCTTTACCGCCAAGACACACAAGCCAGCATATCCGTTCCGTGTAGTAGTTACTGAGAAACGAAGCTGGCATGGGGCACATGTTTCGATTTCTTCTGCGCCATCTGTCTGCCCTCAAGCTGGATGATCCTTTTCTAATTCCCAACTCTGAAGAGGTAATCAAGCATTTAAAAGGAAATCCCACGAGAGTGAGATTTGGGTTTTCGTTGGACGTGGAAGATTTGTTTTATTCTTTTCCCCATGACAAACTGTATGCAGCAGTAAGCGATTGCATTGATGCCAACGGGAGGGTTAATTTTCAGAACTGCGGAACATCAGTAGAGGCATTCTTAGAACTCCTGAGATTCTACCTCTGTTCCACTGCAGTCTCCTTCAATGGAAATTCCTACTTACAGAAGAGAGGAATCTGCATAGGTTCCTGCGTTGCACCTGTTTTATGCGACGTTTATCTGTCACATTGCGATCAAGCTATTGCTAAGAATATATCAACCAACCAAGTCTCGCGTATCTTTCGATATGTCGACCCTTACCTGGTCCTCCTCCCTTTTCGTCCCGATGAATGTGACAGTCATCCTATCGACAGTGTGCGTGCCACATTTCTGGAACAAGCTGAACAGCTCAATTTTACCATTGAGGTACCAACGGACGGCATCCTACAGTTTTTAGACCTGCAGATTACTTTCAACAAGAACCAGACCTGCTGGATGTACCACCCACGTTCTAAAAAACGGCTATTGCGCTATGACTCATCCCATTCCAAACTTGTAAAGCGAGGCATAGTGTATAATTGTTTAAGCATGGCGTTAAACAAGTCATGTGAGCACAGAGCAAAATCAAGCTTCGAATTACAAGTGACTTGTTTGGAAGCTTCGGGTTACCCTTTTCCAGTTCTGACTGACATCGCCGAAAAGTTATTGACAAAGAATAAAAGAAGAGAAAAAATCAAAGAGAAGAGACGCCGTCCGGCTGTTTTGCCTTACATCCACAAGATTTCCCACAACATGAAGAAGATAGCATCCACGTTTGATGTCCAAGTCGCAATATCGGCACCGGATAAATTAAAACGAATGTGCCCAAAAATCAACAATGTCAAGCAACATCATGAATGCGGCATAAACCACAAGCACCGGTATGTCAACTGCAACAGCGGAGTGGTGTATGAAATCCCTTATACATGTGGGAAAGTGTATATAGGACAGACTGGACGCTGCATAAATACACGACTGAGAGAACATGCTCTGACCTTGAAGTCAACACCTTCTGGACATTTAGCTATGCATGTGCGAGGTAGCTCCTACACACCTTTGCTTTCAGACACAAAAGTGATCAGACGTTTTAAAGACCAGAGGAACAGGGAAATCTTTGGAGCACACACCATACAAGCCAATGGAGAAAAATGCGTCTCCGCACCATCTTTGGCGTTGACTGACAAAGAGGTTCAGTACTTGAACCACTATACAGGACAATCTTCGGAATCACGTTTGCACGCGAGCGCGTGAGGTGGTGCACCGGGTAGGTCTTTGCGCTCGCGCCGGTATAGCTTTGGCTGCGGTGCCTGTTGGATGTAAAAAAGGAAAATAGGCTGTACGAGGCACTGATCGGCGGCCTATGAACGATCACTTATTTTCTATTCATTTTGTTTTTTCATTTTTATTCTTATTTTGTCTCCCACGGTCTAGAGGTTATTTTCTAAGCCTTCAGAATAGTATCGTATATAGTTCAAAATCATTACCTTTGTTTCATTTTTAATATTTTCGTTTTGGTCTACTGTGCTTTAGTCTTTTTAGTCTAACAATCTTCTTAGAGCGCCCCGGCTAGAAATAGACTTATTTCTTCTTTTTTCAACTCCAGACATTTCCTTCACCTTCTTTTTCGTTGTATATAAAACCGTCAGTTGTGAGTTAGCGCCTAGTCCTGTCCACTTCTTCGTCTGTCCTTGTCCTAGCGCTATTTGTAATTTACTAGAGTTGTCATTTGGACACCAGTTTGAGTTGTCTTCACAACTTGTGGGGTCGCTCTATAATAATCGCCGCCCGATCGGACTGTGCTTCGCTCGTCTCCCAGGAAGTGACACAACACAACGAGAAGGCAGCGAATGGGTTTACTGTACTCCCCGGTTGCCCGTCTTCGAGAGCCGGCAGTTCGGACCCCCCGACCCTAGTTGTCGCCCATCGTTCAGAGCTCACAGCCGGAGCCCGTGTCCAGGCCTGCGGATCGTCCTTCCCACGCCAGCGCTTCGTAGGCTAGCTGTTCCGGGCTATCACAGCTAGAGTCTCGCTGCGGAACCACTCGTGCCATCGTCATGGCCTAGGCCGGTATGGCCAGGGCTCGCCGTTTCCGCCGGTCCTGGTCGGAACCTCGCTCGTGCAATGCTCCGGGATCGCCATGGGCCAGACCAGCCAGAACGGCTCTATCGTTCCTGCCCGGCCCCATGCCTCATGCAGCACGCTCTTCCTCCTTCCTTGCCGGCTGGCCCCCGCTCGCGCCTCGCTCGACCATCCTCTTCTTCTCCCGACGCCCCCACACACTAGAATAAAATGTGGGTAATTAGAACCAAACTCTGCATGCTGTAAACAAGCCAGGTGTAAAGAGGCGACAGGCAAGAAAGTGTACGGGCGAGAAGGATATTTACGCTTCGCATAAGTTTTTTCTAAAAAAGAAAAAAAAAAAATTGCATCCTGTTTTTTGCACGCCGTTAAATTTGTTACCAGACGCAGCATTAAATTTGGTGGCCGAAACAAACAAAAATTTGTTCTTCGAAAATCCACTATTTAAAAACTCGCAGGTTTAGAAGGTTTTTGTTGCGACCGCGCGTGCCGAACGCCGCGCGCGGTCGCAACAAAATGCACGCCTATACAACTACAAGTGCCTAAACAGGCCCGCGGGCTCGCTTGAAGACCTGATCGCCTGATTCTCGACGTCACAGCGAAGGAACAATCGGCCCCATTTTTTCCTATTTTATTTCTCTATGTGGCTGTCTAAGAGACTCGTAAAACAACTTGTATAAATATGTTATTTTGCCGAGTAGCTTCCAAAACGAGTTTGTCAGACAACTTTCCAAACCTGCACATCTATTTTCGTTCACTTCAACAATTAATGTAAAATTCACTTACTTGATGCGTCGCACTGCAGTAATCCACTTTTTCGCCGCGTTGCTTTCCAAGATCTCGAAGGGTATCGGTATAGTTTGACGCCTGAGTCACCTTCGCGACTGTGGCAGTTCTTTCACGCAGCTGTAGCGACGTTTATTTTTTGGGGTAACTCTAGGAGTAGGCGAGATGTCACAGGAACCGGGTGAGGTCATAGAGACGTGAAGTTGAAACTCACTTTTCGTAAACGGTTCCAAAAAGGCTCACGCCGATCCGAAATGCCACGTTCATACCTGGTTTCTAAATGCGCCCGCCCGCAGTCCCCGCGACTCGGGCCGCCCTCCCACCCTGGCCTACCTATTTAGTTTTATTTTGTAGCCGCTAGATGGCGCAACGTGTAGTGCCAAACTGCATTGCTGGTTGGCTATATGCGCACCAATAAGCCCGTTTCAGTATGACTTAGCAAACTGTGGAACCTACGACTCAGTGGGCCAATTAGAGCGTCGCATAGAGATAGGTGTCATCAGAATGGACGCCTGTGAGACGCTGTCACGTGTCTCACTCCACTGATTTTACTGGCTCATCGGGATTCGTAGAATTCGCAGTGTGCCGTGTGGCTGCTTACACTGAGAAGTAGAGGACGGCGGCGCGCGGCGCCGCAACGTCGCGGCGTTTGCCCCACGGCAACGGCCGGGTTGCCGGCGCGCCGGCTGGACGCGACTCCGAGGCGCTGCAGCCCGGGCTTCTCGGGCTTCGTGCATGACGCTCTGTGCTCCCCTTGCCCCTTGTTTACTCATGTTTGGTTTTTACGTTATTATGGTTGAATGCATAGGTACTCAGAGTGAGGTAAGAATGGCTTGTAAAACAAAAAGAATAAATATATTTGATAATCAACTTTTTACAATTCCATTATAAAACACCTCTTATCGCTTGAAGGCCTATGACACATATCGTGATGATTCAAGCCCGTAATGAAATTTTCCAATGGTGTAGCAGTTGGCAAGATTGATCAGGGCAGCGGCGTAGATTTTCCATTTCCCCCCGGGGGGGGGGGGGGGGGGGGGTGGCAGGCTGAGAAGTTCTCCGGGGGGCTAGAGCTAGAGCCCCCCGGAGAACTGCCTCTAGCTCCGGCGGGCGCCTTCCGGAGCTAGAGCCCCCCGGAAGGCGCCCGCGCGAATTTTTCCGTCTCTTATCTAGCCCCAGCCTTGTACCTGCTCCACGAGCGGTAACTTTAGTGCACTACTACGCTTCTCACGCGCTCAAAGTCTTTTTGAAAATGACTGATTCAGGGGTTTTTGATGACGCTGAGCAAGTTTCTAATTAAAACCATATGCCTATTTTCATTAATTAAAAAGTTAATTAACGAATTTTAATTAATTAGCCGACTTCTCGCAAGGAATAGCCACCCACATAATGTCCCCCTGGCCGTATAACTCACTTGAACAAACCGTACTAGTGCATCTTTTACGGATTTTTCGTAATAAATCTGTTCGAATTAAAAATGAACACCCGGTATATATGCTGCATAAACTTCCCTAGAAATACGTGTGGGTGGCACAAAAAAAAAAAACAAAAACAAAAAAAAACGGGGTGATAAATGTAATATCGTTTATTTGTGTACAAATGAGCGAGGTATGCACAGCGATGCTTTAATCACTGCGACGTTGTCTCGGAACCTGTCGAAGGCGCGTTTGTGTTTTACCGCCGCCCGTGTCAGCAGTCGAATGTTCAACACACCCACTTTGTCAGCTTGCATTTAGTTTCTTTCGTAATTAATCCAGGTTAACGAAAATTCGGTACCCCAGAACGTAAGCGCACAGCGCACTGCGTACAAAGAGTGAGGAGCATTTTCGCTTGCGCCCACCTGCGCCTGTCCGGAGGTGACCCGCATGGCGCAGCGAACACTCGATAGCGCGAGGCGTCAAGAGCCAGCGCCGTCGATGAAAGAGAGAGAAGAGAAATGTCGTCTAGACGGTCCGAGTAAAAAAAAGTAGTGTCGACGAAATGTAGCAAGCTCTGTCGATCATCGAGATTCGTAAGTAACGATCTGCGGCTGAACATCGATTAAACAAATGTCGAAGAAACGATCTGCCGTGAAACATCACAGGTCGATGAAACGATCTGTTTATGAAACCTTGTTCGATGAGCCTGATTGCCCATTATAGAACTGGCACAAAGAATGACGCGGCTTGCCACATGAAAAGTGCGCGCACTACGGGATCGAGACCACGACAAGGACACCGGGGACGACCCAAAACACCCAACACTCCAAACCAACCAAGCAAGCGCTGCCAACCATCCAAACGAAATCATTCAAGGACACTGCATGTATCAACATAATAAATAGCTGACATTATTTTATATGGGCCGAGAGACTGATAAACAATGCCCGGCCGATATCCTTAAATCGCCGCCTACTCCGTACAAGCACGGTCAATCAACAAAAGCAAAGCAACTCGGTGGAAAAAAAAAGTAGTGTCGACGAAATGTAGCAAGCTCTGTCGAGCATCGAATGTCGAAGAAACGATCTGCGGATGACACATCGATGAAACAAATGTCGAAGAAACGATCTGCCGATGAAACATCACAGTGTCGATGAAACGATCTGTCTATGAAACCTTGTTCGATGAGCTGATTGCCCATTATAGAACTGTGCACCAAGAATGACGCGGCTTGCCACATGAAAAGTTGCGCGCACTACGGGATCGAGAGCACGACAAAGAGACACTCGGGGACGACCCTAAACCCCCAAACAACTCCAAACCAAACCAAGCAAAGCCATGCCAAACCAATCCAAACGAAACCAATTCAAGGACGGCTGCATGTATCAAAATAATAAATGCTGAAAGTATTTTATAAGGGCCGAGACGACTGAAAAACAATGCCGGCCGATGATTCCTTAAATCGCCGCCTACTCCGGCAAGCACGGTCAATCAACAAAAGCAGAAGCAACTCGAGTGAAAAGGAAAACTCGACTTCCGCGGCCTCTGCTCATAGAATAGAGAGTTTTAGTAATACGTATAGGGGCAAACGCAAACCCCCTACGTTAGCGTTAACGTTGCGTCGACGGAACGTTACGGAGCGCGTCGAATACGCACTTTTAGTACAGCGGAAGAAGAACGCATACGTAAAGACTTGTAGCGCCATCTAGATGTGCTCCTGTAAACTACTTCAAACAATCCAAGGCGGGTATTCGGTCAAGCCAATCCAAAGCCCCGATTCTCCTCGCTTTGTTACGGAAGTGCGTGTTTCCGTGTGCCTGCTGTGTACGTGTTTTGTCTTTTTTTTTTTTTGGAGGCCTCTGCGACCAGCAGTTTGAACTATGGTTCGCTCCAGCGTTTTGCTGGATCCATACTATTTGTCGGAGCTCAGCTGGGGTGATATAGAGGCTCTCATCCTTCGAAAACGGGAGCCAAAGCGGAGGCTGTACGTGTCACGGAGGGGGCTCCTGAATATCGATGCTCTTTCAGAGCAGACTTTTCGAAGGCAGTTCCGCTTCGAGAAGTCGGATTTTCCGACGCTGGTGAGGGCTCTAGATATGCCTGAGAGCGTGACAAGCGCCCAAGGGGTGCGCGTATCAGCCCGAGAAGCTCTGTGCATGTGCCTGCGAAGGTTGGCGTACCCAAACCGTTTGTACGATCTCCAAGAGTACTTCGGAAGGCATTACTCAGTGATATCCACCATCACAAACAAGGTGATGTTCCACATTGAGAGAAACTTCGGCTTCCTTCTGGACGACCTGACTGTTCACAACTGGTTGACCCTCGCGAACCTGAAGGAGATGAGCGAGGTAAGCTTGACACTCACGACTCCAGTACCATTCTTTGGTTTAGGCAACAAATAATTGCTCTAACATAGTGCTTCGCATAACCACGTAACTTAAATATCAGTAACAACCGTGCCCGAATCATGAAGCGCTTGTGTTGCGTCTAGCTCTGGTCTCGATTTACTGCATAGTTATAATATAAACAGTGCGTAGTTTTCGTTGTTATGCGTGGTGAAGCCTCGTATGAAATGCTTCGCAACTGCAGTATGTTGTTCTGTTTGCAGGCAGTCCATTGCAAAGGAGCCCCACTCACAAATTGCTGGGCTTTTATAGACGGCACGGCAAGGCCGATCTGCAGGCCTTCAGAGGACCAGCGACAGTTCTTCTCTGGACACAAGAGGGTGCATGCACTCAAGTACCAGGCACTGATGTGCCCGAATGGCCTAATCTGCGAACTGGACGGTCCATACCCAGGAAACAGGCACGATGCTGGCAAGTTCTAGACTTTTCTGTACTTCTCCGGTTTTGATCATGTTCATGCCATTTTTTTAAAAGGCATGGCAAACAAAGGTAGAATCGCTGCGGATAGCGGCTGTGATTTTAACCATTCATCCGACGCCCAGCAGGGTGCCTTCACTTATTACTTGTTAGCGACACTTGCATTCAATGCGCTTTGGGTATTTACTACACTTGGTGTGCGAAATGTCAAACCACTGAAAAGACCAGGTGTCTGTTGCCAAAAGACTGTCAGATCTAGTTAGTGGGAACTTATTATGTCAAGCTGCTGTTACGAGCACAGATCAGGCAAGCATCCCTGGAAAAGTTAAGAAGTTTATTATGTTAGCGTGTTCACTACATCAATTTGTTGGCTAATTTGTTCCAGTTAATGGCAGCACAGATGAATGTTGTTCTTTCACGGCTGCAGTTTGTGTTGTATTGTTTACATGCTTGACATGCAGGGATCCTTCGAGACAGCCATCTTTATGAAAAGCTGGAGGACCTGAACGGAGACCACCAGTTCGTGCTTTATGGAGATCCGGCATATCCCCTTCGCCCGCTCCTCATGAAGCCCTACGGAGGTGCAAAACTAACAAAAGAGCAGGAGGACTTCAATGCAGCCATGAGTACCGTTCGCCAGGCTGTCGAATGGGGTTTCGGGAAAGTTATTTCTGAATTTGCTTTCCTAGATTTCAAGAAAAATCAGAAAATACTGCTACAAGCAGTGCCTCGAATGTACAGAGTGGCCGTCCTCCTCACGAACTGCCATGCCTGTATGTATGGTAACCAGGTCTCTTCGTATTTTGGTGTGAATCCACCCTGCCTTTTTGATTACTTGAAACCGATCATTCATTAGACTTTGGTCACTTCAGAGCTGGACAGGAGTAACTGATGGTAATTCCTGGAGAGGAGACAAAGGACAAACAGTGCTCCAATCACAACTGGATGACTGGTGCGTGGCTGAAGGCGTCCGCCTGGCCCTGGTTTCGAACCGGGGACCTTTTCATTTGCAGCTAAGTGCTCTACAAACCAAGCTAACCTGGAACTGGACGTCAGTATTTTCTCAGCTGCGCACCAGTCGCCTAGCTGTGTTTCGAGAATTCTGTTAGTCCTTTGTTCCACTTCTCCAGGGATTATTATCAGTTACCTCAGTCTTCATTTTGTTTCTTACAGTTGCAGACTTTGGTTGTCAGCGCCTGCAGCACACTAAGCAAAGCCTGCTGATTCGCATTCAATAGGCGATTTTGCTCGTCTTTGCGTTGAAGCTCTTCTGACCGGAGCTCGAGTTCCCTTTCACGGAGCTCAAACTCTTTTTCTAATCTTAGCCGTTTTAGCTCGTAAATCTTTTCAGAGCGCCTCTCGTTGGCGTCTAGCTGTGCCCTTTGCAAGGCTATGCGTTGTAGCTCCACTTCAGCCTCCTTGTCCTTGAGCTCTCTCTCGTGGCGCCACCTTTTCTCCAGGAACTCATGGTCCACGTTTGCATCTGCGGCATGGGTCCTCCTTTTTCCTGGATAATGCATGTTGTTATGAAATGTTCGACATTGCACGGTGTGTAACACTTACTGCAGGCTGCCCGGATTCTAGGTGTAGGGAGCTCGTCTCTGGCCTCCGCCCTCTCTCCCTGCGTGGCACTGTTGCTACAGCCGAGGCCTTGTAATTCCTGGGGGCGACTTTGTACACTTTGAGTTGCTATTGCTAGTTCAACAGGTGACAGAGGCTGCTCAGTATCGCTGTAAATGCCCTCAAGGATGGCCTCTGCTGTTTCTGCCGGGTCTGCGCAGGTGCTAGAAGCCGCTGGCCCTGAAAAGAAAGTGAACTGCAAGTAAGGTTCTGATAGCTCTGCATTGAATAACTGTGAACATGTTGCTATTTCTCACGCAAAGGTTAAGCGAGTAAATTGATATGCAATAAAGCTATTTATACCACAAATATTTTCTTAGTGTGTTGCACTGTCTTCATTGTAGAAATGAGTCACTGGATGCAGGATGCGTATTTTATTCATCCAGACAGTAGCTTAGGGTGAGCTCGCAGCATAATGCACGGGATAAAATGGGGGAACATGATTGCCTATTGTGCTGTGGCTAAATAAAGGCAACATAGCTCTGTAGCGACATTACAAAAAATAAGCAATGCATACCAACAGCATAACAATTAGCAACCCAATTTTGAACTATGGTATTTGACCCTGCGCTACTGCATTGGAGTCAAATATTTGAAGAGGTGTTTTACGAGTCGTCGGTCTCTAGGGCAATGTAAGGATGTATTGATGTGAATTCCACAAATAACTACCAGTAATACATGCTGCCCTGGCTCATACCTCTGGGTTACAGTGCGGTCGCCGTGACTAGAAATAAAATCTACTCGCTGGAAACTAGTAAAATCGCGACGCAAGCTGCTACTTACCTGAGACCTCGGTGCCCAGTGGAATGTCTGCAAGGCTGGCGGTAGCGCTGTCGCGCAAGGCAGTAGCGCTTTGGCGCTGGGCAACGAATGATGCTGGCCTTTTTTTCACGTCGTACCCAAACGAGCTCGCCATACTCCATATCTCTGTCAGCAGCTTCACTTTTTCACTATACTGTTCCTCCGTGCCGGACCTACAAGTATGGAAGTGATTGAGCTAAAACCGGTTTAGACATCTGCGTCAGTTGCGTTCAGAGCGACTGAAGCATTCGTCCTATAAAACGTGCTAATCAATGCAAGAACTTCGTGAATCAGTCATGACCCACAATTGTCCGGATGCCTTTTTTTTTTTCGTTTTGGTCGCTGTGCACGCAGCCAACGCAAATGCGAGAAGCAGCTTTTACTGTTGCGGGCAGAAAATTAGCTCCGATTCCTCAGAAACGCCAAACTTCATGAACGAACGGGATACTCAAACATTGTAAGAAACCCGAGACTGAGGAAAAAAAGGACACGGACGAAAAACAGAAGAACACGAAAACCTTTATTTAGGATACTCACTTTCTTATGTTGGCCTGGTCATTTGCTTGGAAGTATGCGAGCAATAGGTCGCACCGCTCGCGTACCGACCGCACGGTAAACACCTTTTTGGGTTCGACGGCGTCGCCAACGTTCTTGGCTATCGACACCCATCTTTGTGGGTGCTCGAAAGGGTTCGTCGCGTTGACTTCTTTGAGGAGGTTGATGTCATCTTCAATGGTAAAACGAACCCGTACAATGCGCGTAGCACTTCCGCTGGTTTGCCTCACCGCCGCCATTTTTCAAACTGGACTAGTCTCGCGCTCTCCCGTGCGCGACGAGAGCAACGAGACGGCACGCAGGGGGCCGCTACGTACGTTCGCAAAAATCGATAGCGAGCGTACGTACGCAAGGCTCGCCGCAGTACGTACGTATGGCGCATGCGCAGTGTGGAGGACGCAACGTTAACGTTAACGTATGGGGTCTGCGTTTGCTCTTATACGTATTACTAAAACTCTCTAATATCATACGACTGACGGACACCACTGCCAACAGGGATCATGGTGAAATTTCAAACCTGAGGTACGTCACGTGAAACCACCCTACCTAGTATTAACGCCCTCCCAAAACAGAAAAAAAAAAATATTGGTCGATGCATATGTTTACTATATACCGGGTGTTCATTTTTAACTCGAACAGATTTATTACGAAAAATCCGTAAAAGATGCACTAGTACGGTTTGTTCAAGTGAGTTATACGGCCTGGGGGACATTATGTGGGTGGCTATTCCTTGCGAGAAGTCGGCTAATTAATTAAAATTCGTTAATTAACGTTTTAATTAATGAAAATAGACATATGGTTTCAATTAGAAATTTGCTCAGCGTCACCGAAAACCCCTAAATCAGTCATTTTCAGAAAGACTTTGAGCACGTGAGAAGCGTAATAGTGAACTGAAGTTACCGCTCGTGGAGCAGGTACAAAGATAGAGGTTGCGATAAGGCGTCCGCGCGATTTTTCCGTCTCTTATCTAGCCCCAGCCTTGTACCTGCTCCACGAGCGGTAACTTTAGTGCACTACTACGCTTCTCACGCGCTCAAAGTCTTTTTGAAAATGACTGATTTAGGGGTTTTTGATGACGCTGAGCAAGTTCCTAATTGAAACCATATGCCTATTTTCATTAATTAAAAAGTTAATTAACAAATTTTAATTAATTAGCCGACTTCTCGCAAGGAATAGCCACCCACATAATGTCCCCCTGGCCGTATAACTCTCTTGAACAAACCGTACTAGTGCATCTTTTACGGATTTTTCGTAATAAATCTTTTCGTATTAAAAATGAACACCCGGTATATATGCTGCATAAACTTCCCTAGAAATACGTGTGGGTAACAAAAAAAAACAAAAAAACGGGGGTGATAAATGTAATATCGTTTATTTGTGTACAAATGAGCGAGTTATGCACAGCGATGCTTTAATCACTGCGACGTTGTCTGCGGAACCTGTCGGAAGGCGCGTTTGTGTTTTACCGCCGCCCTTGTCAGCAGGCGAATGTTCAACACACCCACTTTTGTCAGCTTGCATTTAGTTTCTTTCGTAATTAATCCAGGTTAACGAAATTCGGTAAAAATGTGCGGAGCCTGTACATAAACATAGTACATTTCTTTCAAATTGAATAAGCGGTTCAGAATTTTACTGTTTTGGGGTAGTTTCCCCACCGCACGACTCACGCGAAAACAAACCAACGGCTCGCGAGAAAAACAAAAACAACAACAACACGAAGAAAGCAATTTGTAAGCGTGATGACCTGTGAGTGTGATGAGCGTGAGGACCTGTGTGAGTGTGAGGACCGTGAGGAGCTGTGAGTGTGAGGACTTGTGAGTGTGAGGACTGTGGTGTGTGAGGACCGCGTGAGGACATGTGAGTGTGATAAGCCTGATGACCTGTGAGTGTGAGTGCCGTGAGGACAGTGATGACCTGTGAGTGTGAGGACCTTGAGGAGCTTTGAGTGTGAGTGCCGTGAGGACGGTGATGACCTGTGAGTGTGAGGACCGTGAGGACCTGTTAGTGTGAGTGCCGTGAGGACCGTGATGACCTATGAGTGTGAAGACCGTAAGGACCTGTGAGTGTGATGACCTGTGAGTCTGATGAGTCGTGATGACCTGCGAGCGTGATGACCGTGATGATCTGTGAGCGTGACGACCGTGATGATGACGGCGAGTGAGTTTTGGTTTTGTCTTGAACCGTGAGGGTGAGTCCGGGTGATGACCCTATTTTGAATAAATCGTGATCGTGAGTGGACGTGAGTTCTGATTGCGGAAAAAATGGTGATCGTGAGTTTGAGTGAGGACAACTTAAAATGCCGACCTATGGTCACCACTAATCATAAAATAGAAGTTTTTTCTTTTTTTTTTTAACGTTTGCAATAAACTGTTGAAACTCAGTTATTCTCGTTTTCGATTTTTGTTAGTTTATTTCGAGTTGACATACGATTTTTGCATATAGTCTCTTATTTGTGCTCCGACCGCCATAAAAAAAAAAAAACAAAAAAAAAAAACAAGCAATTGCAAAAGACTGTGATGTCTTTTTGCTCAAGAAGCGCAAAGCACGCGGGGATAATACTTAAGGCCCCTACGCACATTAAAGGGGTACTGAAGCGAAATTTCAGCGCTCATTTTCTTGCTTGAATGTGTTGCATGTTGCACCCTAATCTCAAAAACACCAGTCTTCCGTTGAAAGGCACAAGAAAACTAATTTTAAAGCTAAATAAACGATCTTCCAATGTGCACCTGGTGGATGCATGCGGAGCCTATTTGGGAGGTAGTCTAGCAACGTTGCGGAATCTGCTACGTAGTCGTGACGTAGCAGATTCCTCTGGAGCAGCGCCGCTCTTTGGAAGTACGCTCAACTGTTTAAAGTCACCTCGGCCTGAACGTATTTGCCCCTTTTCGAATGAATGCGAAAGCTTGATAATGTGGATGCTTGGGCAAGTTGGTAATTCATGCTTGGATGGAACAGCGCGGATGAACAGTCACACTCACATGCACACAAGAAGCAAACAGACTCGCAGCGCTGACTTTCAACTCAGTTCTATATTTCTTCTTCCTCAAATCTTCTTCTTCACCTTTGCCGTTAATGAGAACAATTTAAATTGTTACACACCAGAGACCAAATAGCCAATACACATTAAAAATAACTAATAATTAAATAAATCATGCAAAGACAACTAAAGAAAATAATACTAAAAAATTAAAAATTAAAAATTAAATGTAAAAAATAATAAAGCGAAAAATTTCTCATCACTCTTGGTGCTTTGATGATATCTCTAGATAAACCAATAGAACCCTTTCAAAAGTCAGAGTCACCTTGTGGCAGTCCCATGAGCTCCAATATTGCCGCTCAAATGGCGGGGATAGAAGATCATGCTCGGCTGAATCAAGCACCCTCCATTTCGTGAGTCGAAGGTGACGTAAGGGGACCAACACCTTTTC
The DNA here is from genome assembly GCA_013358835.2 of Ixodes persulcatus. Classification (NCBI taxonomy): domain Eukaryota; kingdom Metazoa; phylum Arthropoda; class Arachnida; order Ixodida; family Ixodidae; genus Ixodes; species Ixodes persulcatus. The sequence continues at coordinate 88,755 of JABSTQ010011322.1, read as the reverse complement.
CCCTTTCTGCTCTATGCTTTCAAAGACGTTCGCATTTTCTGGTGCGGAGAAGCTGTGTAGTGCCGCCATTAAAGCGTCGGGTTTGGCTCTGCACAGGGTGGGTAGACTGACTTTCGGGAAGGGTCTATTCCTTCTTTGACAAAGCTACGGATGATACACTAACACATTGTTTGTCCAACCTGGCTTTGTCGAAGAAGCTTTGTCAAAGAAGGAATTGGTTTATCTAGAGATATCATCAAAGCACCAATAGTGATGAGAAATTTTTCGCTTTATTATTTTTTTAAATTTAATTTTTAATTTTTAATTTTTTTGTATTATTTTCTTTAGTTGTCTTTGCATGATTTATTTAATTATTAGTTATTTTTAATGTGTATTGGCTATTTGGTCTCTGGTGTGTAAAAATTTAAATTGTTCTCATTAACGGCAAAGGTGAAGAAGTTGAAGATTTGAGGAAGAAGAAATATAGAACTGAGTTGAAAGTCAGCGCTGCGAGTCTGTTTGCTTCTTGTGTGCATGTGAGTGTGACTGTTCATCCGGGTCAACCAGACGCCATGATGGACTCGTTGAGGCACGTCGCGGGGTTGCTCGTGTGACTTTGCTGTACACTTCAAAGCCGCTCACACGACAGGTGAAACGCCCGTCACCCCGCGGGCACTTCCAACGGCTCGGTTGTAACGCGCTGACGGTATTGACACCACTACAACGCTGACAACGCCACCAGCGGCAAAGCTCATAACCAAGCCTGTCTTGCCACGTCACGGATGCGGGGAGTCTTTTTTGTTGTTTTTGTTTGCGCCGGATATCCCATGACGCATCGCGCCCTCCGCTCGCTTCTCTTCGAGCGCTCACTCGAGTGCACCGTTTGGAACGAAAAATATAGCCAATCGTTCAAAATACAAACGTGCGATTATGAATTACGGTTATTATCCGTCATGCTTGACCCATTTCCGAATGAAATTTGAATATTTAAATTTTTGCTTCCGTACCCCTTTAAAGCCCGGTTCACACAGTTGCGTTTGAGTGCGTTTGACTGCGTTGCGGCTGCGAGAAACCAGGACATCCCTGCTTCTTATGTCGCGTGCCAAGCTATTCCTCCATTTGGATTCTACGCTTCATATGAAGCACTGAAGTGCCGATGACTCGCTTTCGTTTCGCGACGCAACGCAGTCAAACGCACTCGAACGCTGTCAAACGCGAATGTGCGTAGGGGCCTTTAGTCATTTGTCCCTTTGCAGTTCGCATTTCGGGTTCGAAAGCGTTGACCAACATTAGCATTTTTGAACAGATTAGACATCAAATGCCGCCGTCTTGCTTATTAGAAGAGGTATATACGCACAACGGTATTTTTGGTTGTAACACAATTTTCACTGCGACCAATTGACTATTAGCCGCTGCGAGGGCTCACATTTTTTACGTCAATGTAAGCCTAAAAGTGTCAGCCGCCTTTAACGCCTGAACGGCGACACAAAAGTCACGTCAATATTGGCGTGACTTTTGTAATGCAGATATCTGCGTGACATGTAACGCCGCGAGTAGCCGTTAAAAAAGTTGCACCTTTTCACGCCAAAATAGCCGTTACCGAACTAAAATTGTAACGCCTATACGGCGCCGCAGAAGTCACGTCAATATTGCCGTGACTTTTGTAACGCCAATATCGGCGTGACATGTAACGCCGTGAGTAGCCGTTAAAAAAGAGGCACTTTTTCACGCCTAAATAGCCGTTACCGGACTAAGAGGGTAGATTTCAAGTGTATGAGGATTCGTGGAAGCAAAGAAAGTAACTGAGTTTGAGACGTCCCTCTTTCCGTGACTTTAACTTTAACTAAAAGCTTTTGTTTTTTTTGTACCGCAGTCTCGGGCAGGTAAAAAAATTGTATTAATGTCCATTAGCTTTCCTGCACCCAACTGTTACCAAGAGAAAACCTCACAAAATGAACCCTAAAGCTCTGTTCACACACTTGCAACCGAGTACGACCGAGAGAGACATGACCGGTTTTTAAGCCTATTGCGACGTCTTAGGGCTAGCTCTGCAGCAGCGCATCCGGTCCTAAGACGTTGAAAGAAGCTTAAAAACCGGTCTTGTCTCGGTCGGTCCGACTTGGTTGCAAGTGTGCTTTAAAGTGCCGTTCACACACTTGCAACCGAGAACAACTCAGCGATACAATACCGGTTTTTAAGCCTCTTACGACGGCGTATAGGACCAGAAATGCTGCTGCGGAGCAGGTCCTTCGCCGTCATAAGTTGCTTAAAAACAGGTCTTATCTCTCACGGTCGTACGTGGGTGCACGAGTGTGCCTTAAAGGGGTAATGAAACGATTTTCCTACTTCTTCCTCCTTAGCTTTAATCCTCAACTCAAATGCGAATTGTGAAATCACGTCGTCGTGAAATTTTTCGGCACCGGTGCGATGACTCCTAGCTTCCACCGTGCTTTTTATGCACACCATAGAACTTGTCATTCCCCAGTGACGATAAGTTCCGTCAGGGCACTCATTGGCCACGAACGCGAATCCAAATATTCGTCGACGGATTGATTGTTGACGAGCGCATACGTCCGAGTGGCGCAGTTCTCGTGTCCAATGCGTGAGCTGGGCTCGGCTGACGTCAGGTTGGAACCGCTGACGCGCTTTGGGAACCGCGGATGTATCATAGTAAAAAGGCGGAGAGCTTCCGAAGGAAAGAAGGTACAGAATAGTCCGCTATATTTCAAATGTTCGTACCGAAAAGCTGGCTTTTGACTTTCTACCCTATTTCTTTTGGGCAACTAAACGATATGCGATTAGTAAAGTCCCAATTTAAAATCATTTATCCCAGCCAAAAATTCGTTGAAGGGGGGGTGCAACGATTTCCGGACTTTGGTCAAAAATTTGTGGAAGTTGCCCTCCGACACTTCTGAAGTAAAGAACAGAAAACCGATTTCGCCTGCGTGTCCTAGTTGTTGCGTAAAAAAAAAAAAAAAGATAAATATTGGCATTTCTGGCACCCCTCAACTCACTCCCAGTCTTCAGGGTCACTCCTGGTCCCCCTCCTAGTGACGTCATTTGGAGTGCCGTGTAGGTTCCCGTGTGCTATCTCGGAGGACGCTTCCTCTCCCTCTCTCTGCTGGCATTAGCGGGCGTTATGCTGCAGCTTAGAGCCGAACGAGGTCACGTAATCTTCTAGCAGTAGTTCCTTCAGCTGGCACTTGCGGCTGCAGGTGGGGGAAAAAGCTCAACTTTTTCTTAGCGATTATGCAGCGGAATCGCGACATATTTAATGAAGGAGATGTTTTCTCTATCCTCCGGGACACGATAAACAACGTAAAAATGACGAGATGCAAATTTTTTTAATCATAAAGTTGTTGCACCCCCCCCCCCCCCCCCTTTAAGATAAGTAAAAAAAAAAAAATTAACAGAGACCCTGCTCTTTGTAATGATATTGATTTTATAAATTTTAGAATTTTCCTCTGAGAAATAAATTAAAAAAAATACCCCACTGAACGAAAAAAAAAAAAAAACGCCGTTCCTTCTTCCGTTCTAGTAAAAAAGTAACGAGTTCCCGTTCCAGTTCCACTGATGCAAAATGGAACGGCGGCGTTCCTACGTTCCTCCGAAAAGGAACGCGTTCCAGGAACGCCGTTCCTTGGAACGCCGTTCCGTACAACACTGCTGGTACTTTTCCTAATGACGGTCGATGACTTAGAGCTGGGCCGGCTTGCTAGAAATAGGGTGCCTCAATGTCCTTCTGTTTAGGGTGATGCCACCCTTTGTAGTACCCGATGAGGACAGCACGCGCTCATGGGTAAAGTACAAAGAAATCGGCGAAAACAAAATTTCGCCATAGCACAGTCAGCGCCACAAACGCGTGCAGGGACACGCTCTTTCACGCACTTCTGAACAACAAAGAAAAACGTGTGGGATAAAATGGCCGGATATCTCCACCCTAAGCATGGCGCACATGAAGTCACCCTAGCTAGAAACAGCGTCTCAGCTGAGACTGGTGGAAAGAAAGTTCTTCCAAAGCCAGCGCACGAGCTGAGCGGGACTCAAACCGCGTCTCAAGACGCTCGCGCGCTCCCGGCCCTTGCAGTGCTTTCTTTCACCCAGTCTCAGCTGAGACGCTGTTCTAGCAATCCAGCCCTGGTAACTTACGGACCGTAGAATCATTGAATGTTCCTATACTTCGTTTCACCTTATGTGCGAGCGAAGGCAAAACTGGGAGCGCGAGCACGGAAGCTCCGTGCGTTCAGGCTTTGCTCGAGCGCGCGAGCTGGAGAGAAATGCAAAAAGCGCTGGTCTCGCGCTTCTAGCTTTCGCTTCGCTCGCAGATAAAGTGAAACGAAGTATAGAGTACCGGAACTCGCAAGCTTCGTTTCAGAACCGAGTCGCGGCGCCGCAGTTGCGCTCCAACATCGCGCTGCCCCGTGCGGTCAAAGCGAAGCGCGTACAGTGTAGCGTTTGTTCTCGTGCAATCTCTTCAATACACTTTCCTGGTCTGTGGCAATACTGGTTTGCTTTTAATAAAGTGCTTTCTTTCGTTCCGAGTGGGGCGTGACTTGCTCCTCCCTGTGTCGTCTCTTTCTCTCGCCTCGAAATACAGTACATTGAAGTCGAGTGTTAGGCTTAGCGTCTGAGGCGTAGAGTTTGAAACGCAGTGCCAGCGCAACCGGAGCGAGCAAACGAGCCGGCAATCTTCTTTGGCGAACCAAATTAGCGCCTTACGTAATAAAAAAAAAAAAAAAAAAAATTAAAAAATGGCAAATTAACGCACCTTCCGTTCGGTCCTAACTCATCGATGCCCATAGCTCCCACCCGTGCGTACCCGCTGTGGCAACGCGGAAAAGTTCTATGTATGCTTCTTGTTGTTTTGGGCCCATCTTCAAAATTGCCGACTAATAACTTCCGCCGCCGGCTAAACCAGCCAATCAGAACCGGATTCTGCGAGGACTGACTTTCGGTAAGCGGACTGAATGGAATTCGGTACTCTGGGAACATTCAGTGACTCACCGGTCCCTTTATATCACCTGGCCCGCGCCTTGCGTGTGTGGACTCGTTATGTCGGCAATATTACTATTTCGACATCTTGACCGGTGTATAACCTAACGCCGGGTGTCAACTCAATTAATCGCGTCGCCAATATACCTTTTTTTTCAAAAGCCCATCAAGCAACACTGGCGGTCACTATTTCTTGGCGACCGCGAAAGATATTAAGGTGCACGGAGCTTCCTCCCACCCTCTTGGGGGGGGGGGGGGGAAAGACTGTGGATTTGGAGGGGGCATTGCGATTTACAGACATGGATGGACGAATGGATAGGGAAAGAATTGCGGTAACTACGAGGAGATTGGAAGATTGGTGGAAAATATCTAAGGAAGGGTAAAAATACAGATAAAAATAAGCAATGGCAACACTTTAAAGGAGGGTGGGGGGAGGTTTGTGTTAGAACAAATATTTATACAAATTTAAAAAGAAGGAATGTCGAAATGTTAGACTAGGTGGCGCAAGCTACCACCCGTTACAAAGGGTACATCATCCAACGCCTTGGGCGCAAAGGGTGTGATTCAATCCGAGTCCTCGACGAACGTTAACGCAGGACTTGTTTTCGACGCGAGCTGAGCCGAGTTCATGCCGAACGCTGAATCAACCCTCGTGTTCAATGCACGTTCGAAGTGCGTTCCCAGACAGTGGAAGACTCGACTACGTAATTAACTGAGCGGCTACAAGATGACGCTACCTCTCGAAAATTGTCTATTTATTCTGTTGAGGAATATGCCTTCTAGAGTCAGTGACAGGCCGGCGTCGTTTGAAAAATACCAAACCTCCCAAAACGTCATTTATTTTACGCCACTATACTCTGTTTCACCTTATGATGTACCGCAGGAAAGGCTACAAGCCCGAGCTCCTTGCTCTGGGGCACATCTGGGCGGCACAAGCTCGCGTGACTAAAGAGCAGCTGCCAATGCTATGAGCTCGTGCTTCTAGCCTTCGCTGCGGTACAACATAAGGTGAAACGAAGTATAAGAGTTACGAAAGTACTCTAGAGCAGTGTTGGCGGTAACGCGTTACAAGAAATGGCGTTATCAGTAACTCGTTATATTTTTCTGTGACATTGTAACGTACCAACGTCTTCAAAAACGCAACTCATAACGTACTTGCGTTACTTATATCGAGTAACGGGTAACGTAGTTACGTCACTCATTACATCCTCCTCCAAAGAACTTAATAAAAAATACACTTAGCTTCTTTTTTCTTTTTTTCTAAACGCCAAGTTACGTAAATTCTCGCACTCACCGCACATACCTTCAAAATGTTGCCTCTCTTTTCTCCACGCAAACACTCCAACATCAGAAAAGAACCACAACGCCCACGACCTTTGTAACATTGCAAACTTTGTCCCGGTGCAAACTGGGACAAAGGGCGTGGCCGTATTTGTACGCGCACCTGTAACGTCAAAACAGTAAAACGTTTTAATCCATAAATGAGAGCTAAAAAAAACGTAGCCTGCGTTTCTTTTTATCGATAACGGTAACGGTAACGCGATAAATTTCTTTTGAGGCGACGTGGGTCGGTGGTAACACGTTCCTTTTATTCGCAGTTATAATGACTAATGTATTTCGTTGTTGTTGTTGTTGTTGTTTTGGTAACGTTCACAATAGTGTTCCGAAGTACCTAAACTTTCAATGTAGAGAATCAGCAACAGATCATGATATGGATATATGCTGTGCTTCGAGCTCGCCCTAGGCTGGGTTTCCTTCAATAATATGTCCATAAATACGTTGCAAGGTTTTAGTAGCGTGTAACATTACTTTTTTTTTTCTCGAGTAAAAATAGTAAAAAAATATATAAGAAAATGGGGCGAGAAAAAAAAAAGCTAAGGCATTGACAGTTTAAGAAATTCAAGGCGTGGGATGTTCCGAGCATCTTAGTATCGATTTTTAGCAAGTGAGACTGTTGCATTAGTTTACTCGATGAGTACGTCGAAGAAAGAGTCACCGTGAACATTATAAATAAGTCATGCTCCGCATTTTTTTTTTTCGGTGACTATAGACGAGCCTCTTTGAGAGGCGGTCTTAGTGACAAGATGCCGAAACAAACCGAGAAAGAAGGCACCATGATGTGGTGGAATCGGCTTGTGAGAACAGAAGGACCGTTTCATATTACCAATTCATGACGTGACCTGTGTCACGCAGCGTTGGCGGTAACGCGTTACTTTTTTGTCTGCGTAGTAACGTAGTTGTTACATTTTCAAAACAGTAAGGGGTAACGTACTTGGGTTACTTCTTTTAAGTAACGTATAACGTGGTTACATCTTCTTCCCAATACCCGAAAAAAAGTACACTTGAATTTTTGTTCGTGTTTTTACACTTTGTTTTACCTTAAGTCCAGACGCAGCCGCCGCTACAAGCTGATCGGACCAATCAGACTGCGTGAAAAGTGCACCATCGTGGTGTTCGTCATCTTCCCGGACGCGTTTTACCGTCGCTGAACCAATCGTAAACAGAAAAGTCCTAGTGACTGGCGCTTTTGACGCTGCTTCCTGGGTCCCATTAGCTCGTAGCGTCGACTGCGTCTGCACTGAAGCTGAAACGAAGTATAGGTGCCAAGTCATTAATTATTGCGCTCATTACATCTACCACCTTCAAAAGTGTGCCAGTCTTTTTCCTACCCAAAAGGTTCCCCTTTAGAAAAGCCCCGACGCCCACACCCTTTGATCCAATGTCGAAATACGCTGTCGCCAAAAAAAAAAAAAAAAACAATTACCGTCAATTTATAAATAAAAAAGTAACGGAAAAGTAACGTGCGTTACTTTTTATTGGTAACAGTAACGCGTTCCTTTAAGTTTAAGGTAACGTAGGTCGGTAACGCGTTCCTTCATTTTGTGAGTGACAAGTAACTTATTTCGTTACTTTTCTCTTTGGTAACGCCTCCAACACTGCCTGTGCGGTAAGTGTAATGTATATGCATACACGTACCTACCACACATGTACACGTTACTGAAATAAACTAACCAAAAATCTTCCTTCGTTTCTTGCCCAAAAAGGTAACCAGTACTTTAATCGTTACGGCGATTTGAAGAGAAGCGCGTTACCTCAGCTCGGAAGTAGCGTGTTACTTTCTGAATGCGTCTTTTTTATGAAGCACTGTAGCCGCCTTCCGATATTTGGCATCGTTATTAGTTCCTCGTTTTTCAACTCATTTATTCGGGGACATAACAGTAGCGCTAAACTGACATACCTCCTTCTCATCTTTGTGTTGTCTATCCAGCAGATTTTTTTTTTTTTTAATGCGAAAGCATTAAAGGGGCGGTGCAACGATATTCAATTGGAATGTTTTTCACTTTACAGGAGCTTACTGGCACTAGTGGGACTCAAGGATACTCGCACGCAATGCCACTGGCCAAGAAACGTCTTTGTTGCGGTGTAATTTCAAGGACAAAACCGAGTGTTTACATTCAATCTCTCTTTCGCAAAACCTGATGACGTAGCTGGGCGGTAGCAGTACCGCCCAGTGACGATGCTTATGGAGCGAGCCGACGTCATCAGTTTGAAGCGCGAAGACGGCTCCTAGTTTCCGGGATCGCCTTCGGTTCCATTGGCTAGAGCGCGTTGACAGGGCGCCCATTGGCCGCTGCGCTAGTCAGTTTCCACAACCGCTCACCCCATGGCGCTGCGTGTCCATCAGCGCGCCGATAACACTGAGCGTCAAAAATCAGCGTGCCCAGGGGAGCACGAGCGCTGAGCGGCGACGGAAAGTACTCAGCAGACGAAAAGGGGAGCGGACGAGCGGCTTCCATGCTTTTGCATTCACAACTCAAAAGAAATGCCAAAAAGTACCTCGAGCATTTTTTTTTTTTTTTTCCTGTGGAAATATGGGAAACAGCTGGAGTAACGATATATAGGTTGGGCACCAGTGTTTCACACGTTCCGCTCCAGAGGTAACTGCGTACCGTTATTATTTACTCCATCAAAATTTACAAAAACACTAGTCGTCCTTTGTTTTTCTTCTAAAGCGATTACTATGTCGTTGACTCTAGATACGAGTAACGTGTTACTTGTAACGCGTTCCTTGTATCTAGAAGCAACAACATAGTAACTACTTTATTTGTACGTTACACGTTAGCAACGCGTTATGTACAAGTCTGGTACCAACCTCCCTCCTCTTTGCTGGTTGCGTTGTTGTTTGGTCAGCGAACGGCATTTGTGAGCTTTCATTATTATGTTTATTGCCAACAGTGACATATTCCAGACACGGATACTAAACAAACTAGGCTACGCAATCAACGAGCGCGTTATACACCAACTCATGTTTACAAACAAACCGGAGCGCCCCTAGCGGACGCCACCGACGCCGCGCATGCGGGATGGGGGTGTGGGCAAGAAGCTAGCCGTCGCCCGTAAACAAACCATTGGAAGGGGATGTTGTCGGTGTCGGTGTGAGTCCCCGCGCTCTTTTTCGCGTTGGAATTGTTGATTCTACGTATTCCTGGCAATATCTGACTACTTAAGCGGCCTCACCGAAATTAACGAGGCTCGTTACACCGCAAAACTTGGCGTGAATAATGTAATATGCGGCGATTCATTACGCGTGGACGCCGCAGAATGGACGCTAAAGCCTGATTCACATGGTGAGGTTCTGCTCGCTATTTTCAGTCATAACGTCGCTTGGGCTGCAAAAGCCTAAACCGTAGCTGTGATGTCGACGTCGATACTGAAAATCGCAAGCAAAATCGGACCGAGTGAATCAGGCATAACAACTCGGTGATGGTTGTGGGATGGCCACTGGTAACAATTATCAACATCTCCTTATATCTACTGTTTACACCGAGCCTACTTACCCGAAGCAACCTTCAAACTTAAGCGTCTTTTGAGGTCCGCACTTCTTATCGTAATTACCGGGTCAATGTTTGGGTTACGGACCGCTGTCGTTTAAACGAGAAGACGACAAGCAGAAACGTTTGAGAGAGCAGACGACAGCTCGAACCATGAGGCGGCCGTTTGAACGTGATGACGCACTGAACGTAGTCCGCAGGTGGTCCGTGCAACTTGACGGTTTTCCCGCGTTCATGTTGGAACAGAACAAGTAAATTTGACGACCACAAGTATCTGTGAATTCATTCCAAAGTGCTTTCCGCCCAAGCAATCGTGGTCCGACGGCGTCTGTGTTTCCTTTTTAACGGCCCCTGTTCACGTTCTCGGACGAACCGAGCAGGCAGAAAACGCATGAAAACTGAGCTTTAAACCTTTCACGACTCTTTTGGTAAAGCCCCAGTCGCGGCGTTTTGACGAGAAGGCAGGTTTTTGTCCAGTTTCTTTCGAAGTAACACAGGAATGCACGTGCCCCATGGCGGCTTCCGCCCACAGCCCCAGACCGGAAGTGCGACCGACGCGCCACCACCACGCCGTGACGTAACAGAGATGAGTTCGTCCATGAAAGTCGATTTTATTTGCTAGTATTTTATGTGTGAAACCCTGTGCGTTAGGAAAATCGTTATCTTGAAGATTTTTAGTACAGATCGTGGAGTCAAAAATGTATCAACGGAGGACGCTCGTTTCTAGAGGATATATAGCATCGTATAGACTCAGAGGAACTAGCGCTTTTCTTTTGATTGCTTTTTTTTTTAGAATAATATTTCAGTAAACATTTAAAATTTTGTAGCTTGCGTATATTGTCGGATAGCGCCAAAGACGGAGCAGTGCTTCAAACTTTTAAAGTCATCTTCAAAAAAATTAGAGGGGAAATAAACGATGTAAACAAAAAAAAAATCATTGGTCGATTACTCTTCTCAGTTTTATTGCTCATATTTCTTACTCGTTTAATGTTGAATTTTGTTTTCTCACTCGAGTGAGCGGTTTCAAAACCTCGAAAATTCAGGAGAAGGATTTAGAATACCTATATTAGCTTTTTTGTTTTTTTTATAGTGTATTCGGTGTGTACTATGGTTATACAGAGAAGCCCAGAGCTAAGCGCGAGCGGTGATGCGCGTTTTTAATCTTTATTTTTAGATAGAAAAAGAAATGCTAGGTTTTTTCCCCCGTCCCTCGTGTTTTTGAGACTTTTTTTGTGAAAATGACCGCAACCACAGAGGATTCTGGAAGGATGTAGGGAGTGCAAGAAAAGCATACCTAAATATAGGCAATTCAGATAATAATATGAAGACAAAATGGGCGCCATGTTTCAGTGGAGTTCTGGCGTCGTAAATCAAAAGGAATTACACCGGGTGCACACAAGGGATCGTCCGCGTATTTTCCCGGATATTGAAGGAGACTTCACAAATCCCGTCCCTCCAGAATTGTTTTGTACCACCCGCGTAGAAAACCTATTTCTAGGCAGACATGCCGCTTGCCTCTTTTTGCATCGTTCGAGAAGCGTCAGTGAGGAATGACCTCTCGACAAAAGGTTTCGATAATTTCGGCATGATATTGACAAGCGCGAAAACACTAACGTACGTGTTCGCTCAAGACGCGCATTGTCCTCGATGAGCAGCATGTCACACTTCGCAAAATGGGATATAATCCTAAATAACAAAAAGCATCGTAAGATGAAAACAAAAATTGACAACGACCTTAATTTTTAAAGTCCTATGCGGAAAGCAAGTTTGTCTGCTTCTTGCCCAGGGGTTGCGATGATGTCAGAACGCCGAGCTCTTATTGGCCGATTAAAAAAAAAAAAAAAATAGTGGGTAGACCTCAAGGCATCTAGCATTGAGATCTACCCACTTACCTTTAAATCAGAGCCAATCAGAGCTCGGCGTCGTTCTGACGTCACCGCAACTCCTGCGCAAAAAGCAGACGACTTGCTCTTCGCACAGTGTATAAAATGCAGTATTGGAGGAGCCATCTTTTAAATTTGTTTGTAAGACATGGAACAGTCGTTTCGGAGTGTGAAGACGAACTTATATTTTTAACGATTTCCTCTAAATCTAGCAAGGATACTGACTGGGTACAGATGTCCCGTGACGTCCGTTTTCCCGTCAAATTTAGCGGGGAAACAAAATTGCTGTATAGATCACGTGACGCCAGGTCATGTGACATCGATTTCCCCGCTAAATTTAGTCAAGAAACTGCATAGGTGTATAGGTTGTTTAATTTCCCCGCCAAATTTAGCGGGGAAACTGAACTGTTGCATAGGTCAGGCGACGTCAATTTCTCCGCTAAATTTAGCGAGTAATGCACGAACGGAACAAAAGTTTTTGAATTGGTAAGGGGGGGGGGGACGTTAAAAAGAATTTCATGCTTTAAAATACGCTGTTACGCATACAGAGTGCCCCCCCTCCCCCCCCCCCCCCCAAAAAAAAAAAAGAAAAAAAAGAAAAAGAAAACTTATGGGGTATTTTTCGCTGCAAAAATAAGCTACACATAAACGATCGCTCATTCTCCGCCCAGGTGTAGGCCTAGCGGTCCGAACCAAATGCCGAAGTTTCAGAACTAACCGTTATATTATTGAAAGGCTATAAATGATTTTCTGACATTTTTAATTCGAAAATGGCGGTTGATGGACCTCTCGAATACATGGAGCTGAATGGCGCCAGTTACCGAAAACTGGCGAAAACGGGCCTTATCTTCCCATTTAGGTTTCGGAAAATCACATATATATGTGATTTTCTAAATAAATAATTTCTAGATAAACGAAGCTATATTAATATAGCTTTGTTTATTTAGTTTCCGCTTCCTCATTACCTCTCACATAAGAGGTGTGTAAGTCAACAGCTTCTACTAGTTTCTCCAATTAACGTTTATACCATTCCTTTCAATTCGTTTTTATCGTGTTGCTCTCACGTCTTTAATGTAGCCTTGCGCTGATTAACGGTTGAATTCGTTTCTTTATGTTACACCCTATGAATACCTGGTTATTATTTTTATGTTCATTTTTTTTCCAACTTACACTGTATAGCCGTGTAATTTGTTTTGTGTGTACTAGGTTTTGTTCTTGTTAATTTTATGTACCCCTCCTACTTGACCTTTAAATGGTCTGTAGTATCCTCTAAATCAGGGGTCTTCAAACTTTTTCGATTAGGGGCCAGATAGAAATCTTTCGAAGTCTCCTGAAAAGAAGTAATTATAAACGAGAAAAAAACTAAATTAATTAACCTAGATAAGCATGTAAAAAAATGTTAAAGTAATTATTAAAAAACCTAGAAGGTGGATGGATACATATACTTCCATTAATGTAATATTTAGCTAACTGTGACGTTACGCAACGCTGGCAACCAAGAAACCTCACCAGGCATAAATCAATGTGCACAGGAAATTTGGCACATTCGAACAGTGCGAAAAACATCAGAATGATACAACTAATGCCGACAATATTCAATATTTGTGACAGAGGACAGTACGCATAACGTACACGAGAACGCAAAGTATACAGACTTGAAGCAGGGCTCTAACTATGATGATGCTGATGATGTCAATGCTCAATGAATAATATGAAGAAAGGACCCGCCTTACGCTGCAGTTTATCTCATTCCTTCTGGTATATTCGTCTGCGCATTTGTAGCGCGCCGCGGAGTCGTTTCTTTGTGCGTAGGTAAGGCGGGGTAAAATAAGAAGCGGGGTAGAATGCGACAGTTCGTGTTTAGCAGGGGCGGATCCAGAACTCCGTTTTGGGGGGGGGGGGGTGAAAAATTTTTAAGGATACTATTCTCCCATTCTTTCTTGTGCAAGGGCGGTCCACCCAAGCCAAACTGCCCTCCGAGAAGGGGGGAGGGAGGGAGGGTCGACTTTGTTTGGGGGGTCGGCCACCCCCGTCGCCCCCCCCCCCCCCCCCTTGGATCCGCCACTGGTGTTTAGAGCCTAGACAAACAATCGGAGTAGTTTCAAACTTCATTGAGATGTGACGTGGCCTATTCACTTTGCGTGTGTAAAAATTTAGAGCTGTGGGCGAGAGTGTTCCGGAGGAAACAAAATGCAGAGTTGGGGTTGACGAGTTTATCTCCCGCCAAAAAGGCTCAAAATTCAGCGCGAAGTTTTGCTTCGAGACGTGCACCCCGGTTGGCACCAATTATTTTGCCAAGGTGAGCTTTAATTTTATTGATACGCTTTCTTAGCTCCACGCAGACCAAATATGAGCGATCTGATGCTGATTTTTTAACGAAATAATTATTTACGTAACGGGGTACACGCGGGGCGAAATGCGACGATCTTTCATTCTATGACGCACATGTCAATAAAGCGCAAGTTTTCTGGTTACTCATGAGCCATGCTATCTTTCTCTCGGTGTTTAGAATGGTCCGACTCTATAAAAGAAAAAAAAAAGCAGGGGTCCATGGCGCGAAAGTGACACGAAGAAGGCTCTAGAAAATGTCAAGCAACAGCGTCACTCGCTTTGATTGTAGCCGTACTTTTTGGCGTACCAAAGGAGGCGCTTCAAAGGCGTAGTCTCATTTCGCCCCAAAGGGCGGGTCAAAATGAGACAGTGTGTGACTTTCAGATATTGTAGTTTTGTTTAGTGTTTCTCTTGCTCCAGTTAATTAATATTTACTGAACAGAGAGTCGAGACATCTAAAAATATCCCCATGCTGTTTTTGTTTTTTCTCGATATTAAAGCAAAAATAAAAATTACCTTTGAAATAAAAAAAAAAATGTTTGTCTCATTTTGCCTTACCTTACCCTACTTCTTTTTGCACCGGTAGCAGCGGGTCTGCTTGAAGATGGCCGCGAGACGGGCTTTATTAGAAGGACCGCCGCCAGCCGCGGGTCAGTCGGAAGACTTCTGCGGGACGGATCTGGCCCCCGCGAGCCGGGGTTTGGAGACCCCTGATCGAAATAATAAATAAATAAATAAATAAACAACCTGTCTCTCAAAAGGAAGCAGCCCCTTACGCTCATTCGACGCCCTTTTGTTAGTATACGACGTTCCAAGACAGCTCGCGTGACAAGCTGCGGACAGGTGAGGCTCCAGGAAGCAGATTGTCGCAGAAGCCAGCGCAGCTACTACTACAGATGGACCTCAGCCAGAATTCGAAGACCTCCAAACATCGTCTCGAACCCTTTTCCCCAGACATCAGCCCCAGGTGGGATGCGTATTTACTCCAGATACGGCTGCCTGCACAGATACCAGAGCTGTAAGCCGTGGGCTATTCGTGGTAAGCAGCTAGCTCCCTAGGGGCACTTCTTTTTTCCTCACTTTGGGTAGTGCACGTGGTACCCACGCAATTATGTTTTGAATCTTTACAGCGCATAGAAACTTGGAATTGCACGGGCTTGCACCAGCAGAGAAAGTTGATGTATCCTCACTTTGGGTTGTGAAAAAATGCTGCCAGGCGGCGATACCAAACTTCTCGCCGCGAACACTCTTCGGAAAGCGAGCAAATCACGCGCCATATGCACGGACACTGAAAATGAAACCGGCCAGGAGCCCTTTTTTGGAAAGGTCTATAGACTATTACAATGTTTACAAACACACTATTCAGTCGGCGCCCCCCCCCCCCCCCCCCCCTCCCTAGCTACATGCTAGTTAATCGCGAGTGCTGCCTGCCAGGACATAAAAAAAAAAACGTGTATTAAAGAAATATTTCAAGTCGCTTGTAGTTAGATTTTCCTAGACTCTGGGCTTAATCCAACTATTCTTCTTTTTTTCTTTTTACAAGGGTGTGAACAGAATATCTGCGTTTATCGATGCTCTACTAAACGCGCTGCTTTGAGAGCAGTTTTGATATGTACGGATTGGGTGCATTCAATCGTACCTTTTGACAGATCATACATTGCTCAAAACAGATACATTCCGTAATCCGTTTTAAACAGCTTCAAAGAGTGCCTTTGTTGCAGCTTTGTCATTGCGACGATGGTTGAGACTATAAATACCGGAACACTTTTTCAATAAAATTTAGTTGAAAGTTGCGCCTTGTTGTGTCCTGTTCTCTCCTTTTGTCCTCGTCCTTGCTGCGCACAAGATTGTATAAGATGTCAAACCAACTCGCCCAAACAACCACTCTTTTTGTTGCAGCATACGTGGTAACAAACGGCTTTTTTGCAACTCTCTAAAAGTTGTATATAGTCACCTTAATTTCTCGTCAAATAACTCATTTGGAGCTATTACCTTAGTATACAACGCTGTCAAAGCTACTGGCACGAGCGTCTGGCTTCATCTATGGTTTCGTTTGCGCGACAACGCGTGCAAATCATCTGCGAGATCAACTCTATGCTCGCGCCAGCAGCTTTGACAGCGTTGTACACTAAGTGTGGAACATAGTATAGCTGTTCCTTGCTCGCTGCGTGAGTACGGCTATGTCTACGTCGGCGCAAATTGCTTCGCCGACCACGGCATATGCGACGGCAGGACCCGCTCCTTAACGACTTCGCCTGTCGACGTTGACTCAATTAACGAGAACGAACTAACCGTTAGCCTCGTATCTATGGCCTCTGAACCCACTGCACTCGCGGGCTCAACGAGTTGTGGAAACCCTTTGGGGGTCACGCGAGCGGAGTCGTCGAGAAAAGAGGCACAACAAAGCAAAAAGACTCGTCCAGTTCTCCCTGATTTCGTGCGAGGTCCGTGTCGACGAACTAGTTTGCCATTAAGGCAACGCCAGCGCCAGATGGTCGGGTTCCAATCGATAACGTGTCTCAGCTAGGGTACCACCCTATATAGAAGTGGGAAGCAGTCTATCGCGGCGATCTCAGTTCGGAACTGCGTTGGAACCACATTGTTCGGACATGTTGCCCAGAAAGTTGGGAACAAAGAACTGTTCATCTGCGAGGCCGATGCAGTGCGGGCGTGCGGTTTCGTGGAGTTGGGAGACGCGGCGTGGTCGTTGGGTCTAGCAGCAGCCTCCTGCGTTAATGAGAATTGTAAAGAATTGCCTGGAAACAAAAGGTCGTTACGGTGCTAGCTCATTACAAAATGTCGTACTTTTGGGTTTCGACTGTTTTGCTTCTCTGTTTCTTTCAAACTGACGACGTAGCGAGAGCTGCAACAACGAACTCAAGTTATGACATGCACGTCTGCTGCGTGCGATTGCTCCTGTGAAAGATGTCTGAGTTCAAAAGTCCGTCAAAAGGGTTAAAAAATATTAAACGTCGTGTTTTAACTTCAGAATTAAATTTTAATGTCGGCTACCCTCGGGGCTATAGAAAGAATGGATTTGGACGCCTGGGGCTATGTATTTCTAGAAGCTTCCAGTTCTTCCTGACCGATCAGCGTACATATAAGCGCAAAATTGTCGAAGTCAAAAACGGTCCCCTACCCTAGTGTATGCGTGTCTTTCTTGGAATCAAATATGTACCAGACGTTTTATTCTCTCACCTACATAGAACGTAGGCAGTGGAAAGCATGGCCGTTTTATACAGCAAATAAGACTAAACCACACAGTGACTTGCACTTCAAAGATTTCATTGGCAGTACGGGAATGTTCGCATGTTATCAGGGCCTCTGTGCCCTTACAACAAAGCAAGCCGTACAGTCAACTCTGTTTGATCTCAAAGCGAATGGCATACTTCAATAAAAAAAAAAATCTCACTGACGAGCGAATATTTTTTTAGTAGTATATTTTCACAGTTCATGCAATCTCTGCTTCACGTGACTATGTAGAGAAAGTAAACGATTGTTTTCATTTTTAACAAAAACGTTTATCTTCATTGTCCGGCGTGTGCCATGCGCGTGGTTTCTGGTAACTGGGTCACACTGCTCATAAATTATACAAAAGACAGTTTGCAAAGACCAGTCACCGCAATATCTTTGGTTCAAATGCCGCTGCCAAGCTTCTCCTTGAACTCATTGCCACGCAGCATTCGAAGCACGGACATCGCAGTGACTCGCGTACTAACCTGTATGCAGACTGTCTTTCATGGAATGTATAAGCAGTTTGACCCCGGCTTCAGAGGTCATGAACCGGTTTTTCTGGATCACTTTATAATTAAGGGGTAAAAGGAAATGTATAAAATAAATTAACAAAAAAACGTTCTACAGACTTAATATATAGGATTTCCAGCTTCCGAAGCATGGCAATTTTTTTTTTTTTACCATAGGATTTACCAGGAACAAAGACAGCACCTGCTTACATAGTACGGCTGACGACTGCTTTACTATGTAACTCTTGATTTTGTAACTCTGTTTCACTAACGGATGATGACTGATTTTTAAAATCTAAAAACTATGTCGGGTAACACAAGGTAACCGAAATAAGGGAACACCGGGGACATGGTTCACTTAGCTTACACCGCAAAGCTACAAGAAAACCTGTCGCGCACTCTCGGCTGAATAAAGTAAAAACAAATAAAGAGAACTTCTTTGCACCCTTCCCATACACATGATTCAACAAATCCAGAGGGACGATTCCATGTGCCATAAATTGGCCAGGGATTGTATAAAGCAATCACTGTTGCGAGAAAAGTAAACCGCTCGCATTACGTGTTTGCCCCCCGTAGTTGCTAGCGTTGAATCAATGCCACCTACAAGACAAGGCCTGCCCATTACGTCGTCGTCGGTGGATTCTACTTCGGCCAATCGAAGACGCGTGGCAGCTTTTTCTGTAGCTTCGCAAAGGGTAACGTGCTGCAGACTTGGAATAAATTAGCCTTCATGCGTAAATGACACAAAACAAGAAAAACGAAGGATGAGAGCGCTACAGCAGTCGTCGGCAGTATTCTCTAAACACGTGCCGATATCGTTTCCGGTTAAGCTGACATTGCGAGCACGCGCGGTTATGGTCGTAAAACTGTTGATGAAACTGGTATGCTCCGTCGATTAGTTTCTGAATGACGGATGTAGTAAATTTATTCTTACCCCCCCCCCCCCCCCCAGAAAAAAAAGGAAAAACAAAAAAAACAAAAAAACACGGGATACGAAATGAGTGCCTCGATTTAAGAGAGAAAGCAACTCAAACCAAAGTGGGCGCTTTTTATGTGTGTGTGTACTCGGAAATTGAATGGCGGGTTCTTTTTGCGCACATTGGTTGCAAGTGCTCATACGTTGCGTTCCCGTGTGGCGAGAATGAAAGCGGGCAGAGAGGAGGCGACGCTTTCAGACGATCAATGCTTTCGTCACCTCGCGACCTGTATTGCAAACGCGACCCACGTATCACCTGACACCGATCGAGTAGTCGGAAACTCTCTGAAATCTGGGCACACTACCGATGACCTCCAACGTGCCGTACAGTTATATGACTGTCTTTTTTTTTTTAATGCAAAATATTTTTTACGTCATTTCGCAGATGATGTGTGGAAGCGTTCTCTGTAGCTTCGCAACTCATAACGTTATGTACACTTCGTACAAAACAATAAGCCTTCGGTTTCAATCAAAATTAGAGCGACGCTACGGAGCATCAGCGCTCGTCAAAACTTCCTTCTAGGCATGTACCGACATCGCTTCCGCTGAAACCTGTGTTGGAAGCACACGGGGTTACGGGCGGAAATCCTTCGTTGAATTGACCATCCTCCGTGAATCGAATGTTTCATGATGCACGTGGATTATGTCCTTTTTATCGCCCCCCCCCCCCCCAAACTTCCAAATAAAAAAAAAAAATAAAAAATCAGCTCATGTCTTTTCAGACGTGCCGGTCACTTTTATGAATATTTATTCTTCATAGTTTGAACATTATTCTTCTACGCGGACACGTGGGGCATACATTGCATGCTGGTTTAACAGTATAAAAGGCGTAGCCTATTGCCGTACCATCATCTCTTTTCCTCGTCAGCAGTCATACCAACAGCTAAAAAAATGGCAACTTCCTTTGCGCGCGCTTCTAAGACAGTGCTCCTGCTGGCACTTTGTTTCATCGTAGTGTATAGTAAGTATATTCCTGTTTACGTTCTGTGAGTTCTAAATTTTCTAAATTTCTTTTTTCTACATTTCAAGTTCTAAATTGGCCTGCACAGTCTCACTGTCGCACGAAGTCATTCAACTCACTCGCATGTCAGCTCACCAGCGACTTGTTCCGCGTGTCTTGAATTCAAAATTGTACTCGATGTTGGTCTCAAGTAACTCGGCTATTCAATAATCGTGAGTATTGCATGAGTTCTCAAGAAAAGGTGCGCTTCGTGATTTCTGCGGGTAACGACGTTCTTTGCAATCCCCGCTGACATGACGGTGCAAATTTGGAAGACGCCGAAGCCTTCCCGCAACTTGTGCTTTCTTATTTGTTAAAAACGGTAAAACCTTTTCGCCGAGAAAGTAAGGGAGAGGGGGAGACGATAGGGGACGTCAGAACGCCGAGCTCTGGTTGGAGCGATTAGTGGGTAGACCGAAAGCTATAGTTTACTTTGTTTCCACTGCTACTCGTCGAACGCGTGGGAATGCGGAACGCTGGCGTCTTACGTTTGGCTTTTGCGTTCAAACGCGTTCGACGGGTGCAGTGAAGACAAAGTCTGCTTGATTAAGTTTTACCCACAAATCCTTCCTACCAGAGCTGGGCAATCTGAGGTCTCCGGCCGCTCTCGTCTCCCCTCTCTCTCATTTTCCCGGCGCATTAAGGCACTTTATAGTGTTCTAATAAGGCTAAGGGGAACATCGGCGGGGGTGCAAGTTTCGAGTGTGAAATGTGAAGTTGCCGTTTGATGTTTGACGTTTCACGTTTGAAGTTTGAAGCTCAATGTGTATTAGGATTGTAGCGAACTAAGGCCGGACCAGCGAAACATGACGACTGACAAAACAGGCTTGCGACATCGAACACGCGAATAGAAATTTTGATTTCGCAACGATTACGTTAATTAAAAACCTAACTAATTTTTTTTTTTTTTTTTTTATTAACACGTAACATGATTCTACTTTATTTCAGAAGCCGAGGCATCCAGTCCTCAGCACACTTGCAGCTATCCTCGGGGTATGTATTTTGCCACAGCCCCCTTCCTGTTCTTCCCATTCCGTTCCTACGTCACTAGTAAATTGTCCATCCACAGATGAAAAACGGATACACTTTTAATGAAGGATATATCTTTGCTGTTTAAACCTCCGCACAACAGATTCACGTAGACATTCATTCTACGCAATGTAATAAAATTAAAATAAACGCAAAAAGTGTGGGGTAATATATCGTTTTTTTTTTAATCCGGAAAATAAACTTTCGGCGTGCGGTTACCTGTTTTTTTTTCTGTATGTAACACACATTAATGATAAAACGTACTGCGTTTTATCGCAAGTGTTTCCTGCGACACTCGTGCCTAATAATTCTTTTTTAGCCGCAATATCCTGAAAGTTGCCAGTGTCTGTGACTATCGTTTATTATGTTTGTATTTATTTTCAAGCATAGAGTTTCATGATCATGCCATTAATGCAAAGGTGCAAACGAGCTGGACAAGAATGATGATAACAATGCCTAGAGAAGGGGAACAAGGGGGACAAAGGACAAACAAAAATCTCCAAACACAGCTGGGTGACTGGTGCGTGACCGAAAAAAAATTCGCCTTTGCACCTTTGCATTAATTGCGTTATCATAACCTTAAAATGCAGGCCGTTCACCTTTGTTGGTGTTAAGACTGCCGGCAGCTAATAAAACCCGTTCTCTCTACTGACGTCTAGCTTTTGTTAGCTCAGTTGGTAGAGCGCTTCACTGAAAATGGAGAGGTCCCTGGTTTGATACCAGGACCAGGCGGATTTTTCGGTCGCGCACCATTCACGTAGCTTTGTTTGGAAATTTGTGTTTGTCCTTTGTCCCCCTTTCTTCCCCTTCTCCAGAGATTATTATCATCACTCTTGACCAGCTCGCTTGCACCTTGGCATTAATTGCGTTTACAGCATAACCTTAAAATGCAGGCCGTTCGTCCTTGTTGGTGTTTGACTGGTGGCAACTGATAAAACCCGTTTGCTTTACTGATGTCTAACTTTTGGTTAGCTCAGTGGGTAGAGCGCTCCGCTGGAAATGGAGAGGTCTGGTTCGATACCAGCAGGCGGATTTTTTTCGGTCGCGCACCAGTCATCTATAGCTGTTCTTGGAGATTTTCGTTTGTCCTTCGTCCCTCTTGTTCCCCTTCTTCAGGGATTATTATTATCATAGAGCCTATTGCTTTTCTGTGCCATGTTTCAAATTCGACCAAATGATAATCTATCATTAGTGTTCGACGCAAGGAATTGTAGTTCGTTCCTGATTTCCATACTAACTGGTTCAAGTTATAATCCCGCCCCCAATGCTGAACAACTTCGTTTTCAAACACATTATTAATCATTGCTTAAATAAAAAAAAAAAAAGTGTGCGTTTATTTTTTTAGGTAAACAGTGTTGTTTTATGTTATCATTGTATCGTATTCTGTACATGCGGGAGCATTGAAAGCGTTTTGTCCAGTGTCATCGTCACATTTTTTTTTTTAAATAAAGTTAAAAAACTTCCTAGATGTGTTTTTATTTTATTTTTTCAGCTTGCGCCAATCCGGGCAACCCCGACCCCAGCCATACCGTGACTTCGACAGCCCGGTACAACCCGACCACCGGGCAGTGCGAGACCATCCCTGCCGTGACCGGGCCTCACAGCTGCGACAAGTTCCCGACCCTCGCGGACTGCCAGAAGAACTGCGGCACTGTCGCGTAGTTCAACGAAGGCATGCGTCGCTGACGGCACGAAGGAGAACACGCATGGTCGACGGCGAACCCCCGCTGTGACGGTGAAAATAAAGCGGTTCTCAAAAATGGCTGCCTCTATGAAAAAAATAATAATTCGCTTTATGCGACGATGGGTAACACGTTGTTATCGAACAAGGCACACAGCACCAGCGGACTGTGACCTACCGCTTTTGTCGATACTATACTTAATTTCATTACATGTCCGAGTGCAGTCGAAGGCACGAACATATACAACAACGAACACACATACTAAAAGTGCAAGTCACTGAGCCTTCCCTGCACGTGATTAGTATAGCGATGAAAGAACCCGCATGGAAACACGACGAACACCAGGGCTTTGCGTTTTTGACGCGGTTTGATTTGTTCTATTGGCTTGTGACGTCGGCTACGTTCGGACTTAAGGGAACAAAGTACGATATATAGACAATTTTCTGGGGCAATGTAGTCACACAACCCTTAAAGGGGCCCTGCAATCATATTTAAGCGTCTGCCTTTTTTTTTCGGTTTCCACGTCTCTTGGCGTTCGGGAAAGCCAGCGGGCACGGAGAGAGTAACTAAATATCAGTGCGTCATATTTTAACCGGACGACGCGGAAACCTCCTCCGCCTACGAGGGCGACCCACGTTGCCGAAAGCGCGCGAAATCTGACGTCTTTGGTCCTGGGCTTACTACTGGTCAGAGCCGCTAAGTGCTTTTTTTTTTTTTTTTTGTCGAGATACAAAATATAAGTGTCGCGAACCGTTTCAATTATGTATGAAACTAGTTTTTGTTCAGTATTTTAAATCAGAAAAGAAACAAATGCAGTTTATAAAGTACGGAAACAAGGTTGGCAATCTGGGCTAGTTGGTTCATGATACGAAGGGGGCTACACCGGATGTAGTATGACTGTGCAGTATGACTGTGTTGTTTGCCATGAGCATATAAGAGAGTGGTTTTTTTCATAAACGCTAGTTGCGAGTGCGCCTTGTTTCGTCTCCTTTCTTGTCCTTGTGTATTTTCGGCGCCCTGAAAGTTAGGGAAACAAGAAATGACCCGTCGACATACCCGCCACCAAGCGGCGGAAAAAACGGCGCATACTAGAAAAAGCTAGTGGGATGAGACCCGACGAACGGCGAGCGTAGAAAAATCCCAGATGTACGCGGCGGCGCTGCGATCGTATACCGGCTCCAGGATCCAACCGGTTCCGAGCGTTCCGAAGGCCTTCGGCGCGGGCTTGGTTGGCGATTTGGCCATTTGGCGGTATGGCAGCGCGAAGTGGCTCCCGTTCTGAACTCATATTTACCCCGTGTTTTCTGTCGTTTGTGGTCAATGAAGTGTTATGCCGAATTAGTCTTTAATCGCGCAGAAAATGCAATGCGAGCCGCCCTGGCCGCCCGCTTCATACAGCCTACCCAACACATGCTTTAGTGGCGCCCTCTCGAGCCGTCGACACGGAGTGCGGCAGCCGCGAACGCTCGATGAGCTCACTACCCCTCCTCTAGTTCACGGCCACTCAAACCAGGACCTACGACGTCATGAAGGAGGTTATTTTTTGCTTGTTTTTGTAATTCTAATTTGACTATAACTTTTAAAATAAAGCGAAATTTGTGAAAAGAAAAGTTTCATTAAGTTACTACGTTCAGTGCGCTCAGGTTCGGTGCAAAATAAAAACCAGTAAAAAAGTCAATGGTGGGGCCCCTTTAAAGGAGTCCTGAAACTTCTTTTTTGTTTTTGCTCGACCTAATTGGTAGAGCTAATTGTGAAGTGTTCATTTGTCCAAATAAACACTTCACAATTAAGCAGCACAAAACCAAAATTAGTTTTCTTGTTGTTTAGACTACACTGGCTATTGTAGAAAGGGCATTCATGAGTACCTCATCATTTTCCACCTCCCTTTACTCCTAAGCCCTAAAACGGACAGCCCCGCTTTTTGAAGGAACAGATGAGGAAAGTATTTTCCCTTTACGACAAATAATCCATCTAATCGGGATTGAGCATAGCAAAACAGGGAGGAAGAACGCCACATTCTATTCTGTAACTCCAGCGGCGTGCATTTCATCCCCTTCCTTCTGTTTCACGTTTCCACCACCAGACTGCGCCAGTTTTCGTTGCACACTTGGATAGGCGGAAGGTAGGTTCTTGAGACGTTGCCTCCTCTTTTTCTACCTTCTGTTGTGTTCTCTTTTCTTCCCCAGTCTCAGGTTTACAATCATGTTCAACTTACACCAGCTCGCCTGCACTCTGACTATTTTTTCGTTAGGTCCCCACTTCTTCCCTTCGCATCTTTTCTGCTAGGTGGCGTTGCCTTCTCTGAAGTTACGAATACCTATCATCCTGCCGAGATGAGCGCACACGGGAGAGTAGGGTCATCCAGTTCCCGGCCGCCATCTTCTTGATTACTATTTGAATAGTATTATTAATTGCCGCTTTAGCAGCTATTTGATATTTGAGTGCAATAAGCCCTGCCCATTAACTCTAGAACCCACAGAGGCTACAAACAACAAGCACCGTGCAAAACAAGTCGTGATGTATATTTTAATTAAGGTATCAAACTATACTATTTACGTTGATATAAAATAAAGCGGTGAAATTTTTACCTACAATTAGGTGTGGAGCTCAATTCGAGCACACTGAACAGAGCACAACACATATTCGAAAGTTCACAATACGGCGAGCCAGGTCGACAAAACACGTCCTTTAGAGCGGATGGGAGTTGGAGACGCGAGACAGTGAGGAATCTGCCTACCCAGGAGAAAGGAGGTGTGAAAAGGTGAGAGGAAGAGATCACGCGTGAGACGAAGCTCCACCACACCGAATGCTAATCTCTTCGGTGGGTAGAGTCACCGACAACCTAAGAAACGCAGGGCGCGGCACCATCTTATAGCTCCGCAACCAATAACCTTGCGCCATTGGCCCGATCAGAAGGCCAAAGAACCAATCACGAAGCAGGACGCGTGAACCTTATAGGCTAGACCCTGCGTTCTTACGCTGACAGTGACCATTGGAAGCGTCCGACCAGACGTGCGACTGAGGTCCCTAGAGAAGAGCTTCCTACAAGTGGCGACATTCTTTGAAGCGCCGACTGCGTGACGGTGCAGGTTTTAGGAAGCAAACGGCGGCGCACAGCAGAGATTTGAATTGAATTCCGCCATTTTGTTCCAGCGGAATGTGCTTTGTCATTTGTATTGGTTGTCGTTACTTGGAAAAGGACTATCAAGATACTTTACGTGCGACAAGTCCGTACCGCCACGGTGCGGGTCCTATACGAAGCATTTCACACAGACCACCGCCGGACTGGCATAGATATCCAAACTTTTTATTTGCTCACACCACCATTGCGCTTCGGGCACTTTTATTTATTTATGGTAGCTGCGTTTTGAGACTTCGTTATGTTTGTCCCTTCCTTTTCCCCTGTCTTGGTATTTTTTTCAATATTATTTTTAATATGATAGATACTTAGTGTAGCGGCCAACCTCAGATTATAATTATTTTATAATTAATGTCAGCTTACCTAAGCATAGCGCTATACAATACGTATAAAAGCACAATCGGCGCTGTTTTTTTTTTGTTTTTTTACGCGAGGTTTGGAAATTTAAAACACGGATCCCCTCTATGCGCTGGCGAAAAGTGCCGCAATCATCTCAATCCCAGTACTCCTACTCGATACGGCAGCGAGCGAGGATTAATCCGCTAATAGGAACGAAAAGCACTCATCATGTAGATTTATCGATTGCTGACACGTCGTTCGTGTCGTGTCGTAGTGATTTCGGAAACGCCAAACGCACAAACGCCTCGTAGGGGCATCCTCCAGCGCAGTACAGACGAACAACAGGGCGGTATGCTGCCGCCGTGGCCGCACAACTGCGGGCCACACGATTGAACCTGAGCTCCGAGCAGCTCCTCCGGGTCCAACCATAGAGTTATTATAATGTACGCTAGAGGTTCAACTGGCGCTAGTGTCTATGCTACTTCCGTGACTCCAACTGAAGCAGACAGCAACCAGTCTACTTCTGCGGTGCTCCTGTGCATTGCCTATGGGAAAACGCGCGTGCATTTTGTCTCTTCACTCTAAAAAAAGCCCGTGCGTCTAATTTCCCGCACAACACTCGGAGAGCCAATCACCACAACTTACGGAGGCAGCTCAGCGAATGACGATGGCGAAACATATGCTTAGACCAAAAAACGCAGTCTGAGTTGTGACATTAAGCAATGCAAGCGTGACGTTTTGCATTGTTTAATGTCACGACTCAGACTGCGTTTTTTGGTCTAAACATATGTTTCAGCATCGTGATTTGCCGAGCTGCCTCTGTTAATTGCGGTGATTGGCTCTCGGAGTGTTGTGCGGCAAAGTGGACGCACGGCCTTTTTTCTAGAGTGTTCGCCGGAAAATAACACGGAACACTTTGATTATTTGGGTCGTACCGAATAGTATGTACCTTAATTAACATCGTAAAAGTGTAATTGATTTAGTTAGCGCATTTTTCTTCATCAGTGAACGATGTTTAACTTCGCTACATTTGAGTCCCAAACATGTGTTCCACAGCATGTGTGTAAAAACAAGCGACGATTCAAAGCAAAATTACAATCGAAAGGAATATAGAGTGTGTTCAAGGGTTGCCAGCATTCCGGTGACGCTTATATAATGATAATATGCCAGTCCTGTCACTATATGAAAATGACCCCGTCCTGCATGAGTGGATAAAATCATTGAAAACGTAGAGAATACAGGAGATGGGCTATGAAAAGTGTCTCTTTGTATTGTTTTCTCTGCCGGGCAGCTTTCATCGGGCACTTGTTCTCAAAGATTTCGAGCGTGCGGGCGATATTTTGAACGTCGAACAAACAACTTCGCTCAGAGCAGAAAGAATAAAGCGGTACTACTTATTTAAAGTCGAATATATTGCGTGGCCTTCAATTTATTTTGAACGTACATGCACGGGTATAGTTACTGATCCAGTGTTGCTGCGTAGTTCTTGCTGTCTCCCTTTGTTTTCCAGATGTCCTTCGTTCGTTTGGCACGTATATCCCTCATGCTGAAAAGCGCCGACGTCGTGTTCGCGCTAACAGTGTCCGACAGTGCACATAAATACACGTACGGAGCCGTTAAAGCACCGTTCTTAATGCGATGAATTTGAAAAAGAAACGCCATAACTGGCCAATTATTTCGTCGGCCTGACTGCGAAATGTTCCAAGCTACCTAGTACGTACGAATTATTCGGGACATTTGCTCTTATAATCGAGCGCAGAGAGAAATGCACTAACTTTTTCCCATAAAAATGCATTACCGGAAGTCAATATACCCTTTTCAAAAGTCAGAGTCACCTTGTGGCAGTTCCATGAGCTCCAATACTGCCGCTCTAATGGCGGTGATAGGAGATCATGCTCGGCTAAATCAAGCACCCTCGATTTCGTGAGTCGAAGGTGACGTAAGGGGACCAACACCTTTTCCCCTTTCTGCTCTATGCTTTCGAAGACGTTCGCATTTTCTGGTGTGGAGAAGCTGTGTAGTGCCGCCACTGAGTGCCGCCATTAAAGCGTCGGGTTTGGCTCTGCACAGGGTGGGTAGACTGACTTTCGGGAAGGGTCTATTTGTTGCTGTCTGCTTCCATTTGCGTCAGCACACTAGCGCCACTTGAACCTCTAGCGTACATTATAATAGCTCTATGGGTCGAACGACGGAAAACACATCCAGAGCAACGCTGGACGTGGGCAGGTTTCGAAAGTCAAGGTGCCATTTTTTTTGTATTCCGGAGCTAGATTGCGCCAAAGAGGCCAAGACGCTGCCGCTGCTTTAGAAGGAGCAGGCAGCGCTTCACTATGCCGTGTAATGGGGACGCTGTCACTGGCGGTGCTGCCTACCAGCTGCCAAGGCGGAAAGGAGCGCCCCCTTGACGTGTCACAACGTTCACGGGGATGACATTGAAACGCGAGTCGGAAAGGGTGACTCTGCTTTAACATATGCGACCCCCCGAAATGTGTTACAGACGTCCTGAAAAGAGCGTCATAA
This sequence comes from Ixodes persulcatus, assembly GCA_013358835.2. Lineage (NCBI taxonomy): Eukaryota > Metazoa > Arthropoda > Arachnida > Ixodida > Ixodidae > Ixodes > Ixodes persulcatus. The sequence goes on along the minus strand of JABSTQ010011322.1, from coordinate 60,310 downwards.
ACACGGTCGACATTAATATTTGTTCTACGTTACTTGGCGTTTCACTCTACGCATTCAGCGCATCCCTATGCTACCTGCACGTTCGATAGGAGGATCGGAGAGCGCGACTCTGAACATCGGTTGAGAAATGGAGTAGTCGGCGCTATTTCAAGGCTGCCAAATTCTCCATAACACCATCTTTTTCTTCTTCTTCTTCGGTTGAGAAAGCACACACTAAATGAAAACCAATAAGCGACAAAAAAGAAGAAAAAAACACTACCGCTTTTAATTGAAGGAAACCCGTAAAAAAAAAAAAAACGAGATTGAGGGAGAATAAGCATTTATTCAAAAACAGCGAGGTCAACCAACGCATTGTGCCAGCGCGCTACGCTGTGCGAACGAAACTAACGAAAGTGCGGGCGAACTCTACCTAAAGCTCGGGTCAAAAAAACGGGGCCTGGCAGAATTAGTTTCCTTTCGCACTCCATCTTCCAAAAATAAAAATAAAAAAGAAACGGAGAAACGAGGAAACACGTAAGGTAAAAGAAGAGCGAGTAATCAAACATTAAAAAAATAATAGAGGACAAATAGAAATAGAGCAAGCCTTGATTGAAAAGACACCGGGAACCAAAACCATAATAAAAAACATAGAAACGTAAATGTTGAAAGACGGGAACGGAAAGAAAAAGAAGACAAAGAAGCGGAGAAATAACGGGGGAAAAAAAAAGGGGGGGGGGGGGGGATGCGCCCAGCGAAGCGGACAGCCGACAATGTTTTCGGTGGCGAGGAGGCAGTCTTGGGTGCTGTCCGCGTCGCTTGGGCGACGAACAAATGTCTCGTCGATAGACGTCCTCCCTCCAATGGCCTTATCGGCCGCCTTTCTCTGCTGCTCCTGCTGCTCGCGAGACGCGTGCACACCTCCTCCGATCCACAAATGGAACGCAGCCTCTGCGCGTTCCGTCGCCACAAACGAGTTCCTCGAGTTTTTTTCTTTTCTTCTTTTTTTGCCGTTTTTCGTTTTGCGCACACTCTCACCCATTTCCATCCTCCTCCTCCTCCATTCTTTCTCTTGTCCGTCCTTCTTCTCCATCCTCCCTCTCCTTATTTTTTCTCCTGTCCGTCATCATTCTGCTTCATCCTCCATCTGTCCAATCCTCTTCTACATCCTCCCACTTCTCCATCCATTTTTTCATCCTCCATCTTTTTTTTCCTCTTCACCATCCTCTTCTCCATCCTCCTTCTCCTTCGTCCTCGTTTCCATCTTCATCTTCTCCACCCACCCTCTTCCCCATCCTCTTCTCCATCTTCTATATTCTCCATCTTTACTCTGCTACATCGTCTATCTCCTCCACCCTCCCTATTTTCCAACCTCTTCTCCATTCTCTCCCCATCCTTTTCTCCACATATTCTATGTTCTCCCCCCTCCCTCTCCTCCATCCTCTTCTACATCCTCCATCTTCTCCATCCCTCCTCTGATTCGTAGCTCGAATCTTTTTGATCCCAACGCCCGCGTCGCTGTCGCCCTGAATGTGTTTTGCGTGGAGAGTCTTTGTTGACTTTGCTCCCCTCGAGCCACGTACCGCCGTCGACCCTGTCGTCGTCGTCGCAAGGAATTCTTGAGCTTGTGCCTACGGCGACGATCGTTGTTTTCGTTCATCTGAGTTTCCTTTTTCTTGCGGTGGCATTTAGTTTTGTTTTTTTTATTTATTTTTCCACACGAGGAATTGTAGCATTTTCAGCGACGGGGTCGCTTGGAATTGTCGCGGGGGTGTCGCGAGAATTCTTATATGTGGTATGTGACCTGAGTTTTCGGGGAAATCTTGGCTTGTCGGCAAAAACGTTATTTGCGTGTTTGGCGCATGTGGAAATGTTTTACTTGAGACTGGTCGTGGAGGTAAAACACGATTTTTTTGTTTATTGCACAGCACGGCAGTTGTGGGAGCTGAACTTCGTCTGAAATGTTTGTTTTGTAGGTAGACTTTTTTCTCTCAAAGGGTGACCTTATAAAAAGAAAAAAATCAAGATGACGTGCCGCTTTTATAGTAATTCACGACGCACACGTACACACCCACGCAGTCAAGGGTATTTACAAAACACTCACAAACACATGCAAATGGACGCACGCCTAGGAAACATAAGTGTTATTTATTCGCAGTAACGTGAGCATTGTAATTGGGAAATTTATACAGTGCCACACTTTAGTATCTTTCAGGGGGTTAAGTTTGTCCATTTTCTTTGAGCTGGAGTTACTACACGAAATAAATTGACAACTAGTACGAAAGGACGCAAACCCGTCGTCTCACTGAATTTATTTTGAATATGAGAATTTGCTGTCAATGAAAAGTATTATAACAGTTGCACACTTTTATTTGTAGTACTACAACAGAATCATAAAATTAAAAAAAAAACATTCCATTGTCATTAAAAAAACCTTCATACAAGTTGTGCGCGTGGAACATAAATAATACTTGCCATTGGACAAACACGGGGATAAGGGCGAACAGACGGATATAAAAATCAAGACCTCGTCTCTCGCTGTTTGCGTTTACGATGTTACCGATATGCATTTTTCGCTTTCAAAAACACACACATACACATACGCACGCACGCACGCGTACGCGCACACACACAAACACGTACGCACACAGACATACAAACACACAAACGCCGCGCTAGCTTCTCCACAACACTACACAAGATAAACTAAAAGAAAGAAGAAAAAAACATTCACATCAAAGGAAAGGGGAAACGGAACAACCTCGGTTGGAAAAACTGCCAAACAGCGAGAGTTATGACTGCCGGAGTGAAAACGGAATTTCTGATCCTTGCCTCGCCCTCCTCCCTCCCTCCTCCCTTTTTTCCCCCCACTCATTTGCACACGAACCGCTGCACCACTGTGCGGTCTCGCATTCGCAGAGTGGACGGGCGAGATGGGAAGTCGATTCCGGTTATATGCATAATCTAGGACGACAAACCGGATCATGTAAAATAACGCGATCGGAAGGTAGAAAAAAAAAAGGGGGGGAGGGGGAGGGGGGAATAAAATTTGCACACGTTTGACATTCTCTGACGTTCCCACGTCAGTTCAGGCCTCGAGTTGTGGCGCGGTGTAGATGGCCAGTCATTTTCAGGGTGACATATCCCGTCACCCGAGTTCGTATCAAGGTCGGTGAACCGCGCACTGCGCCCCGAAAAGGACCGGAGTAGCGTTCGCGAATGGGGGCAGTGCAGCTCTAGGCTAAACACATCCACTCCTCCGGATAAAGGGGTGAATGTCTTTAGATCGGTGTTGGCGGTCACGCGTTACAACTAACGGCGTTAATGGTAATGCGTTACATTCTCCTGTAACGTAGTAACGCACTTGTTACAGTTTTTATAACAGTAACGAATAACGTACTTATGTTACTCATTTCGATTGACGGGTAACGTAGCTATGATTATCGTTACATCTTCCCAAAACTTCAAAAACGTTACACTTTATTTTTTTTTTTTTGTGTGTGTGTCTAGGTGCCAGGTAATACGAATTCTTGCACTCACCCCACATATTTTCGACACATTGCCTCACTTTTCTTCATGCCAACACTCCCACATTAGAAAAACAAAAACTCCCACGACTTTTATTTCAGTGTCGAAAAACGCTGTCGCCGAGAAACACTGTCGCAATCAAATGATAAACAAAACGTAACGCAAATGTAACGTGCGTTACGTGTATTATCGGTAACGGTAACGCGCTCCTTTTGTTTTGAGCGTAGGTCGGTAAGGCATTCCTTTATTTCGGCAACGCGTACCAGACTGTTTAGGCCCGCTTCAGACAGAGCAATTTCACCCAGCAACTTGACGTCGCAACACCAGCAACACGGGCCGTCCGCGTTCACACGCAGCAACCGAATTGCTACGACTTGCTATCATCATCATTCACTTTGAATTTTCTTGCACTATTTAGAAGCCAAGCTACGCGCTAAAAACGTGTTTTTATATCTTTGAATGGCGTTGAGAATACTAACTCATCTTTCTGAAAAGTTTAATTTCCCAAAACGAACAATTTCAAACCAGAACCAAGTCTTTAGCTGTCATCATCACCACCACGGGGGTGTCACGTGAAAATATCGCGTCCCTGATTGGCTGCTGCCGCTTCAAACGGCTGCGAGTTGTTCGAGTTGCTCGTCCGTTTTGAGCCGGACCCGATCTCAGCAATTCGTGTCGATCTAGGGAAAGCTAGGGAACAACCCACCAGCAACCTCAAAATTGCTGTAAAAGTTGCCCCGTCTGAAGCGGGCCTTAATAGCCATTCACTCCTAGAAAAAGCACGGCAACGCAATCTGAGCGAGATTAAGCGTTACGGTCGTAATATTGCGAGGCGATGCATCTTCTCAATTCCACACATTTTCTGCGGAGTATGGAACGCGTTTTCTTGAAGTTTCCATGCAAATGGCGTTGACGGGAATCTGGCGGCTCAAAAAAGTAGAAATAAGACAAATAACCATATTCGTCCTTTAGTTTTGTGAGATGTGTCCATATATACACTCTTAGAAAAGTCTGTGCGTCTACTTTCACGCACAACACTCGGAGAACCAATCAGCGCAACTTACGCAGGCGGCTCAGCGAATGACGATGCCGGAACATACGTTTAGACCAAAAAACGCAGACTGAGTTGTGACATCAAGCAATGCAAGCATGACGTTTTGGATTGTTTAATGTCACAACTCAGACTGCGTTTTTTGGTCTAAACATATGTTTCGGCATCGCCATTCGCTGAGCCGCCTCCGTAAGTGGCCCTGATTGGCTCTCCGAGTGTTGTGCATGAAAGTAGACGCTCATACTTTTTTTAGAGTGTAATGAATAGGTTGTGTAATCATCTCGTATGAATGGCAGATATTCGGCATAGTCCTTAATTCACTCGCTTGTTGTCACTGTCCAATCAGATCGATGAAGTCCAGCGTTCTGCCCCATAAGATGTGCCATTCTAGCATAAAATAAAATTCGACGGAAGTTTTACCCTTAACATATCATCATAACGTTACTATCAGTTTGACAAAATGGGGTCCTAAATTTTCGGTTATGACATTATCACCGTTTAACCCATTAAGTATAAAACATGTTATGAAACTCGATTACAATGTGTGTTTGACAGCAGTGTAATTTCCAAATAGCTTCAGTATGTAGGTAAAGTCAAGGCAGGAGTGTGCCCATTTTTGCCTTGGCCCGGCGATGGCTGGTAGTGCAAAATAAATTAATAAAAATAAAGGATAACCTAATATTTCTTAGGATTTTCAGCTCGTAGACTCATCGTTCTGCGTTCCCAGTGGCCGATTTGCAGGCGACTTTTTAGACGCTGTTGATATTTTTTTATATATGTCATATTTTTGTTGCGACCGTAGAACTTTTCTAAACCCGCCATCGAACCTCGAGAGTGGGCGAAATAATGACTCCCGCTGTTATGTTTTCTTGCTTCTCTTCAAACTCTCCATCAGCGCGAAGTACTAGCAGTCAGAAGCAAGTTTAGGTAGAACATCTCAGAGTATTCGTGTTCCCGACATACAATTTATGGTGTCTTACACGAGGCCGAGAACTTTCGTTTTCATTTAGAATTCTGGCGTCAAGCTTTTTTTCTTCTTTTTTTTTTCTTTAAACGCGTCTAGTAGACATGTCACGCTGAAGATCCCGATATCATCAATCACCCCTCGTAACCACTTTTAAGCGAAATTTATTATAAAAAAAAGCTTTTAATTTTTTTTTTTATAGAACACGAAGAGTGTATTTGTGTATTTTCGCTTTAAATATCGAAAAGCTGTTTTTCTTTTTAGATATGTGAGCTTCTGAAAGTCAACCTCTATAGACGATTGTTTAGGGCCGTTCGTAATGATCAACGTTACGTAATGATGTAGTGACCGGCTTTGGCTGGATTAGAAATCAGGGTGGAGAATAAAAATCAATTCTTTAAATCGTGATTTAAATCCTATTTTAAATAGTCATTTAAATCCGACCAGTTTTACTTTTATGGTTTAAATGATATCCTTTCCGAAAAACGAATCCTGATAATACTGTTATCTACCGTTTGTTTGATGCTTTTTATAAGCATTTGTTTTAAATTGAAATTACAAAAAAAAAAAAAAAAAAAAAAACATAATCAAAGAAGAATTCCATAGGGCGGAACACAAGAAAGAGGTTGCGCTCTTCTGAGTAACTCGGAGCGTTGAGCCATAGCCTCCTCTGCACTGACAAAGCCTGGCACACCGTCCCGAGACGGCGGCCGACGAAAGGGAAAAGGTAGAGCGGCAGACAATGGGCATGTAACCGGCGCCCCGCTGCGGCGAGACGCCGAAGCACACTTGTCCCGAGCGATGGAATGTCCGCTCGTGCTTCTCGCGTTCCTCGGGCTAAAGTAACTGGATCGTGGAAAAATAGCGCCAAGCTCCTCGTATATGGTAGCCATTTTGGCCCTTAAAATGAACAATTTCTCCTTGACCTCTCCTTTCTTGGGGAGGGGATCTAAATTCTTTGGTGACGGGTAGCTCTATAGACACGTTTCTTCTATACCGAGATTTTGCTATCCACACACCGGCGAAACAAGCGTACATCTTCGTACCACCACCACACGCGGTGTTGGTGCTTGGAAGCATTGAAAAATAATTTGCCCGTTTTAAATACGCAAAAAACAATATAATTGTAAGAGATCCGTGGAAATGGGCATAATAGATAATTTGATTGCATACACAGTGCCAAAGACGCTTATATTGGCGAGGAACGCCTTCAGTACGACGATGCTTCATGGTGATCGTGGTGCGACTGGATTAAAACGACCCTCTCGAAGCTTCGAAGATTTGAAGGGGCCCAAAGGGCGATTGTCATGGCAATGGACACCGATTAGCCAATCGCCTTGCGAGGTTTTGGTTGAATGTATGTTAGCATTTGTTTGTGTTTGGGTAGCAAGCAGGGAAGGCAAAGGCGCTACTTCCCCAGGAACAAGTGACTTTACCTCGGGCTAACGCCTCTATTCTCGTCGGTTTAAAAAAAACAAAAACAAAAAGAAAAACATGTTTCAGGTCTTCACCGCTGCAAAAAGCTATGCGCTGAATACCAGACTCCCCGAGAAATGCTCTGTACTACCAGATCCTCGCGCTCCCAATCTGCGACCGGCCAGTCTATGGCTTCGTCATCGAACTGCCAGCTTTGTGAGTATAGAGGAGGCTATGGTTGAGATTGATTTTTACTTTCCATTTCGTTCGCTGCAACTACGTAACGTTCAGTTGCCACAAAACCAGAACGCCAAAAAGACGACCTGAAAAGGAGAGAAGTAGTGCCCTATGCGCAGAGAAAGTGAGGGAGAGGAGGAGACGAGAGCGCGCGGTGACGTCACCTAAAGCCTAGCAGCCTTTTGGTGAATTCCGCTCGCAGATCTCGAGCGCTCCAAAACCGCTCCATTTGGAGCGCGCATATTCCGCTCGCAGATCTGGCTCGAGCTAGTCATCTTCCCCTCGTAGATCTCTGGCAACGCCCGCTCCACGGAGCGCCTCAAACTCCGCCCAACTTGCTCTGCGGGATTTCACGGATCTCTCCGGAAATGGACAGCGCGGCCCACGTGATTTCCTTCTAAATCGGCAGTGGGCCTGCGCGGGGAGGTTGGCGAGGTCGGCGGGCCGGACGGGTCGTCGAGCTGGATGTGTTCGGGTGTATCGGTTGTTTACGCGGGATTGTGACGGCTCGAACGCTTCTACCTTGCGTAGATCAGTGATACAAAGCCGGGACTGTGGAGCGAGGTAAATCGTACGCGCTGACATCTGTGATCGTGAGAGGAAGAACGACAGGAAAGCCGGAGGCAGACGCAAGGTTAGGCCTATTCATTCCGCAGCCAATGATTGTTTACCTTTTTACACGGCATTCCGCCGGCGTTTTCCCGTACAATAAAGCAAGAAGAGATTAGGCAACGACCGTGCAAGTGATGGTTTGCTACCTCTGTGTTTATTAAAGTCGTACCAGAAATCTGAACTCCGCCGCTGGCAATCGCTGTCCGTGCCCCGCCGCTTCGTCGCGGCCGAAAGGTATGTGACGGTGCCGAACGCGGACGTCTTCGTTATTTGTGACATGGGCGCCGTGGTACGTATAATTTCGCCCGGCCTGTGTCGCGTGGTATTTCAGCAGCTAAGCAGTGACAGTCGTCACTGATCGTCGGAAAGATCAGTCGGCTGTTGCGTTGGTGGGCTTGTCAAGTTCGAGCAGCGGCCATTTGAAACGGCGGAGTGGGAAGCGATGGGGAGGGGTGTGGGGGAGGTCGCTCCAAAAAGGCGAGTTTATCTTCCCCTCGTCGATTCGGAGCGGGTTCCACGGAGCGGAATTTTGCCTCCCTCGCGGATTTTGGAAAGCGCTCCGGATCTACCAGTGGAATTCACCATTTGTCTCCACTGCACTCGTCGGACGCGCTCGAACGCGATAGCCAAACGCCGGACGCCGGCGTTGCGCGTTCTAGCGCGCTCGACGAGTGCAGTTGAGACAAAGGCTGCTATAGCTTTAGGTCTACCCACTAATCGTTCCAATCAGAGCTCGGCGTTCTGATGTCCCCGCCCGCTCTCCCTTCCTCCTCTACCCCACTCCCTCGCCGCATTGCAACGAAGTCAGAACACGAAAGAAATATAAATTAGAGCTTTTTAACTAACTTAAAAAAAAATCAATCTGTTTTTGTTCTAGTATGGCGGAGATTAGAGTAATAAAAAGTTCTTTGTTAAACTTTACATTTACATGAATTCATTATTTCGCATTGTTATCTGTGGTCGGACGAATTGATAGATCTGCCATTTCGAAAAATATATATCTAGCGGTAAAGAGTCACGATCTTATAGCTGCACGGATTTAAATCAAGTTGATAGGGATTTATATTGAGTTAATCTGATTTCTTCTTTTTTTTTTTCCCCCACCCGTATAGAAACCATAGTCCCTGATAGCTAAAGAAACGGAAGGTGAGAATCATTATGTTCACGCTTCTTGCTTCGTGATTGGTTCTTCGTCTTTATTGTCGGCTAATGCCGCTACCTGACTGGCCGAGGAGCGATGATGAGATGCTAGGGTACTTGCCATGCCCTACCTTTCTTAACCTGTCAGTGGTTAGAGTCACTGAACAGTATTCAGCTGTTCAGTGACTATATATATATACTGGGTGTTCATTTTTAGTTCGAACAGATTTATTACAAAAACTCCGTAAAAGATGCACTAGTACGGTTTGTTCAAGTGAGTTATACGGCTAGGGGGACATTATGTGGGTGGCTAATCCTTGCGAGAAGTTGGCTAATTACTTATAATTCGTTAATTAACTTTTTAATTAATGAAAATAGACATATGGTTCCAATTAGAACTTTGCTCAGCGTCGTCGAAAACCCATAAACCAGTCAGTTTCAGAAAGACTTTGAGCGCGTGAGAAGCGTAGTAGTGAACTGAAGTTACCGCTCGTGGAGCAGGTACAAAGCTAGAGGTTGCGATAAGGCGCCCGTGCGATTTTTCCGTCTCTTATCTAGCCCCAGCCTTGTACCTGCTCCACGAGTGGTAACTTTAGTGCACTACTACGCTTCTCACGCGCTTAAAGTCTTTCTGAAAATGACTGAATTAGGGGTTTTCGATGACGCTGAGCAAGTTTCTAATTAAAGCCATATGTCTATTTTCATGAATTAAAAAGTTAATTAACGAATTTTAATTAATTAGCCAACTTCTCGCAAGGATTAGCCACCCACATAATGTCCCCCTAGCCGTATAACTCACTTGAACAAACCGTACAAGTGCATCTTTTACGGATTTTTTGTAATAAATCTGTTCGAATTAAAAATGAACACCCGGTATAAACGTACATATGCAAAAAATAATATTTGTTTTTCTTGTATGAGATTACGCGCAGCAAACTAGTACTAGGCCCCTTGAGAGACAAGCAATTGTGTGTTCTGCATAACTTTTTTTTTTTTTTGTTAAGTGTTCGCTAGTTGTGTTTGAATGTTGGAAGCACGGATGCATATGAACAAGAAAGAAAAGATGCAAGGTTTGGCGTCATCGATTATTTTGCCATCATCTATTTTACAAACGAATGCGGGGAACGTGTAAGACATTTTAAACGGGAAAATAGAAGCGAAAAGCGTGGAACGTGAGTCGCATGGTAGGTTTTCTGTACTCCGATTGCAAAACACGTACACATATTAAAAAAAGGACATTATAATGGAAGATGCGTCTTAACCTTCTTCTGTCACAGTGTTGAGCGGGTGCGAAAAACAACGAAAATCAGATAAACGTTGTTTTTATATGGCCAATTAATGATGCGTGCCACATACATTCTCAACATCGTCCTCAGAAATGATATCCGAATCACAACCCCCCCCCCTTTTTTTATTCTATCGTAAGATATATGCAACATGTACAACTTAAAAAAAAAAAAAAAAAATCCCGTAAAAAAAGAAATAAAAAACTGCTTTATAAAATATTTATTTTTTTATAATCGCATATATTGACATGTACTATGTCATTTGCACAACATGCGAGGTTGCATAAACTTACGAGAAAGTCTTAGAATTCATCGTGCATGGTTGGGGAAAAAAACCTCACCATCGTGTAAATTTAGCCCCTTTTTTTTACTGAAATGTGCTGACTCTTTGTGATGTAGACTAGACAAGATTACATGGAAGTAAGGTAGTCCCTTCAAAAACAACAGCCATAGTCATTAAAAAAAAATCTCTTTTTCAGATTCGCAAATTTCGAAACTCCCTGTTTTCCCTTGCCATTCCCGACCGAAATTCGTTGCACACGTACATCATCCACGAAGTTAATAAAAACGTATTCCGTGACATCTGGGAATTCTTAAAAGTAAGTATATTTTTTTTTTTTTTGCTACCGATTTTTTTTTTATTTCTTAATGTTGTCTATATTTACCCCCCTCCCCCCCCCCCCCCCCCATTTTTTTTTCTCCTCGGGTAAAGCGCTTCGTTTTGAGTATAATTTGAGGAAAATAAGTCTGAACTAAACTGAACTCAAGTGCCATCGGTGTCAACATTCATCGAACCACAGAGAAAGTCCACCGACGAGCAACTGTAGCGCAATCCGGTCAAAACATTTTCTCACGACCGCGTCCTAATTGTTTAAAATCGCATCCCCGTCTTACTGGCACGCGCAGCTTATTGCGTTCCCATCCATCCGCATCCGCCAGTCTCGAAATATCAGCGTTGTGGAATTTTAAGATTTGACGCCGGTGATATCTTATTACAGACCAGCTTAACTCTCTAACGCCACGCCACTGAGCTGGCGCTGCTGTCGGCACTGCGCATGCGCAGACGCTTCGCGCGGATCTGGTTCCTGCGCACGTGCAGTGCCCACCCTCGGTGTGTGCAAACGCGGGCCTGTTCGTAAACAACGTGTGGTCTGTATCTATAGAGTTCCCTGTCTCGGGATAAATCCGATAAAATCCGAAGAACACTCGCCAGTAAAACTTTCTTCAATTCGGATTTATTCGAAAAACACCGAATCTTAAGATCGCGATGGCCACAAAAAAAAGGCAGTGTCTTACAAATAAGTTTCGTCAAAACATAGGTTCAGCGGTCATCAGAAGGGGCCTCCCTAGATTCCTTCAATATCTCGTAGTAGTGATCGAAGAAGGTTCACCTTTTATCCCGTCGGGATTCGGTGATGACATCGGGGCATTGTAATTCTGGGTCACAACACACACCACTTTTTTTGGTTTCCAGATTGAACTCCTTAGATGAAGGTAATTTGATGACCGTGAAAGCTATGAACTCGTAGATTTCATTGGAGGGACAGCGGAGGCTTCTATCTCGCCACTCCACCTAGCGCAGCCGCAGGGAGAAGCGGTAGGATAGGATGAAAAGGAAACAAGCTTTCCAACGATTACGTCTTAAAAGTAAACATTTTGGTGGAACTCCGCCTGGTTAGGTAAGTAATGTGACAGGTTAGGTAAGTAATAAGACGTGATCTAACGATTACGTCAAGTAGTTCAATGATATTAATGTGCATTTTTCAAGTTTTGTCGTAGGACAGTTAGCACTACTAATGGCAAGGGCGCCAATGTCATGTGCATTATTATAAATCTAGAGGGCATGATTATACCCGCCGGTTAACATATATATTTTTATTTTTAATCTGGAAAATGTGAAAACATAGCAAAAATAAACTCCCTACTTCGGAGAATTGGGAATCCAACAAAAATAAACTCGGATAAACTCCGAATATTTGGCCAAAAATAAACTCCGAAAAAAACCCTCCGGATTTCCCGAGAAATAGACTCCCAAAACACGAAATCCGATCTATAACCTCTGTGAGGCTTGTCTGAAATGAATCGATTCTGTAGCACTGGCAGAGTGGCGATGATATCTCGAAAGTTCGCAACTCAGACGCTGGACAAGTGGAAGCCCCGCCTCCAGCACGCGCTTGATATCTTCCGTCGTGCTTTGGCTTTCCGTCGCGCTCACGGAAGGCGAGAGTACAATCGAAGGTGGAACGTTCACAATAGAGGCGAAGTATCTGCTGTGTTCTTAACCTGTCATAATCTTTTGTGCACAAAATCTAGCACGAATAATTGCCCGTAATCAAGAGACTCGAGCAATCAAGCACATACAAAAAAACGCGAAAATTGTTTTCGCTGTCGTTATCAACAACATAAAAAAACACTAAGCTTCACTGAGATAATAAAGACCCACATTAAGGTTTAACAACGCAACATCAAAACTCTGCGCACATGCGCGCTTACCAAGACGCAGTTAATGCGCGCGAGAGCACTTTTAGTGGTATTCATTAAACATTGAAAGGTACGTTGAGCCTGCCTTGTCTGTTTGTCTTCAATGTCCCTCTTTCCTTATCGTAAATTAGAAACCAACACGCTCAACCATCTACACATTGAGCACTCTTAACAACAGAGGGCTCCACAATCATATTTTGTTTGTTTGTATAATTAATCGTCGTTGTCACTCCGCAATGTTCTCAGTGAGGCGAATCGGTACTATGTTTTATGCATAGCTGCATGGTAATAGGCTTCTTCTTTAATAGGAACTGGCGTGCTTACACCAGGAAGAATGATGACGCAGAGTGAAAGACCTAAATTTATAGATAGCACACGACTTCAGACGTGGTGAATCTTTCGAGAAGTCTCCTTTGTGACTCATCGGCGAAGTGGTCTAAACGGGATACAAGCAGGCTTGATAAAGGAAGAGAGAGGTATCAGGCACCAGTTGAGGGCCAGAAACTGGGTTCAAGATATAAGGCTATTGCTCGGACACGATCAGGTTTGAACCTAACTTCCGAATTTCGACATGATTTGATCAAATGTCGTTGTGAATGCGGCTGGTAGAAAAGATGTAAGTTCTTTGAACCGGTCATATTGTAACCAAAAACTGAAATTGTTGTATGAGCCTGCAAGAAGCCTGCCATATCCAAGCAGAGAACAATTTAGGTGAGCCACACCCTTTATTGAATTTGAGGGATGTCCAACAGGCAGCCGCCAGCTCCGAACGTGAGAGAACTACTCAGAGCAGGGAGCCTCGTCTATACGTGACTCTCGTATACACAGCCATAGCCTCCTCTATGCTCGCAAAGCCTGGCAGTTCGACGACGGAGCCATAGGGTGCCCGGTCGCAGATTTGGAGCACGAGGATCTGGTAGCACAGAGTATTTCTCGGCCTCGGGGAACCTAAAGCCCCTCTATCCTGGGAAAAGTGGCGCCATTGTTTGAACTAGCCGCCGCGCACACTATTGGCCAGTCGTCACGTGACATCTGGCTTTCGGTTTTGGACTTCCGGTTGTCATGAATTTCCCAAGATGTTGCTACGCCGCAGCTGACGGGCTGCTGTGCCCTGTGGCTACGACCGTAGAAAAGTCGACCGGAAAGCTTTTCAGTGTTCCCTCTGACACGGAAAATGAACCTCGGAGGAAGATCTTGCTTCACCGAATCGGTCGAAAAGATTTCAACCCGACGGGAGCCGTAAAGATATGCGAGGTAGGTGGTCTGTATACTCATTAGCATGCAAAAAGACAGCTGTTTAGAGTGAGTTGTGCATTCAATTCCACCGAATCCACCGTAAACGCGAGCGATGTAATAGCCAGCACAACATTGCCAACTTGGCATGCACGGACGCTGGTGCCGTGGAAGTAAAGGCCCCTCTGCACAGTTGCGTTTGAGATCGTTTGACTGCGTTGCGTCGAGAAACGAAAGCGAGTCACCGGCGCAGACTGTGCTTCGTATGAAGCGTAGAATCCAATTCAAGGAATTGCTTGGCTCACGATAAAATAAGTATGGATGTCCTGCGCTCTCGCAGTCGTAACGCAGTGAAACGCTCTCAAACGCAACTGTGCGTCGGGGCCTTTCAAACGGCCTGCTCCTGCTCGTGCTTGTGGCATCGGCGTCGCTCCCAATTACGGGTGCGTGCAGAGTACGCGCTCTCGTCCAGTGTTCCGTATGTGCTCGCGTACCATACTTTGTTTCGCACAGATAGCTTGCAACGCTGCCGCAGCTGCGGACCCGAGCATTGGGCTCTATCTATACTCCGTTTCAATATAAGTGCGAGCGCAGCCAGTGCGACAAGCAGGAGTATGTTTTCTCTGACGACGCTCTTACTGGACGAGCGTGTGTGCTTAGCCCGCTCAAAGTGCGTTCGATCTCGTAGCGTCAATACTCCTCCGCTCGTCTTATTGAAACGAAAAGCGCAAGCAAATAAAACATCTGAGATCAACCCCACACTCGTGCCAGCAGCTTTGACAGCGCGCAAACTTCACGTGCAGGTCTTTGGCAGGCTAACCTAGGATCTGCAGAAACGGGCGTTTAAAGGTGTCGTTACACAATGTGCTCTCGACTAAAGTCCGATCTCTTCAATCTATTACAGGACCACTTCAGTATCGAGCAATTCAAAACACTAATCATGCAAAACAAAGGAGAGCAAAAAATTGAGGGAAGATGCTCTCCCAAACATTTCTTTTTTTCGTTACCTTCAACCACGAGAGGAAACCACCACTGCAAGGGAACTGGAAATGTAAATGGTATGTACAACATCTCACAAAAAATATTTTTTTTTTTACTTCAGTGAGACACGTTGCATCAGTTTTATGGTACAAATTCGATGCACAAACTGATGATTTTGGATGCCTCTTTTACAAAATGCAGTTCCATTTGTTTGTTTTGGTTGCCTCCCTAAAGTCCCCGAGGTAGCCCCAGCAAAACCTGAGTAGTGCACCACAAGGTAGTGCCCACAGTACTGAAACATCCCCAGGACAGACTGATGCAGCAACCACAGCTGCTCTTTAGTTTGGCTGTCCGATACTGTTTCGTGGTCGACAGAGGCCTATCTACCACTTGTGCCATCTCTGTCCGTTCTAGGAGTGTGTGTCCTCTCGAGGGCCCCCAGCAAGGTCCAAGCGGAGCTTTTCCCTCGGGGCAATCTGCCGCAGTGACCACAGCTGTTGGTGAGTTTGGCAGTCCAATACTCTTTCCAGGTCAACTGAGGCTCGCCTACCACTAGTGCCGTCTTTGTTGATTCTAGGCGGCTGTGTCGTCCTGAGGCCCCCTAGCAAGTTCCAAGCGGTGCTGTACCGAACCTAACTTTAGCACAATGACACTGTTTCCAGGTCAACCGAGGCACGCCTACAATGACTGTTGTCTCTGTTCATTTATTCATTCTAGAAGTGTGTGCCGTCCCCTGGTTGCCCGAGCAAGGTCTGAGCAGCGCCTTACAGGCCCTTGCTTCTCCAGCTTGTCCTGGACAGATTGCCGCAGCAACAGCTGATGAGTTTTCATTTTCGACTGCTGTTTATTTCCTGGCAGAGTGCAAACAGTTACACACTGTTACTTACATCCAATCTTATTGTCTCACTGTTAGCCACTTGACAAGACTAAATAATAATCTTTTTTTCTTTCTCAGGCACACTGTTTACACTTGGCATCAGGCCGTATCATCAGAATGCCAGTCTTTCTGGTGTACTGATGAATAACAAGGAGCTACAAAGACAACTATATTCAATGCAGATAAAACTGATATTGGCGCAACGACAGGAGTATCAGTTACAACGTGAAGAGAACAATTTATAATTTAGACTCCAGCGCTTTCTCGTTGTAGATCAACTTAACTGTCTCGAAAAGTCCACTATGAAGAGGACTGCATGAAGTAAAGGCATCCTCGAGAAAGTTTGTAGGATTCATTTTTCTTGTGGTTTCCGTGGTTTCAATGTGGGGAATCGGGTAGCTTTTGCCTGTAGAACGCACACTTCATTGGAATCTCGAGGACTTCAAGTTTGTGTCAGACATAATGCACAGCTGATGGATTCTTTAGCATACAAGGTGAGTCAAACTTGCAGCATTTAAGACACTTGTGCATCCTTGAGTATGCATCTGAAGTCGGATACCTGCAGACCCGTCTCATCAAGCAGCTCGATGTTTAAAACCCCATGTGGTTTGTACAATTTATTGTCTTCAGGTGTACCGTACCTCTAACAGCATTGGAAGGTGTAAGGGCTTTAGAAGTATTTCATGACATGTAAAAGTAACTGCACCGGTCAGTAAAGCTACCTGCACGTTTGTGAGGTGTTAAGAAAGCATTTTGATGGTGTATGGTATGTCTCCGTGTCATTTATTTTCTTTTTTTCATTCTGTGATCTCTTGTCATTTACTCAACCTGTGTTCTACTTGTAGTGAATGCTTCTGCCTTGGCCTTTTACTTGGCTGGCAGTTTTGTGAAATAAATAAAATTGTGACTTTGATTTTGTCCTTTCTAACATCATCTGTGCTTGTGTATTCTTATGTAGATTTTGATCTCGCATTCGCTTATTTTGCATTGTTCTCTGGGTGTGATTTGAATTATTTTTGCCTCATTCCCTTTTACTGAAATAACCAGCAATTGCTTGACTCGAGAACTAGGTGCTGAAACCGAGCGCTAGTTTACAAGTCGGCACCAGGACGCTGGCCCAGGAGTCTAAAAGGAGCGTAAATCGTAATGAAACCTGGATTTGTTTTAGTATGAACGAATAATAGAAAAGATACAGACACTCTGATAAAATTACGGAGTATCAAAACTAAACGAAAACGGAGTTCTCATTTCTAAAAACGGTTTCATCAAATAAAATAACGAAAATAGTATTTATTATACGCTCGGAAAAGAGCGGCACCGCGTAGCCCCGTAGCCAAAGGCCCGCGGTGTCGCAAATATTTACATCATGCACAGAAATACGTAGCGATTTTTATCGTACTGCAAGCAGCTTAAAAGTGCTAGCTTAGCATCAACTACATCAACACTTCCCCGATTAGAAAGAAAACAGTATCTTGCTTTCTAGGCCGCCAAATTGTTTTTAGCGCCCGTAGGCCAAACCCTCCCGAAAGCTCGCCAAGGACACGTATTAAAAAGTAGTCAATCATTTGAAATCGTGGAAAATAAAATTGCAATTTGGCGGTTTTATATGATAATTAAAAACGACTTGCAATTCCTGTGAAGCCGAACACTCACGAGACACTGACCTAATGCAACTCGGTAGGGACGATTATCCAAAGTACTTTCGGGATGCACGGTTGGACGAACAGATCTAGAGCGCCTTCAGGACGGTCGGATACAAATGCAGGCTCTAAATGAGGTCATTGCCACACTTATATGACGAGAAAAGTCCACACGATCGGCAACTCGCCCGCTCCAGCTGTGAAGCCGAACACTCACGAGACACTGACCTAATGCAACTTGGTAGGGACGATTATCCAAAGCACTTTCGGGATCCACGGTTGGACGAACAGATCTAGAGCGCCTTCAGGACGGTCGGATACAAATGCAGGCTCTAAATGAGGTCACTGCCATACCTATATGACGAGAAAAGTCCACACGATCGGCGACTCGCCCGCTCCAGCTGTGAAGCCGAACACTCACGAGACACTGACCTAATGCAACTTGGTAGGGACGATTATCCAAAGCACTTTCGGGATCCACGGTTGGACGAACAGATCTAGAGCGCCTTCAGGACGGTCGGATACAAATGCAGGCTCTAAATGAGGTCATTGCCACACTTATATGACGAGAAAAGTCCACACGATCGGCAACTCGCCCGCTCCAGCTGTGAAGCCGAACACTCACGAGACACTGACCTAATGCAACTCGGTAGGGACGATTATCCAAAACACTTTCGGGATCCACGGTTGGACGAACAGATCTAGAGCGGCTTCAGGACGGTCGGATACGAATGCAGGCTCTAAATGAGGTCACTGCCATACCTATATGACGAGAAAAGTCCACACGATCGGCGACTCGCCCGCTCCAGCTGTGAAGCCGAACACTCACAAGACATCATGAAAAGGGAACAGCGCGAAAATAAACGAGGGACAAGAAGAAGAGGTAACGACAGACACGGCGCTGACTAGCAACTGAAAGTTTATTTGTGCACAAGACACGAAATAAACAGGAAGAAAACACATAAACAACCCGTCACAATAGATCCACTCACACGCTTATCTGCTATCAAACGAACTTGCCACAGTTCAAGATAAATTTAACTTCGTCACCCCTCAGTGCTAAGGACGGGGCACTGACACACTCTTCCTCTCCTTTCACAGATATAAAAAATGCTTCATCAATTTCCCTCACGGTTTTGTTTCTATGGCGGGCTAGAATTGTGATGTCATGGAAGCGTGGCTCACAGCCGCACCGGCTACAATGAATTGCGAGGTGGCCAGAGGGGGAGGAACGAAGGGAAAGGGAATGTTCCCTCGCCCTTACATTTATGCACCTCCCCGTCTGTCCTATGTAGACTCTGCCGCACGAGAGCGGGATCTGGTAGACCACCCCCGTGGCACACGTGACAAAATGGGTGCGGTGGTTGACATCACAGGCCACTCGAGGGGGACCGACTCTATTGACAGAGGTGCACAGTCGGGACAGCTTACGTGGCGCTGAGAAAACAACAGGCACATCAAACTTGTTTGCGACGCGCTTGACATTGTGGGACAGGGCATGAAGATACGGCACAGGTGCGAGAGTAGTCTCCAAGCGCAGATTGTTAGGCTGATTTCAGCAGGCTTCCTTCTGGGGGTCATAGTGGGCATTGCTGAGTTCTTGCTAAAAAAGTTCAGGGGTCCAGCTGGCCCAGAAGTACGACAAAAACCAGCGTTGAGACCAGTTGTTGTGCCGTATCTTCATGCCCTGTCCCACAATGTCAAGCGCGTCGCAAACAAGTTTGATGTGCCTGTTGTTTTCTCAGCGCCACGTAAGCTGTCCCGACTGTGCACCTCTGTCAATAGAGTCGGTCCCCCTCGAGTGGCCTGTGATGTCAACCACCGCACCCATTTTGTCACGTGTGCCACGGGGGTGGTCTACCAGATCCCGCTCTCGTGCGGCAGAGTCTACATAGGACAGACGGGGAGGTGCATAAATGTAAGGGCGAGGGAACATTCCCTTTCCCTTCGTTCCTCCCCCTCTGGCCACCTCGCAATTCATTGTAGCCGGTGCGGCTGTGAGCCACGCTTCCATGACATCACAATTCTAGCCCGCCATAGAAACAAAACCGTGAGGGAAATTGATGAAGCATTTTTTATATCTGTGAAAGGAGAGGAAGAGTGTGTCAGTGCCCCGTCCTTAGCACTGAGGGGTGACGAAGTTAAATTTATCTTGAACTGTGGCAAGTTCGTTTGATAGCAGATAAGCGTGTGAGTGGATCTATTGTGACGGGTTGTTTATGTGTTTTCTTCCTGTTTATTTCGTGTCTTGTGCACAAATAAACTTTCAGTTGCTAGTCAGCGCCGTGTCTGTCGTTACCTCTTCTTCTTGTCCTTCGTTTATTTTCGCGCTGTTCCCTTTTCATGATGTCTAACCAACTCGCCCAACTTTATGTGTTGTTACTCACAAGACACTGACCTAATGCAACTCGGTAGGGACGATTATCCAAAGCACTTTCGGGATCCACGGTTGGACGAACAAATCTAGAGCGGCTTCAGGACGGTCCGATACGAATGCGGGCTCTAAATGAGCACACTTGTCTGACGAGAAAAGTCCACACGATTGGCATCCCGACCGCTTCAGCTGACCGAGACGTCGAGGCGCTTGGGAAATTCCAGAAGGCGCCTCCGTCGCAAACCGGAAGTTAGAGGTGGGGTAAGGAGGGTTTTTAGAGGAGAAGGAAAGAGCCTGCGCCACTTTTTCCAGATACAGGGACCTTAGGGGAACCTGGTCGTCGGCGCACAGCGTTTGCAGCGGCGAGGACCCGAAACATGGTTTTCAAACCCGACGAGAAAAGAATCGGTAGCCGGAGGACCGCAAGACGCACGAGCGGATATTCCATCGCTCGGGACAAGTGTGTTTGGGCGTCTCGCCGCAGCGGGGCGCCCGTCAGGTGGCTCTCCTCTTATCCGTTGTCTGCCGCTCTATCTTTTCCATTTCGACGGCCACTTCTCGCGGCGATCTGCAAGGCTTTGACAGTATAGAGGACGCTATGATACAGCTCTGTCGAGCATGCCCCGGACGCTCAATGACGTACACGTGAGTCGAAGCGCGAGGGCGATGAACTCGAGACGTAAACAACACCTCACATGTGAGACACCCGATATAACAAAGCCCATGACTGTGAATAGTTAGCAATATGACACAGGAAATTCGCAACATAATAGAGCGCGCCGGTTTGAACGGTGGACGCATTTGCAAGTGGCCTGCTATAGGAAACACGCTTTATGAAATTGTTTCTGCTGCAGCGCTTGTCGCGAATTATTCCCACGTGGTCACCAAGAATTAGAGACTTTGGCCAGGACCTCCGCGATAATACAAGAGCCTCTGGCGCCACCCCTAAAACTTCGATACATCCGGCGATCTCAAGATGCGCTGATTGAACAACGAAGTCAGATTGAACGTTGACACAGCCCAAGTAGTACCCCATTTAGCTTTGGCGTAAAGCAACTCATTGTTAAGAAAAGAAAACTTTCAGTGAGAAACAACATTTGTGGTATATGGATACTGCCTAAGCTTAACTGTAAAAAAAAATCTTTTTGAAGAGCTAGAAGACGTAATGTAGTTCGTGTTAATTTTCAAGGTCGTTCGCAAATTTCTCTAAGTGCTTCTGGAAAAAGTGAAAAATACCACTATAGTCGTTAAGAACTTAAAAAAGGCCAACCTTGACAAGACAAGCTTGACAATTCAAGTAAAAAATATCACTATAGTCGCTTAGAACTTAAGAAAGGACAAGCTTTGCAAGTCACGAGCACCGTGTGGTTTCACTGCAGTCAATGAGATTGCCGCATTAAGTGATAAGAAGAAACTAATCACGAAGCAAGAAACGCAAACTTAATAAGCCACAGCCTGCGTGTATTAAGCCGTCAGTAACAATAATTACTAGTAAACCTTGAGAGCGGAATAAAGACCACACCCCCTCAATTCCCTTCAAACACTTCAGCTAAACAAAAATTTAAAACACACACACACACAAACACACACACGCATGTGACGCAATAAGAAGGAGAAGGAAAAATGAAACGGGCGATATAAAGTCAGATGGCGCTTCCCATTAAGGAAGACAGTCCACCGGATGTCCGAGGTGCACCCGAGCAGCAGTTGAAAGCCAGTTCCGCCGCGGCGGGTCGAGTAAAGAAGGCGGGGACGGAAGGGAATCCGACCGCAGGTGCACCAATTCCCAGAGCCAGTTAACGCGGCAAGCGAGGCGGGAATTGCGTCTGTGTACGGCGAGCAGACTTGCTTTCGATTAGCACCCGCCGGGCCGGCGGAAGCTAGGAAAAGAAGCGGCCGCACATCGAAAGATGGGTGGGGGGTGCACCGCCGCGCGTCGGCATGCCACACACAGACCGCGCGGAAGAAAAACGAGCCACGGGCGCGCGTGCCCGCGCGCGCACGGAATGTGCATGGACGCAGCTGTTGTTCTCCGTCGTCTGGGAGTCCTCCCTTCTCTTCCTCCATCATCGCGGTATGCGTACACTTGTCTGCGGAGTCAGGAACCTCAAGAGAGAGAAAGAAAACAAAAAAGAAGCGAATTCGCGAACGTCAAGCTTCCGACGTTCACCAACGTTGTTGTTACTATTGAATGGATTACCCTTAACAGGGCGGCCCAAAGCTGTGCGCGTCAGAGGCGTATATTGGGAGAGTTTGGCCAATAGGCGGAGCAAAGGCAGCCGCCAGTGCCGAATATTCCCCCCGCGGTTAGAGCGTAAACTAAATATGTGACAACGTGTCGTCCAATCAGCAAACCGCGACGTCACGATATTGGAAACAACATTTTATGCGTGAAATAGAAGCGTTCAACCTCGCAGCAGCACGACGGCGACGACGACGACGTTTAGAGGATGCCACACCGGACGTCGGCGGTGCCTCAGTCTAAGCCCTGGGTCTCGGTACCTCGGAGGCGGCAGCTTTCTGCTTTGACTGGCTACTGATGCTTCGACCCCAGTGAGCGACAGCACCATCATGCTCCTGGGGCTCCTTAGTGCAACCGTGCACCGATCGAACGGCAGGCTGCAGATTCCCTTGGCCCGCTGCTGACCCACCTCAACGAAATGTGGACATCTTCAAATTGGACTGACATCCTCCGCAATAGCAACAATCCATCTCGTCGTCATCTTGCATGTATTTACTCATCGCATTATCATGTTCCTTAGACGCGGCACCGTGGGCCTCCATGGTACGGGCTGTTGCCTTTCTGCGGTGCCGCCGCTCTCCAGAGCCAAATACAGATGTTATTATTATTATTAAAACAGTGCAGAAGGTGGGGCGCGCGAGCGTCTTGAGACGCGGTTTGCTCGGCTCGGGTTGAGACGGTCCCGCACGGCTCGTGCGCTGGCTTTGTCAGTGCTTTCCTTCCCCCACACTCTAAAAAACGCCCGTGGTTTACTTTCCAGCACAACACTCGGAGAGCCAATCACCGCAACTTACGGAGGCAGCTCAGCGAATGACAATGCCGAAATATATGTTTAGACCAAAAAACGCAGTCTGAGTTGTGACATTAAGCAATGCAAGTGTGAAGTTTTGCATTGCTCAATGTCACAACTCAGACTGCGTTTTTTTGGTCTAAACATATGTTGCGACATCCTCATTCGCTGAGCTGCCTCTGAAACTGGCGGTGATTGGCTCTCCGAGTTTTGTGCGGGAAAGTAGACGAACGGACTTTTTTTAGAGTGTACGGTCAGCCATATCACTGGTGGAAAGAACCACATCCATCGCCGGAGCGGCAACTGAGCTAGGCGGCATTCCAAAGCAGCGCGGCGCCTGCTCGCCTCTGACTCCGCGCCAGCTGTGCGGCGCTCGTATTGGTCTGAAGCGCTGATGTCAGCACGCGTCACCATCTCATTGTCTCCCCGCCGCCTTGGTGAGGCATTAGGAAGAAGTTTCAGTAGACCGTTTTCGAGCTCCGACTACGGTACACAATAGCAATACGATGCACGCGAAAAGGCGCCGGTGGAGTAGGGAAACTCCTTAATGAATCTGTAAACAGGATGCCTCCTCACGGGAGATCGGCGGCCGAGGGTCGACATCCGGCTGCCGAGCAGATCGGACGTGCGATGGATCGCTTTTCAGGAGAGGCGGTAACGACCGGTCATGACCGGGGTGAATAGGACAAGGGCACTACCGCCTGGAATGACTGTTTACTTGCCACGTTACCCATAGGAGTAATGCTGAAGAACAGCATGGTTCTGCACTGACACCAGCGGGCGGCCATACCGCGCCGAAGACTTCGTACGACCGTTGCAGCAGGTTGGAGTGCTGTCGGGGTAGGCCGGACTTGGGGCCTACTAGAGCCACTAAATGAGCTGCGCTTAGAGTATTGGCACTCTGTTCCCCAACATTTTGGTGCTTGTGCAGAGTAGACTCAACTGCCGATCGTCATGATTCAAAAGTGCGACTTCCTCAGCATTAGATTCGGTGTCAGGAAGCTCAAATAATTTGCTTTGTTCTGTCGCGAACTGTTTAAACATTTGTGGAGGACGGAAAAGCGTTTCCTGTGGTTTCAGATAAATCTTCAGATAACTGGCAACCATGATCTTAAGCCACAATATGAACAAGTGTAATTACTCTGAAGCGTAGCTTATTTAGTGGCACTAGGGCCTACCAGGTGGGACACGTGTGGCTCCTCAAGATGAAAACGCCAGAGGCCAAGAAAAATCCAGGTGAAGGGGCATCGCTGCCTGACGATTGACCCATACCGGAGGGAGGTCACGGCGAAACTCCATTGGGTGACCTTTGACATGCCCATCGAGGCTGTCGGCCGTGCAGTCGAACCGTACGGGGAAGTGAAGAGCATCGTACGCGATATGTGGAAGGTGCACGGTCTTGCGGGCGTCGAGTCTACAACGCTGTCGGTCGCTCTAACTCTACACCAGGACCTAACACTGGAGAGCCTGCCACACCAGCTCCGAGTCTGCGGGGGCAGAATCCTCGTGGTAGTCCCCAGGAGTGCGCCAGTTCGCCTACGTTGCCGACGTAACGGGCACATACGGCGCGAGTGTAAGGCGCCTTGGTGCTCCGAGCATCGTGGTTTTGGGGAACGAGATAGCGGACTGCAACCGAACGTACGCCCGGGCTGCAGCAGTGCACACTATACTGGCAGAGGCGTCAATGAGGAGATGATGGACGAGGTCGAGGCCGAGGATGCTGCAAGCGCGGTCGGGGGTGCGTCCGGTGTCGGTGCGCACGGTAGCAGTGCTCAGCAACTTACTGCGGCACCGAAGACTAACGACGAAGAATGGCAAGAAAGGGTGGAAACTACGCAGACAACGTCGGCGACTCAAAGCAGCGAAGGCAGGGTTGGGGCAGTACGTGCTACAACCAAGACTTCCGAGGGCGAGAGCCCTGGAAGCGACATGGACACCGACCTGGCGACGACCTAGCGACGATTCGAAGGGGCTACAGAGACTGGGACTGGACCAGGTGAGCAGCCTCGGCAGCGAATGGAAACGGTGTGGGCTGCCGTCAAATACAATAAAAGTGGCGGCGGGTCTCCAAAGTGGTCGTTGTCGTCCCCCATCTGGGGATGGCTGGCCCCTTCAGTAAAAGTTCATCTTTTGGCATGAAGGGCTCTCTGTGCGAGCAAGCTAATGACCACTCCCATCCTTGAACGGCCATTGCGTGTCGCCATGTTGAATGCTAGAGGGGTAAGCGATAGACGTAAACGGTACCAGCTAAATCGCCCATTTATTGAGCAAGAGCTCGACACCATGACAATACAGGAGACAAAGATGGATAGCGAAGAGCGCACTGAGAGCATGTTACAACCTTTCACATCGCGGTATAACGCATGCGTAAGCCATGCAGTAGGAACTTCCAGAGGGTTGCTGTATGTTTTTAAAGAATTCGATTGGGATAACTGAACAGTCTGCTCTGACGTGTCAAACAGGCAAGCTTGGGATCTGTGATTTTTCTTTTTCTTTGTCTGACTGGCGGGTAATTTGTCTATATGTGCCGAATGCGGCAGAGGACCGTAGGTTTTTTGTTTTTTTTTTAATTCGTTCATGGTTACTGTGTTTGGTTGCGGAGTGCTATCATCATCATCAGACAATAAACATGGCGGTTCAGTAAACGTGCAGCCTCGTGTGCCTCCTATAAAAAGACGCACAAAACATGGTGTCAGAAGCGGCAAGAAGTGCGAAACGACTCGCAAACAAGTAACAAGAACCACTGAGCGACGAACAAGCTCCGTGAGACCGTAAGTGCGCCGCGAGCGAACGACCGCGACGACGTGACGACGTTGCCCGACCGAGACAATCGCGAGCAACATGGCGATCGAGCCACCAGAAAAAATGTGCCTCACCGGAGACCTTCGTGCCAACTGGAAGTCCCTCAAGCAACACTTCGAACTGTACGTGACAGTGACAGGTCAAAAGAACAAGTCAGACGAACGAAAGGTTGCACTGCTGCTGACTCTAGCGGGATCAGGCGTCATCGACGTGTACAACACGTTGGACTTCGGCGAGCCGACAGCGACCGTTTCGGAACCGGGAAAAGTGCTCAGCGTTGTGGAGGAGAAGTTCGACAACAAGTTCGCGCCCAGAAGAAACGAAGTGTACGCCCGATACCTACTGCGATGCCGGAAGCAAGAGCCGGTGAAGCCTTCGATGCGTTCCTCACAGATCTCAAGGCGAAGGCGAAAGACTGCAACTACGAAGGGCAGCGAGACAAGATGATCCGCGATCAAGTCATTTTTGGGATCAACAATGAAGAGGTCCGCATGAAACTGTTGAAACTGGAGGACCCAACGCTAGAGACTGTCGCAAAGGTATGCCTCGTGCACGAAACGTCGGCGAATCAGCTCAAAGCATTCAAGCAGGATCCCAGCATGACCAAGCAAGAGACAGATCCTTTGCACGCCATGAAGACGACCAAACCCAAGCAGCACGCTGTGAAGCTATCACCCACCAAAACGTGCAGGTACTGTGGAAAGGCTCACGTTTTCAACAAAACTGCATGCCCTGCATGGGGTAAAGAATGTAGCAAGTGCAGAAAGAAAAATCACTTTGCTAAGCAATGCAAGTCGAGAGACAGCGTCCGAGCGATACAAGAGAGCAACTCAAGCTCTGAGGAAGTACTCTCTCTGCAGAAGAAGGACGGCATCTTTGTTGTGCTTTAAATGAGAGACAACGGTGAGAAGATCAAATTCCAGGTCGACAGTGGACCATCTGTGAATGCGATTCCTGAAACGTTTGTGCGAAACAAGAAGCTTGAAGAAGCACCCTCGCACTTGAAGGTGTACAACGGAACAACCATTGTTCCAAAGGGCAAGTGCAGACTCCATCTCAGAAATCCAACGACACAGAAGAAGTACTCGATTGAGTTTGTCGTTGTGGACAAGCACTTTGCACCACTGCTGGGAAGAGAAACCTCTGAAAAAATGTAACTGATCAGTATCAACTACGATCTTGTCTCAACTGTCCAGAACAAGACGATGTCACAGCAAGAACTACTGATGAGCAAGTACCCAGATGTCTTTGGAGACGAACAAGGTTGCTTTCCTGGTCAAGTGCACCTGAAGGTCGAACCGTCGGTTGAACCTCAGACATCGACTGCCTGCAGAGTACCAGTGAGCATCAAACCGAAGCTACAGAAGCTGCTCATGGAACTAACGGCAAAGAAAATCATCGCCAAGGTTGATGAACCTACACAGTGGGTCAGTCGCATGGTTGTTGCCACCAAGAAAGACGGTGAGCTGCAGATTTGCATTGATTCACAAGTACTCAACCAAGCTCTCAAGAGGGAACGACACCCGTTGCCAATCCTGGAGGATGTGTTGACAGAACTGACTGAAGCAAGAGTATTCTCCAAGCTTGACCTGCGCAACGGATACTGGAGCTGCATGTTTGACCCGGAGTCTAGCCTGCTCACGACCTTTCAAACGCCATTCGGACGACACAAGTGACTTCGCCTACCGTTTGGTTTAACAGCTAGCAGCGAAATTTTTCAAAAGCGGCTGCAGACTGCATTGGACGGCCCAGAAGGTGTCACCTGCGTGGCGGACGACATCATAGTGTACGGAAAGGGCCCCAACAAAGACGTTGCCCAGAAGAACCACGACAAGAACCTTTACAGTCTTATGCAGAGATGTGGTGAACAAGGCATTTGCATCAACAAGTCCAAGCTTGAACTGAACGCTGAAGAGATTACTTTCATGGGTCACAAGCTGACATCACGTGGATTGGAGATCGACCCCGACAAGGTAAAAGCCATTGTGAACATGGATGCACCTTCAGACGTCAGTGGAGTCCTGCGGTTTTGTGGAATGGTGAACTATCTGGCAAGGTTTGTGCCAGGTATATCCGACATCATGGAGCCACTCAGGAGACTGACAGCTAAGAATGCAGAGTGGGCGTGGACTGATGGGCAGGACAGAGCATTCAACAAAGTGAAAGAATTGCTGTCCTCTCCACCAGTTCTCAAGTTCTATGATTCATACAAGGAACTCCCAATACAGTGTGATGCAAGTGAGAAAGGCTTGGGAGCTGTTCTGCTGCAAGAGGGCTCTCCAATCTGCTATACCAGCCGAGCTCTGACAGCAACTGAGAATAGGTATGCCCAGATAGAGAAAGAGATGTTGGCCATCTGCTTTGCTCTAAACAAGTTCCACCAGTATACCTTTGGCAGACATACCACTGTGATCTCCGACCACAAGCCACTGCAGAGCATCACAAAGAAAGCCCTGGACAAGGTACCTAAGCGGCTACAAAGCATGTTGCTGCAAGTGCAGAGATACGACTTTACAGTCAAGTACTGCCAAGGAAAACAATTGTTTGTGGCAGATACGATGTAAAGAGCCTACTTGAAAGACACAGGTTGTGACTCACCTGCAGAGGAAGTCAATGTTGTCTGTTGCCGGCGCATAAAGCCTAAAACGCTCGAAACAATCAAGGAACAGTCCCGAAGTGACCAACTGCTGCAAAACCTGACACGATTAATCCTAAAAGGATGGCCAAGAGAGAAGTCTAGTCTTCCGGAAGGAACCTCTGCATACTTCAACTTTCGTGACGAACTTGCAGTTGAGGACGGTGTGGTCTATAAGGGACAGAGAGCAGTCATACCTCTGAGTATGCGTGCTGACATAAAGCAAACTCTCCATGCGTCGCACCTGGGGATCGAGAGCTGCCTTCGAAGGGCAAGGGAATGTGTTTTCTGGCCCGGAATGAACGCTGAAATCAAGGATTTCATCCTGTCCTGTGAGGTGTGCCAGAAGCACAGCCACGCGCAACCGGAGGAACCTTTGATGCCTCACCCGCAGCCAGCGTATCCATGGGAGAGAGTCGGCACTGACATCATGGAATACAAGAATCGGAACTTCCTTGTGACTGTCGATTACTTCAGCAACTTCTGGGAGGTGGATGAACTGACATCAACTACAGGTTCAGCAGTCATCAGGAAACTCAAAGCACATTTTGCCAGGTATGGCATACCTGCGGTGCTCGTCAGCGACAACGGTCCTCAGTTCGCCAGTGCTGAATTTGCTGAGTTGGCTACTCAGTGGCAGTTCATACACAGCACCTCAAGTCCAGGTCATGCCCAATCCAACGGAATGGTTGAATCGGCTGTCAAGACTGCAAAGTCGCTTCTCAAGAAGGCTCTGAGAGTGGTCACGATCCACAGTTGTCCTTTCTGGATCACCGCAACACCCCATGTCACAGCAGAAAGGCAAGCCCAGCAAAACTACTGATGGGCAGGAGGACTCGAACCACACTACCGACAACAAATGCACTCTTGAAGCCACGCACTCTAAACCGACAAACAGAGTGGAAGAACAAGACAAGACGGATGCAAGACTACTACAACAAGACTGCGAGAGAACTCCCAACTCTGAAGAAGGGGGACACCGTCAGAGTTCAACCGTTTACCCCTGGATCACAATGGGAAAAAGGTACGGTCATGGAACCTGTGACAACCAGATCGTACAACGTAAACATCCACGGCAAAACACTGAGAAGGAACAGGGTACATTTACGACAAGTTCCTGCGCCTGCCCAAACGGCAGCAAGCCCAATGAAGAATCCAACAACTATGCAAGAGGTAACTACTGGTACAGACGCTGCTGATACAGCGTCAGAGCCAGCACCAGTCACACTGCATGAATCGGCGAGCAATCAATCACCAAAGATGGCGGATAGTCGGAAGGACAGCTCACAAGAACCATCGGTACAGCGCACACCCCGACCTGTTAGGAAGAAGCTGTTACCGCGACACCTCAGTGACTTTGTAGTGTCATAGTTGAGACTGTCTTCTTTCCCTCAAAGAAAAGAGGATGTTACAATATGTTATAGTTTCGTTTTGACTTTGGTTGCTGAGTGCTATCATCATCATCAGACAATAAACATGGCGGTTCAGTAAACGTGCAGCCTCGTTTGTCTCCTATAAAAAGACGCACAAAACAGTATGTGTGAACCAGTCTTGGGTAGTAACGCGTTACGGTAACTTCGTTACTTTTTTGATAACTTGTAACTGTAACGAGTTCCTTTTAAAAAAATGTAACTTGTAACTGTTTTTCTATTACTTTTTCTGAAGTAACGATGAAAGTAACGACGTTACTTTCGTCGTTCCTTTCCAGTTTTTTATGAAAAATAAATCATTGAACGAGTACAATCTAGCTATTCCTTGCACTTTACAGATTGTCTGTTCCAACATTTTGAGCGTCAAGTTGGCCTTTCACAAATTTGTGAATACGTTCTTTCTCGCGAGTCACATCCCGAATATAGCCACGGGTAGATTTGATGAAAAAAATTTGTTATCTTTACGCACGCGCTTGTACTTTGTGACTGAACCTTTGCATTTTATCTTGAAGCACTATCAATGTTGAGGTCGTTCGTTTTTCTGCGCAAACGCTTTTTAATTGGGTGAATCAACTGTGAAACAACAATACACGCGGAGGGCACTGCGAATGTTTCGTATTTTGGTTTGAGCCACTGCTCCGGCGTGGTATCAACAGTCGAGGCAAAATATTATGCTGTTCGCGCGGGGTTTGTTTCTGGCTTGCCGGGAATGAACTGAGATATGTCCAGGGACTTTGTGAACTCAGCGCAACCGTCAACGAGCTATCAATGTGCTAGTGCTACGTCTGTACTTCGTTTCAGCTTCCGTCCGAGCGCAGCCAAAGCTACGTGTGGCCGAAGCCAATCACACGCTGGCAATAGGTAACGCGATCTCGCCTGCACTTTTGTATTACTCCGCTGCGCCGCTGGTCGTCCGCGGCGCCCGTGCTCGCCGAGTCTTTCGTCTGCTACGGGTGTATCAATGGTATCGTCTGCTACAGGTATAAAAAGTGCCCTTTCAAGTTCTGAAATGTAGTCACAGGGGATGTCAGTACGTAGGCTGGCCGCTGGCGTCTGCGTCCGAGTTTTCCACCTGTTCGGCAGAGTTTCGAGATGTAAGTACACATTGCAAGGTGCCCGGCCGGAGACCCGGCCGGAGACCCGGCCGTTGATGTGTCCTTGTATTGTCTGGATATACCAGGGCTCGAGGCGCAGTCCCTTCCACCAGCTTCTCGGCGTTCAATGTGATCGGCAGGTAAAGGGGTGCCCTGATTTCGCCGCGTATCAGTGAATTTTAGTGGCCCGGACGCTTTTCTTGTTTACAACGCATTCCCGGTGCGACGCGACCGAAGTCTCCTGCCAAATGTGAAAGTAGACATTCATCACGACCTCTCGCGCCTGACGCCCAAACGTGCCTTTGCGAAAGGACGTTTTGAAGCGACTCGGTGAGGAAAGCAGCGAAGCACATAATTCGGCCATTACGGGAACGAAATCACACACAAACCGGGCGCCGCAGCCGTGTTGCCAGCACATGTACGTGTTTCCACCAAACCACATGCATTTACATATATTAATAAAAACATAAACTTCAGATATTTAATTTCTTTAGTTGCAAATCATTCCCAGCAGTACATATCTGGAATATTGTGCAAGTTTACGCACAAAACAGTTATTTTAAAAAAAAAAATTACTTTTGCGGACTACTTTGTGGTGCGTAGGAATGCTCTTCTCAAAGTTCCGAACCGTCCCTCAGCCTTTGGCTGCGCTCGGACGGAAGCTGAAACGAAGTATAGTGCTGGGTCCGCGTTTGCCCCCGTGCAATTCCTTCCAGCACGCCAGGAAGGGCAGGGGCGTCTTCGCCATCAAACTAGGGAAACGTTCAGGCACTAATTTCGAGAAGCAACTGCTGCTAAGTTACAATATGAAGTGAAAAGCGCACTTTTAAATTTTATACAATAAAACTTGGTGAGGGGCGTTTTCTAGTTTTTTCTAAATGTTTTCTGTTATAGAAAAGTAACTGAAAAGTAACGTCGTTACTTTTTAAAAGTAACTAACTCGAATGAGTTACACTTTTGTTGCGATAACTGTAACGGTAACTTCGCTACTTTTTTACTGAAGGTAACTAACTGTAACGAATTACGTTTTAAAGGTAACTTGCCCAATACTGGCGTTAACGTAATGTTATTTTGCTCGGCGATTTAAATGTCCTTGTTCGGCAAAAGATAAGACCGGAGTGACTCCGTACAGAGATGCTAGCACTGGGATATTGAATGACATCGTCCACGAGGCAAGACTTGCTGACGGGGCAGAATGCATCGGTCAAGCGGGGACTGTACAGTATACTCATCTCGAAAAGGTCAACCACGCTCGGCTAGACAGAGTTAATGTTTTATTAGACCTAGTACCAGTTTGCAATGACTATCGAGTACTTCCGGTGTCATTCAGCGACCATTGTTTAGTTTCTTTTGTGTTGGGTGCCACGAGTGAGTGACCAAAGTTTTCCTGGGAACTATGGAAATTGAACTGTCGACTTCGAGACGACGAGGGGCTTACGCAATTGACACGAGGCCTCTTGAACAATTAAAAAAAAAAAAAAACGTTCATGGAATTACGGAGCTCAATGGGAGGATTTTAAACAAGAGTTTAAAATGATAGCCATAGAAAAAGCCTGTGCTTATAAAGTCACTTCAGAGACAAGGGGAGACGATCATGCGTAGCATTTTTCAAACGCTCATCAGAGAAGAAAGCAAGTCACCGGGCGAGTTTTGAAACGACATACGTAATTTGAAGGAAAGGGTGGAAGCCCTTGATCAAGAGCGCTATCACGGAGCTCTTATCATTGCACGAGCAGAGAAGTTCGCCGTAGGTGAATTCCTGTCAAAGAGGGCGTTTGGCATGAAAACAAAGTTATGCACGAAAGAACACAAACAGTGAGATTAAAATGGAAGGAAAGATTACGAGCGACCAAAGAGACATTCAAAAAGTGTTTTTTGAGTACTATTCGGAATAGTTCGCGCACAGCCTAAAAAAAAAATTGGGTTGTGTGTATGTTTATACAGCCTAGAACTTGGTCTGCCTCAACGGGCGACGAGTCTCCCAGCTGTAGATGAGCAATTTAGCCAGTGCGGTACAACCGCTAGCCTGGGGTCTTTAACGTGCGCGCACAGCCTAGTGAGTATGCAGGCATTTAAGGAAGAGTTCGTAGTGCTTTTTCCAAAGCTCAATGAGGAAACTAAAAAACAATTCTTGAGACGCCGATCACTATAACAGAAATAGAGAAAGTGTTAAACTTAAATAACAGAAAAAGAGAAAGAGTTAAACCCTAGGACAGTCACCTGGACCCGACGGCATTAGTGCGGCTTTCTATAAGGCCTTTAGACATTAAGTTACGCCAGTGCTATTCAGTGTCTTTACAGAGGCGGTGCAACGATATTCAATCGGAATGTTTTTCACTTTACACGAGCTTACTGGCACTAGTGGGACTCAAGGTTACACGCACGCAACGCCACTGGCCAAGAAACTCCTTTGTTGCGGTGTAATTTCAGAGACAAAAGGCGTTCATTTTCATTCAATCTCTCCTTTGCAACATTTGATGACGTAAAGGGGGGATCGCAGTACACCCATATGACGATATTTGAATGCTGTTCATAGATTGGACCCGAGCATTGCGTGGGCACTCGATTTTGGCTCGTGATAATTACTAGCTCGAGAAGCATTCGGGTAGTGGCCCGTGTCCAATCGCTGCAACGACGACAATAGCCGAGCCGGAACAATGTCTGGAACTCAGCGTGTGTCCTGTGCTTTGCCAACCCCAGCGCGTGGCTGATCAACATTGGCGGCATATAATCGGCTCCAGATCACCTGTCCGCTTGTTCTGACTGCGAGTTGAGGGGGTGAACGCTGCTCGTTTTTCTTTAATTTTTTACTGGGACTTCTATTGCGTGGGGTGAAAAACGAAAGCGTGTTTTAAAGGTCATTAACGTCAGGGATCCGTTCTAAGCTGGTGTTTTCGCAAAGTACAAAAATTGTTGCATCGCCCCTTTAAAGGGGCGGTGCAACGATTTTTGTATTTTGCGCAAATACAGCTTAGAAAGGATCTCTGACGTTAATGACCTGTGAAATACCCGTTCGTTTTTCACCACACGCAATTGAAGTCGCAGAAAAAAATTAAGAAAAACGAGCAGAGTTCACCCCCTCGACTCGCAGCCAGAACAAGCGGCCACGTGATCTGGAGCCGATTATATGCCGCCAATGTTGATCATAGCCACGCGCTGGGGTTGGCAAAGCACAGGACACGCGCTGAGTTCCAGACATTGTTATGATTCGGCTGTTGTCGCCATTGCAGCGATTGGACACAGGACACTACCCGAATGCTTCTCGAGCTATCGATTATCACGAGCCCAAATGAAGTGTCCACGCCATGCTCGGGTCCAATCTATGAGCCGCATTCAAATATCGTCACTGGGCGGTACTGCTACCGCCCAGCTACGTCATCAGGTTTTGCGAAGGAGAGATTGAATGAAAACACTCTGTTTTGTCCTTGAAATTACAGCGCAACAAAGGAGTTTCTTGGTCAGTGGCGTTGCGTGCGAGTATCCTTGAGTCCCACCAGTGCCAGTAAGCACGTGTAAAGTGAAAAACATTCCAATTGAATATCGTTGCACCGCCCCTTTAACGAGGTCTATGAAGTGAAGAGGCTACCACCCTCCTTTAAGAGATATCACACCGTGTTAACACCCAAGACCAAGGATGCCGTCAAACTGCGTTCTGTTACATTCTATAGGCCAATTAATTTAACATACGTAGATTAAAAAATATTAAGGAAGGTTTTGGCGCGACGGCTGCAAACAGTCATTACCGCAATTGTCGGTTCCCACAAAACGTGTGGAATTAAAGGACGATCAATCGCAACGAATATTCACACTGCTCGAAGTGTACTAGAATACTGTGACGCAACGAATGATAAGGTATCAATGCTCCAGATCGACCTAGAAAAAGCATTTGATCGCGTGTCACATGAAGTTATGCGGGCGATATTGGAACAAATAAACGTAGGCTCCGTAATAACAGAAGGTGTTTGCATGGTGCACGAGGGCTGCGGGTGAACGTATTATTATGCTTCGGTCTGTGCAACAGGGCTGCCCTCTATCTTCGCTTTTGTTTTGTATATACATAGTCTTTCTGCTTGAGCGTAGTCAAAAGCAACGTCATTCGTGGTTTCGCATTGCACGATTGCGAGGTGAGAATGCTGGCCTACGCAGACGATAACGGTGTTCTGTGCAAACAGAGATAGCCTGTACGAGAGGTCACAACATTAGCTAAACGTTTTTTTCAATAGAAGCTGGAAGTGCTGTAAACTGGGATAAGCTATGGGTTTTCGGCACGGGGAGTGGGATGCGAAACCAAGTGTGTTTGAAAGCGGCAAATGGGTCTCGTCTCCGGCGAAGTACTTAGGAGTGTCTCTGGAGAGCTATAGGGACAGTGAACCTTTTTGGGCGGTCTCAGGTGGTTGAACTGCGAGAAAAAGCTGAGAAGATAGAGGGGAAAAGACCTTTCGGTATTTGCACGATCCACTATTTGCAATGTTTTCCTAAGAAGTAAATTGGGGTATACACCTTTTTCGTTTAGCCTCGCACCCAGCCACGTCGTCCCCATATCCGGTATGCGTTCAAAAAAAAAAAAAAAAAGCAAGAGATTACAACCCCGAACAAGTACAAAAGTATAGAAGGGTCATAACAAGAACGACTGACGGTCGCAATTAAAATGATAACACATTCTACTGTCGAGGGGAGAAGTGACGTTTTCACGCATACCGGAAGTGCCAGAATTGAAGATGGCGGCGCCCACGTAGAAAAGGTGTATATGCTTCAGGTTTTGCAATGCTCCAGGGCGTATGTCTAAAATCTGCATCGGGTGTTTGCGGTCTTTCTTTGGGGCTCTTCCTATGAGCGTGCGAGCCGCACCAATCTTTTTCGCAGAGTGTGTGGTGGAGGCTTGGCGCTATCCCATTTGTATTTGAAGCAGCTGGCAGACAGGTTATTTTTCTTACGCAAAGTCAGACACCCGTTTTTGAGCACATTTTGTCAAGAGCAACTGTGTAATGTTCTGCCCGACTCATAACAAAGAAGACCAAATACCTCACTCAGGTATTCCAAAGAAGAGCACACTTTTCTGTGGAATACCTGAGTGAGGTCACTAGAAAAAAAGTGTACCGGGGTCTTGTTGATGTTACCTTGCCGATTCCACTGTACAGAGCTCTGTATTCGACAGGTCCGGGACAAGATGTCCTGAAGCGTGTAAAAAGAATGTCCGTCCCAACGTGCGCTAAAGGGGCCCTGCAATGACTTTTTTACTGGTTTTTAATTTGCACCGATCCTGAGCTCACTGAACGTAGTAACTTAATAAAACTTTTTTTCTCACATTTCGCTTTATTTTAAAAGTTATAGACAAAGTAAAATTACAAAAACAAGCAAAAAATAATCTGCTTCTTGACGTCCTTGGTTGCTTGAGTAGCCGTGAACTAGAGGAGGGGTGTGAGCTCAGCGAGCGCTCACGGCTGCCGCACTCCGTGTCGACGGCTCGAGAGGGCGCCACTAAAGCATGTTCTGAATAGGCAGTATGAAGTGGGCAGCCAGGGCGGCTCACATTGCATTTGCTGCGCGATTAAACACTAATTCAGCATGACACTTCATTGGCCACAAACACGGGATAAAGACCAGTTCAGATTCCAGAACGGGAGCCACTTCGCGCTGCCATACCGCGAAACGGTCAAACAGCAAGCCAAACCTGCGCCGAAGGCCTTCGGAACGCTCGGAATCGGTCGGATCCTCGAGTCTGTAAACGACCGCAGCGCCGCCGCGTACATCCGGGACCTTTCTACGCTCGCCGTTCGTCGGAGCCTGATCCCACTATTCCTTTCTAGTAGGCGCCGCCTTTTTTACCACTTGGTGGCGGGTATGTCGATGGGTCATTTCTGTTTTCCGGACTTTATAAACTGCATTTGTTTCTTTTCTGATCTAAAATACTGAACAAAAACTACTTTCATAAATAATTGAAACGGTTCGCGCCACTTATATTTTGTATTTCGACTAAAAAGAAGCTTTGAGCGGCTCTGACCAGTAGTAGGCCCAGGACAAAATACCTCACATTTCGCGCGCTTTCGGTACCGTGGGTCGCCCCCGGAGGTGGAGGAGGTTTCCGCCAGTGGTTTCCGCGTCGTCCGGTTAAAATATGACGCACTGATATTAAGTTACTCTCTCCGTGCCCTCTGACTTGCCCGAACCATAAGAGACGTGGAAACCGCAAAAAAGGTAGACGCTTAAATATGATTGCAGGGCCCCTTTAAGGCGTCTTTTTTAAGCTGCACGCAGGTAATCTGCCGGTTAAAACCTGGTTGGTGGAGAGGGGTATGTTTGTAGAGTGGGGTGACCACTGTTTCTTGTGTAAGAAACCCGAGACTGTTGAACATGTTTCTTTGGACTATTGGGACAGTATATTTTTCTGGGATGTGTTACAGCGCACCTTGAAAAAGGATTTTCCGCTGGACCCCCATGGCATCCGGTTTCTAGCCGTGCAAAACGAAAATAGTGTGCCTTTTGATCTTGTCATGTTGCTCGGCCTTCCCAGCATATGGCGATGTCGCATGGTGGTCCGTCATGCGGATATTGACAGAAGGCCTGTGGGGGAATACTTTTCTGAGTCGCTTCGTTATGTTGTTGAAGTCTGAAAGATTCAGTCCAAATGTCCCGTCATGGATACCCACAATGGAAAAACTGACAGATATAAAACATACTTAACCGCGCCGCGTCAGTCGGTTAGCGATTGACAGGCTTTTAAAGTTATTGTGCTTTTGTTTGTTCCATTTCAAAAACGCCTTTAAAACAAGAACAAAAAAGAGATCGGTGGCCGAGTGGGCTAACGCGTCTCACTTCAGAGCGTGGAGCTAAAGCTTGCCCTGCGGAACCTCCTGGGTTTGATCCCCACCCCTTGCCCGTTTCTATCTGGATGAGTTTCGTACCGGCACTTGTTCGTGTAATCACTACTGCGTGGTGCACGTTAAAGACCCCAGGTTAGCGGTTGTACAGCATTGGCTAAATTTTTCATCTACAGCTAAGAGACAAGTCACCCGTTGAGGCGTACTATAGCATCAACGCTGTCTAAACATAGAAGCAACACAAGTTTTTGTACCTCCTCACCACCCCTCTCTCCTCGCGACCTCATGCATGGCACTGACGCACGGACTGACAGCGGCAGTTTTTTGTGAAAACGAGCGCTCTAATGCTAACGCACTAAAGAAATAGCTGACGCCGAGTATATTTTGACTCGTTGGACATTTAGTGTCGTTCAAAGCGTTTTACCTACGTGGACATTTCGTTTTATGGTTTCAAGCTCTGGCATATACAACTGTGTGTACGCATACGCGTACACACAGCATACGCATTTCGTATCATCTGATTATTGGCGGCGTCTTTAACCACAAAAGAACGCGAAAGAAATGCCCATTCTCCCATTGGCTGAGCGAAACGGCTCCTAGATAGCCATTGGCGGCCGCTTCACGATAGCGCGCGCTCGGCCGCCGCTCTCGTGTCAGGCGTTGCCGGAAAAGGGGGGGGAGGGGGGGGGGGGGGGGGGGGCTTCGGCTGCTTCACGAGAGCGCGCGCTCGGCCGCCGCTCTCGTGGCTGGCGTGGAAGGAGGGGGGGGGGGGGGGGGGGGGTTAGGGGGCTGCGGCTGCTTTTGCTCGCCGAGGAACATGGCGGCGCCTGAACCATCTATATCGTCGGCGGCTGCAACCTCGGCAGTAGCGGAACGTGGCCGTCCACGCCAGTGCACCGCAGACGAACTAAGGGAGTGGCAGAACGACATTTATGCTTTCTAATTCACAACTCATAAAAAGAGCTTAGGTGTCCTCAGAATTTTTCTTTCTGTTTAGCGTTCTTGTAAGTTCGAGAACCTTGTCGTCTGATCGAGTTACGAATGTTCTACGCGCCGAATGTTCTACGCCGAATGTCCCAGAAACCCACACATGTACAGGGTGTCACAAAAGAAAGTTTACACGGTCTTTTTTACCGCAAAAATAAACTAGGCATCGCCGAACGCTCATTCTCCGCCCTAAGGTAGCGCTAGAGGTCACAACCAGATGCCAAAGTTTCAGCTCGATCCGATAACTGAATCAAAAGTTATAAGTGATTTTCTGAAAATTTCAATGGGAAAATGGCGGCCGACGGAGTTTTCGAACACATGGGGCTCTATGGCACCAGAAACCGAAAACGGGCAAAAATGGGCTCCATTTTCCCATTGAAATCTTCAGAAAATCACTTATAACTTTTGATTAAGTTATCGGATCGGGCTGAAACTTTGGCATCTGGTTGTGACCTCTAGCGCTACATTTGGACGGAGAATGAGCGTTCGGCGATGCCTTGTTTATTTTTGCGGTAAAAAAGACCGTGTAAATTTTCTTTTGTGACACCCTGTACATAAGGGACTCCGCGTGGCAAGCCTGAGTCAGTCTCGCCCCAGCGTTCGATCCTGCTGTTTCGCCGCCATCGAGGCCTGCGACGCTAGCCTTTTTTCGTTCTTCAGCAACCCAGGTTCTGACGCCAGTTCTAGCAAGGTTCTACTAGGCTAATCAGCTGTTTGATTGGTTGCTTTCCACAAAGCAGTCACTTCCTTCACTGCAACTCAATCGATCCAAGAGGATCTATACTTCGTTTCAGCTTAAGTCCAGACGCAGTCGATGCTACAACCGCGAGCTCCGGGCTTTCAGCGTCACTGCCGAGCACGCGCGCTCGTGCAGCGCAGGCACTGTTCACGGCCACATGCTTGCGCTCGTAGCATCGGCTGCATCTGGACTTAAGCTGAAACAAAGTGAAGCTTTCTTGCTCGAGGTGGTGCCCACTCCCTCTTGAGCACGCGCTCGCGTATTTTACGCGAATGGACATTTTGAGTCGTTGGACGTTTTGACTCTGTCGACATTTTGACCTTATTGGACATTTTGTCTCGTTGGACGGTTTGACTCGGTGGACGTATAGACCTCTTTGGACATTTTGTCTCGGTGGACATTTTAACACGCATATCTCGTGACTAGCTGGAAATTTGGACTCGATGAACATTTTGTCTCTTCGGACGTTTCTACCACAGGCAGGCCATGCCCGTGTTTAATAACGTTATAGCCGCCAGCATGATGAAAACGGCAAGGAGATATTTCGGTTGTTCCGTCTCCAGCGCCAGTTTTCAATGATGCTTCGGCGTCTCGTGCGTTTCGAGCGCACACGCGCAACAAAAGCACGGCGGAAGGCAACAAGAGCGCGCTTGAGGCTCGGCATCCGAAAGAGACGCCCTGTCATTCTGCCAGGGACAACCACCGCGGATAGACAGAACCACGCCACTTGACGGCATTAGTTAAGATACAAGTGTTCTTTTGGGTGGCAACTCATTAAACTAACGGGAAACCATCTCAGTGCCTGACGAAGCACACATCTACTTTGTTCGCGTCAAAACGCAACAACCGGTTTTTTTTTTTTTTTTTAAATTGCGTTGCGTTTGTTTTTGATGATGCCCCACATCGCTACGCTGGAGCGACATGCAAGCTAGCGGACTCAACCAAATGCTACCAAAAGCGCCTCTTCCTCGGCAGAATCGTATCACGTCGGGCAAACCCGTCCACCCACGCCATCCTTCTCACGACAACAAAGAGGCGCAGAGAGGCAAAGCGGCGAACATGCATCTTCCATTTGCGACGAGATGGCCCCCCGACATCGGTCATCGGGCGCATCCATGTCTGCGTGCACGAAGCAACGACGGCAAAAAGAACAAACGACAGTTACAGAGTAGTACTGCACAAGAGTCCGTGAAAAAAACGTGCCCTGAAGCATCTGCCTGTCGGCAGCTCTGCAAGAAAAAATGAAATGTTAACAGCGATAAAAATTAAGCGAGCTTAGAAAGAGAAGCAAAGTAAAAGGCGTCGTCCGCCAGAGATGCCCTGAAAGGCTAGAAGGCGCTCATGCGCAGCCAGAGGGATTGCTTGTCTGCTTTTATATCCTCCGCGGTGTCGTCGACGAGAGCGCCGTTACTGTCCCATCGCTGTGTTTGCTCTCCGGAAACAAAGATGCCGCCTTAAGCCTTCCAACGGACATAATGTCTGGCCGCTTAGTGTGTCAACGAAAGTGCGGTTAATGTAGATTTTTGATACGGTTCGTTCTGTGCGAGCGTACAGGCTGCGAGTGGCACAGTATATGGCGCCGCACTCTTGCGCTTATAATTGGTCGCCTCTCGGTTGCATTCGTGCGCTACGGTAAATGTTTGCGCAGGTGTGAAATTTCCTTTGATTAACGGCTCACGACATATTGCGTGTTTGTAAATGAGCCTGCTTAACCGAGCTTTACTTGCGACACCGGCAGTGTAATGTAATTAATATTAGTTGGATAGCTGTTGGCCTGGAGGTTTATTTGTATTTAGCTAAAAAAGAAATAAAAGAAGAAACATCTCGGGGTTAACAACCTAACCCATGCGTGCTAACGGTGGCCAGCAAAAAAAGTATTCAATTTTTTTTTTTTTTTTAAGCGATATTAAAGCGATAGTTTTACGGGCGGCACTTTGCAAAGATTTTGTGCTCGTGGGCTCTCGTCGCCGTTATGGAGAAACCGCGTTCCCTCCGCTCTCGGCGCGAGGCCAGCGAAGTCATGTTTTCTCGTCGGCTGCGCAGAGCGGAGAGAGAAGAGAGGGGAGCCCCGGCATCCCGCCAGTAACGACGAGACGAAGGGACAGTCTTCCTGTCGTCTGCTTGAAAGACTCGTTTTCAAACATTACTCGCGTTATGCGAAATCTCACTTTAACAGTATCCAGTTGCTACGCGCGATGTTGGGTGGTTTTAGAAACGTCCACCGCGCTTACCCATTTACTTTACGGATCACCGAGCACTGGTGACACTAGTCAGTGGCATCCACGACGCGAACCACTACGGCAATCAGAATTAACCACCTCGCACCTCCGTCCTCAGGTACATGACGGCACCATTCCACCCCCGTTTCGCGACCGTGCTACAGCTATCATTTTCGTTTCTTCGCACATTGTGGACGAAAAAAATGACTTTCTTTTTTTTACTGTCAATCGTTTAGTGGCTAAGCCAGGAGTGGGTACAAATTTGGAAGGAGAAGAATGATAATAGACAGTAGACATTACAACAGAAAATTACACAATCATAATACGACTAAGAAATTATAACACAAAATTACGTAATCATACTACAAAGTAAGACATTGCAAGAGCAAATTGCATAATCACAATACAGGTTGTTTGCGGCTCTTCCGGCCGCCATGAAAGGGGGAGAGAAATGCTTCCGGTTCTTCTATGTTTGCCTTGTTTCTGGGTAAGTACGCGACGACTCTTTATTCACTAGCGAGCAATTGCGTGAGCGCCATGATTTAGAAATGCCCCGGTGTCATGCCTTTTAATGGCCGATGCGCACCGGCACGAACAAAATGTCACAAGTGAAGTTAATTTGATTATCTGGAAACGAGGACTGCCAACGACACCGCCGAGCCTATGTGATCAAGGACGACGGCATTAGCAGATGGTGCTAGCCGACTTTGATGTGCTGCCGACAGATGGCGCAACGCGACAAACGCGAGGATACGGCGTCCACGGGCACCTCGACCGACCATCTGAGTACATCGATAGATGCAAACCGGGCCATCACGGCAAGTATAAATGCAAGGTGACACGGTTCTCTGGAAAATAAACCTTGAATACCAAAGCAAATCAATACGTTAAAAAATCGTGCCTTGCTGAGACTAGCGTCGCTCGGAAGGAAGCGTAATAAAAACTTTCGGAAGACTGTCTGCTAAAACCAAGACACGGCTCTGCGACCCCTCCGGGGAAGCTCGGCGGGCTCGGCCCGATATCTTAGGCGCCTGGGGGAGGTAGGCGCCCATCGCGAATGCCTTGCCGTTCACGGAGTAGTCGAACGCGTTTAAGGACTTGTAAGTTGGTATATGAATCAGGCTGCTCCAGTAGGTAGTCGTGAAGATGCGCCCAGGATACCTTCGGTAGATTTGTCATTTCTTTGAAAAACAAGCGTTCTTTATTTTCATTCAAGAGATCAGAAAGGCATGTCGATGCAGTATAATTAAATTTCAGGAAGTACCGCAGTTACTCGTCGGTGATGAAACCTTTAAGGTACGCACTACTCACTGCGGGTCCTCAAAAACAAGCCAAAGCAATAGCCATTCAAAAGCAACATATACTCCCCCCGGAAGTTCGGCTGTGTTTGCTTTTGTTCACTTCCGCACACCCTGTATAGACATTAAAACATTACAAGAGCAAAATAAATATTGGTAATTCACACTAAGATATTACAACAAAAAGTGCATAAT
Source organism: Ixodes persulcatus (assembly GCA_013358835.2). NCBI lineage: Eukaryota > Metazoa > Arthropoda > Arachnida > Ixodida > Ixodidae > Ixodes > Ixodes persulcatus. The sequence goes on along the minus strand of JABSTQ010011322.1, from coordinate 17,265 downwards.
CACAATACACAATAAGACATTAAACAACAAATGACATAGCCATAATACACAGTAAGACATTACAAATGGAAATGTCCCATATGCTAGCAAACTATATCTCCTGTTGTTCCCGTACACGGTATAAAGCCTAACTTTCGATAAGTGTTCGCAGTATCCTTTAAGTTATGCCAGTCCCTCCCCCCCCCCCCCCAAAAAAAAAAGAAAAAAAAAAAGCGAGGGAATATTTTTACGTGTTTTGATACTTATTTTTAATCACGGAAGATCCCTCCCTGCCCATCAAAAGCAAAGTTAAGAGTTCGAAAAAAAAAAATAATGATCTCGTTACACGCGGCAACTGGCGTATAACAAACTGCGGGGAAAAAATTATTAACCCCATTGCCACGATACCACAGGAATAATAGAAACTCCAAGTGCGCGCCTTCAGGGCTGGAAGGAACGCTATTCCGCAGCAGAGTAGCGTGCGCTCGTGGGGGGATGATGGCGTGCAGGAAAGCCACACGATCCCGGTCCATACCCTTCTTACCTCTAAGCTGACCGTGCGTTGTGAGCTCCCCGCTCGTTGGACCACTCCTACGCCTCTTTCTTCGCCACGTGAGCATGCTCTCGCCCATACCCCCGAGCAGAGAGGGGAGCCAGGTGACGAAAGGAAGGCGATCGATAAGTTCGGCCAGCCCGTAGTTCCCATCACGCTGTCAGCTCAGGGGGGACCGGAGTCTATACGAATTCAGCTGAAGGCGGTGTGCCCTGAAGAGTGAAAACGGAGCACCCAAAAACTCAAAACGAAAACTGTATATAAAAAAAGAAGAAGAAAATACAATCTCGGAACATAATCTTTTCTCTCTGTCCATCGTTCATTCCTTCCCTCCTTCGGCTTCCCAGTTCTCGGTCGCTTTCTCTCGCCGATGCAATTTTCCCGGGCACCGCAACGCGATCCCATCTCGTCCGGGCCGCGGGGCGGGCGGACGCTGGGAAGCGCCACGCCCTGGGACGTCCGCGTGAAATATTCACCGACAACCTCGAAGCGTCACCCGAGACGAGTCCGCGACTGCGCCCGATACCCGAGACAGGGTTGGCGCTTTCCCTCGGCGAGGATAGCGAATCTCACCAGGCCGAGTAGAAAAGGACGTTTGTTTTTGTTAGAAGGAGACACATCGCAGGATAACTCGTTGACGATAAGGAACCGAAATATGCACGCTTGAGTGCATACTCCTTCGCCGGCTTGCCTGAAACGTGTACATTTTGCTTGACACTCAACTGCCCGCACCCTATTGAAGAACGGATGCCTAATACTGCGCAGTTATTGCCGATTCAGAAACGATATTCAGGGAAAAACACGGTTCGTGTACCATATATATCATGGTTGCGTCGCCGCAATATAACAGATATCCCGTGGACATCGGCAGAATCAAAATTGTACAGGCACAGTTTTCCCGATACAACGGAAAAATCGGAAATACTCGCACGACTTTCCCGACCCGAGGCGAATATCGCCCCAATATTGTGTGCTGCCTGAGTTCATATATGGTTCCTCCAGTAAGCACTCCAAAATTTGTATGAATTATATAAGGCGCATATAAGGAGTATATAAAGTCGTATGTGATTTTATATGCTCTCATATGTTTATTGAACATATCCATATAATTTATTTTTCACTAGGGGTATGAAATAGAAAAATAATTGATAGGACTGGCGCAAGGGTGCTTCGTCTCTGCACTCTCTGCGTACCATTCTGCTATCGCTGCGATGCTCTTAACAGAGTCTCACGTTCTACCCCTTTTCTGCTAGTTTTAAGCAGGTCTTCATTCGATACTGTTTTAGTCAATGAATTATTTAGAACCACAAGCAGGTGTTTAGTGGTCGAGATCTCAGCGCGAGGTTTCCAGTTTAGTTAACGTTCTGTCGCCAAGTATGTAGGCTTCAAATCTTAACACTCGTCAATACACTACAAAAGCGTCAGTGTAAATTCCTGCTGGAGGCAAGATTCCCAGAAGACTATTGGCCATGTTGCATCTTTTTTGTTTTCACATCAAGAATATGCCAGGCATTGATCGTATTATATAGAACAGAGAGCACGAATTCTCTGCTTTTGGAAGGTAATATATTTTTTTTCACGTTGCGCTTTCCAGCGCACTGACTGTACGGTCACAGTCTTTGCTATGTTTTAATTAAGTTATGGCAAAATAGCGCACAGTTTTACTTATCGTCCCAACGTGTAAGACGGCTGAATGTCATGGACACTATTTCAAACCGCCGAAGCAGCGTCAACATTGCGAACAGTGTTTTATGACGGTGATACTTCTCACCAAAAGAAGTACAAATACACTCCGTGTTGTAACAAGAAGAAAAAGACTCATCCAGCGCGCAACATTTCGACACAAATGTTCCATTCCATCGCAGAACCGCGTGTCAAAGATGCCGCTAACGAACGACCTCTCTATCCCAACCAAAGCATATAAAAAGAAAAACAACCTCAAAGCAAGAGAAACCATCGAACGCGGAGGATAGCTTCACGAGAGAAGTCAAGAAAACCTGCAACTTGCACTCAACTCGCGTTACCAATTAGACCCTTGGGGTTGGGGGGAGAAGGGAGTGGGAGTGCTCCTCTCCTCCCAGCTCCCTGGCCCTATATCGTCCATTTCGAAGCCAGTAGAAATATCCGGGACCCCCTCTCCTACTTCCTATTACCAACACTGCACTCTTTTCTCTCTCTCTCTCCCTCTCCCTTTCTCTTTACTTATTTTACTTCACCGGAAGTGACGTACCAAAGTCGAGAGCAAGCTCCAGCTTCGGATGGGGGCCATTTGTACGCCCCTCCAGTCCCGCTTTCGCTCGACACGAACAGCAATCTCGAGAAAGACGCAAACTAGACGGAGTAAATGGTATACAAAAAGAAGAAAGAAAAAAAAAAAAGTAAGACGGTACAGCAAACCGTTTTCAGCGCCGCGCCTCTCCGACCGACTGACAACAGCAGACTCTTTCTTCGCCTACATTGACGCTCCATCTCGCCGACGCCGCGGATGTTCTTCTACCGTCATAAACTTGCGCGCACTGCGGCGGCGGCGCCCGAGGCTCTTCGCCGTGGGAAGCAAGATGGGAATAGAAACAAAGTCTGAAGCATAAACCAAAGTTTCCCCCTTGCTTGCTTGTTTTCTCTCTGTACGTGTACATAAAGTAACTGGCGAAGTGCATGTGTCACTGCGTGAGGCTCATATCCGGTTCCGGGGCTAAACTCAAGTGCTTCCGGGGAGGCTAAGTGAATGTCGCTACTACACGAACGGGCGGGGGAAGCGCCGTGCGTGCGGGGAATAAGAGAAACAAGGGGTTAGCGTCGCTTCCCAAATGGCTTTCTCCAACGGTGAAGACATGTTGAAGTGCACGGGCCCACAAATATGCGCTAAAAGAAACGCAAAACACTGTACGGTTCTGATGGAGGACGTAAGCGCCAACATCCGCAACACATCGGCAATAACATGGGATTAGCATGACTAAGTTGTGTCACAACATGATCTGGCGCCGTAAAACGCGTCAAAGCACCCGACGGAAATTATAAAAATAGTGATACACGAACAAGCACCAAACACGCACTTCTCACGCCCATGCAGACACACGCAGTCGCACAATGATTCTCACAAAGATGGAAGCGGGCGACTTCCCAAAATTCTTAAAATTCAAGGTAGCTTCGGCACACAAATATAAATACCTTTCTGTAACGAGCAGCATTCACTAGAATGAATTTCATATGGAAACCACAACGCGTTCGGAAAGTCCTAGAATTCGTACCGAATTGGCCGAACTGATCGGGCGGCCGTCGAGTGTCAAGTGTAGACGAGAGCTCACGTCTGCATCTCTTTCCTTTTTGGGGGCAACGACGACGTAGCTCGTCTTCTCCGGTGAGGCGGTTAAACCTACGCTTTGAAGGTGACTTGCCACGACGTCAAGACCACGCTGAAGGGTCCGTTGTTGTTGTTGAATGTCACCCCGTACTGTCCAGAGTGAGATATCGTCAGCGTATATAGTGAAGCGGAGATTGGGAATCTGTTGGAGTCGATTAGGGAGGCGCGCCATTGCCAAGTTAAAGAGGAGTGGGGACAGAACAGAGCCCTGTGGGACTCCCACTTTGTTTGGCTTGGGCGCTCCAAGGTGTTTGCCAATCCGGACCGCAAAGGTTGTTCTGTGTACCCTTTCTATAGACCTTTCCAAAAACGAGCTTGTGGCCGGTGCCATTTTGAGCGTTCGTGCGAATGGCGCGTGCTTCGCTCGCTTTCCGAAGCGACGAACACGCACGTGCTGGACTGTGAAGATCGCACGCTGGAGTGTGATTTTGTAAACATTGGAAAGGTCTATACTTCGTCTTCGTTTCTTGTGCGCTGTGTCGAATCTACTATACTCTGTTTCAACTTATGATGTACCGCAGGAAAGGCTGCAAGCGCGAGCTTCTTGCTCTAGGGCACATCTTGGCGGCACAAGCTCTCGCGCATTAGGGGCAGCTGCCAATTCTATGAGCTCGCGCTTTTACCCTTCGCTGCGGTACAACATAAGGTGAAACGGAGTATAATCATGAACCAACTATCCCGCATCGCCACCCTAATTAAAAATCTTAAATGTTCGTCGACCTTTTTCACAGGTAAAACAGTTTCTGAAGCCGCACGTCTATGTGCGTATTTGGCAGGTTCACTGGTATAGGCGATAAAATTAAAATGGTACATAACAATACATGGGTTGCACGTGACGTCATATCCTGCCTCCTTTCTGGTGGCCAAAACCTGCTGTTATACTTCGTTTCACCTTATGTGCGAGCGAAGGCAGAGCTGGAAGCGCGAGCACGAAAGCTCCGTGCCTTCAGGCTTTGCTCGAGCGCGCGAGCTGGGCAGAAACGCAAAAAGCGCTGGTCTCGCGCTTCTAGCTTTGGGTTCGCTCGCAGATAAAGTGAAACGAAGTATAATGAATCTGTGCTCACTCGTTTCCGCTCGCTCGCGACGCTCGTGTACTGCTCGTAGAATATGCACAGTAAAGGCTACGCTCGAGGAAGTTCGGCCACCAGAAAGGAGGACCAAATTACGTCAGTGCAACCTATGTATACTATGAAAGTATGCATGATGAAAACAGCTCAAACAACGAAGACGAAGTGAAGAAACACACACACGACAGGACGAATCTGTACTCGCAACTAAAGTTTTATTAGTTGCGAGTATTGCTTCGTCCTGTCGTGTATGTTTCTTCGCTTCGTCTTCGTTGTTCGAGCTGTTTTCATCATCTATAACGTTTACCAAATCGCCCAATTCGCTACCTTAAAGGGATTGTCCGGTCGAAACCGGAAGTACTTAAGTTTTTGCGCTCGTTACATCGAGGGAGCCTTCATGTAGACAAACGTCATTTTTATTTTGATATTTGATCTCCCGTTAATAAGTAAACCTTTCATGAGCTTAGGTACGAAACTGCACCCCGAATTTCGCCAGTGTCAATGGCTGACATCCGCTGGTGCTGCGTGACGTCACAAAACGCAAAGGTTTGTCGGATGATGGGAATAACAAGCGTAGGTTAATTGATGGATTTCTTGTATTTTGTTTCGAATTATATAGTCTCGTAGGCTGTACCCTATTGAATACGTTTTTTTTTTTTTTAATGCAATTCCGGAGCATGTGCAAAAAAGTCACGCTTTTTAGCAGGATATTACTCGCAAACAGCCATAAGCTTCGAGCAAACGTATGCCGTTTCGCGCAAACACAACAACACAACTGCGACGGCCACCGATTGAACTAGGGGCACTTGGAAAGCAAAGGATGCAGATTTCGCCTCTGAAGCGGCACCTAGGTACACGAAGCGGCATCTGGGTATACATGTCGGCGGATCTGCTGGATCGGTGATGAGGCTGCGGGTCGTTCCCTCAGAGGCAATGTCCGCGGGTCGATGGCAAACGGCGAATCGTTCAAATGCATGTCGTCACTTGACTTGGACGAGCTTGGTGAATTGTAGTACCACTCCATTTTCACACGCGGGTCAAATAGAATCGGGCTGTACGCGTGCTAAATACAACTTCTGGTATCGTTTCCAGATGGCCTAGCTGTTGGTTTCGGTTTCGCTGCAAAATGAAATTGATTGATCCGATTTGGGCGAGGAGCGGATGGACGTAGTTTAATATCGTTGGCACAGCCTCATACCTCAGCTTACGAGCCTTCTGTTCACTTAGAGCTCAGCTCGTAGCTCTCTTTTGAGAGATGATTGCTGCATAAGCGGGATCTCGATCTTGACGGGAACCCAGTCTCTACGCAAGGCGACGATCTACTTTGCTCGTCACTGTATGTCTCGCAGAAAAGTGTGGAGCGTCATGTCGGCTCGCATGTACAGCCCGGTAGCTGCGGCACCCAACCGCGCAACAAAAAGCTCACCCAAACACGAAACAAGTAGAGCACAACAACAAAAACGAAGCACGCTGCGGCGTTCACTCGCAGGCAAACGACGAGACAGAAATGCTTGCTTTGTGTTTTGTGACGTCAGAGCTCCAATGTTACCAACGAAAGCAGTGTTTACGCTAGAATGCGATTGGAGCAGTATAAATTCAATTACTCACGCAGAGGGGCATATAAAATTCAGATATTGCACGTACGATGCGTCTCGAGGCAATAACAATGATATTCAATTGTTTTCTGGGATACAAAATTTGACCGGACAATCCCTTTAACAATGAAAGTAAAATAAAATAGCTGGTACCGAATTTAGATGTCCGACAGCGACCAAAACACAAGAGGATTTTCTCCTACTTTTCGTGTTAAGAATGATGGCGACACTCAATAGGAGAAAACACCAATAATTAACCCTGGCCGCGGTCAAGCGGAAGCGCTGGTATTTAGCTCCAGGACGCCAAGGCGCGCTCCAATGAAGTAAATGAAGTATAAGCTGAAAAGCCATATCTGTGTGATGTTTTCTTTAAACAAGAAAACGTTGTTTTTTGTATGTGTGTTTTTCCAAGCAGTGCTTCCAGCCAGTAATGGATTGGGCGACAAATCGAAATATTGACTAAACAATAATAAAACGCAGTACAATTAGAAAATATATCTTTCATCGTCTCGCCTTTGCGTGCGCTGAAACAAGCACTATAAAACTTTGCTTTTGAACTCGCCTTCGCTGCGCAAAAGCTCATGCAGTGAAAATACAAACTAAATACCGCTCTCACTTGGAATCTTTACTGCAGTTCATGTTACGACGGGACGTTTTTGGGGATAGAGAACACTTGGAATACAAGTGCCTTCCGATCAGCAAGCAGGAAGAGGTTTCCTTCCTCCGGGATGATTTGAAATTAACCGCGGCAACGGCGACGTCACAAACGGTCGTGACTGCGACGAAGAGGGCGACCTGTCGTAAGCTCGCCTCGGCTGAGATCTCTAATTCTCGCTATCCTCGCTCACAAAAGAAGCGAGGGTTAGCAAGAGCGGATTTACCGGCATCGAGCTGTATTCATGGCGAGCAGCCACCCGGGAAAACATATGGCACATGCCGAAATAGCGGAGTCCCTCGGAAGTGATAATAATATATTCCGTTTGACGTCAGGATAGGGTGCCTCGATAACGCGTCCCTCCGCCCAGGGTGGAGAAAACCCCGTCGGTGCCGCCATATTGGGTCGTTCCCGCGCAATTGTGCTTAGGGGTGTCGCGAACCGGCCGAGGTTCGAGTTCGACCAGGTTCGACTTTTTCGAACTTTTAGTGGAAAGTTCGACGAACCTTGTAGTGAGTTAAGACTCGTGTGCGCATGCGCGGCTGGCTGGCCAGTTGGCTTCGGATTGGATGGTAATGGCTAATGGGTGAATCAAGGGCAGCGCTGATTGGTTATTTCAGTTAATACAGTACAAAACATTAAGTTATTAACTTCTTCAGTTATTAGAATTGGTTTCTCTTAATTGCAGCTGTTCATAAAATAAAATAACCCTTTGCATAAAAAAAAATTCTTCAAACCTAGACATGCTTGTATCAAGGTCTGGCCACACTGTCAACAAAGCCGAACCGGTCGAATCTGGTGCAAAGTTCGAAGGTTCGTCGAACCGGTTCGACCCAGTCGAACCCCGAAAGTTCGACCTAAAAATCCGGTTCGACAAAAGTTCGCGACACCCCTAATTGTGCTATTGCGGGTGGGCTCCTTGTGTGAGTGTCACGTGGTATTCGGGAGGGGTGTAGGAAAAAATGGCCCCGGAAAAAATGGCCCCGGAAAAAATGGCCCCGGAAAAAAAGTCCCCGGACAAAATGTCCCCGGAAAAAAAGGCCCCAGGTGGAAAGTAGGAAAAAATGTCCCCAAAGGATTTTCTATCTCTGGGTTTCCCTGATCCTCATGGCCTTCGGGCGGTCCGGTCATATGTCCTTGGGGAAAAAAGGCACCGTGTGGCAAGTAGGAAAAAACGGCCCCAACAAATAAGGAAATATGCAAGTCTGCGAAATACTTACACATCGCGACACTGTTAGCGCGAACACGACATCGGCGTATTTTCACATTTTACTTAAAAAGAGTATTAGTGGGAACGAAATTTTACCGTCTGCATAATATCCACAAATAAGCACTCTTAATGACAATTAACCTTTAGTTTCTATAAGAAAAATATAAAAAAAAAGCTAACGATCGCTTGTTTGTGTTAAGTGTCGCGCTTTTTACCTATTTGGAAATGGTACGCAAGTACCTCTCAAATTTCCCAAACACAATAATTTGGTTTTGGCTAGAAGTGTTATAAATGTTTATTTCACAATGAAAAAACAAAGAAAAACAGTTGAGATGCAATGTTACAAAATCAGGAATGAAATGACACACTCTAGATTCATACACAAAAGTCAAAAGCGGATCGTACGGCAGTGGAACAAATGTCCCTTTGGGGCCATTTTTTCCTACTTTCCACCTGGGGCCTTTTTTTCCGGGGACATATTTTCCGGGGACTTTTTTTCCGGGGACATTTTTTCCATGGAAGTTTTTTCCGGGGAAGTTTTTTCCGGGGACATTTCTTCCGGAACCCATTCGGGAGGGACGCAGCGACGCGCGAAGCGTGTGATCATAGGATACGTTGACGGCGCTGAATTGGCTGGGATAAAGGCCCTCGATGTGTCTGTGTTTGCAAGTGGCGTCAAACGCGGCACTGCACGAGGCGCATGCCTCGTGCGGCCCTTGGAAGCAAATGGCGGAGATGCACTGAAATGAACGGTCCTTTGAAGCGAATGGCGGCGGAGCACTTGCTCGTGACACGTGCCTTGCGCGTTCCAACGACAATGGTTGGTGATACTTGTCAGAAACGCCAAGCGTGAATTTTATCGATGTGCTTCAAAAGACCTATTGCTAAATTACCCAAGCATCAAGGAGAATGCAGGGATTGGTGTTCCACGCGCCGCACGTGCACGTCTTCTCTGTATAAAAGATTCGAAGTAAATAAGCAAAACAAAAAGCGTTGACTAACGCGCGTGCAAGATGCAATTTGTTTTAGGCATTTGCTTTAGAGAAGTTACTACTGCTAAGGCCAGCAGGTGCGGCGCGTGAAACACCAATCTCTGCATTCTCTATGATTCTTGGGTAATTTAGCAATATGTCTATAGACAATAGACCCTTTCCGAAATTCAGTCTGGCCACTTTGATCACTATCATCATCTGTGGAACGGCATGTGTGCCATACCAATGGCGGCCTTCTAGTGACTGATAAAGGAAGACGTTGAAGATGCTCCTAAGCGAATGTTGCGAGGCCTGTACATTTGGGGGGTCAGTACGACGCGATGTAGGTCACGTCGTACGGGTCAGTACGACGGGTCAATACTGACGGGTCAGTACGACGCGACGACGGGACGAACACAAGTGCTACGTAAGCGTTTATTTCTAATAACTCAGATTCAGTCAATCTGTGGGCGGTACACAATCGGTTTTGAAGCACTTTGGTGTATAGAAGTTTCTCGAGGCATCTGAGTGGGTTGTAGCTTTGTTCAGAATGCGGGTTCTTGGTCACCATCGAACTGAAAGTGATTGAGAAAGAACTCACACTGAACAATTCCTCGCGTGCCGTTGACTTGCGAAAGTGACGGTGCCGATACAAGTTAATTTCCGCCATTGATATGGCAAAACCTAAACTGCTTTACAAACCACCAGATGGCACTGAATTTCGGAAAGGGTCAGAGGAAAGGGTCTATTGCAAGCATGGCATCACGACTGGTGCCCCAGGCGTGCAAGCACGTGTAACGTGCGCGTGAAGATAGCTTTGGCAAGCTTGAAATTGCATGAGCGTTCCCGCACGAGCAGAGAAATGGCGGCGGCCAGTCGCTTTGCTTGCAATCGTCTATAGGCCGCTCTCACCAAGCGCTCAACGTATACGTGACGCCGCCATAACCTTAGTTCGTATACTCTGTTTCACTTTATGATGTACCGCAGGAAAGGCTACAAGCGCGAGCTCCTTGCTCTGGGGCACATCTCGGCGGCACAAGCTCTCGTGACATAAGAGCGGCTGCCAACGCTATGAGCTCGCGCCTCTAGCCTTCGCTGCGGTACAACATAAGGTGAAACGAAGTATAGAGGGCAATCGGCAGTGCACGAGACGGTTTGTGCTGCATAGTGCCCTGCACGCGCAGAGTTCCAACGACGTTGTCGCACGTGCCAAAAGATTAAAGTAGGGTGCCTCAATATCCTTCTGTTTAGGGTGATGCCACACTTTGTATACTTCGTCTCATCTTAACATGGACTATACTTCGTCTCACCTTAGCATGGACTAACTGCGAAGGCTGTGCAAGCGCGAGCGGTCAGCCTTGACTGCCTTGACTGGAGCACTCGCTGCACGAGCGCCCGTGCAACCGCCGAGGCTTCATCCGAAGCAACAATAGCTCGCGCTTTTAGCATGCGCGGCTAACAATAGTCCATGCTAAGGTGAGACGAAGTATAACTGCGGAGGCTGTGAAAGCGCGAGCGGCTGGCTTCGAGTGCCTTGACTTGAGCACTCGCTGCACGAGCGCTCCTGCAACCGCCGAGGCTTCATCCAAAGCAACCACCTCGCGCTTTTAGCATGCGCAGCTAACAATAGTCCATGCTAAGGTGAGACGATGTTTAGTACCCGATGCCGACAGCACGCGCTCACGGGTAAAATACAAAGAAATCGACGAAAACGAAATATCACCATAACACAGTCAGCGCCACAAACGCGTGCAGGGACACGCTCTTTCACGCGCTTCTGAACAAAAAAGAAAAATAAAAGTGTGGGACAAAATGGCCAGATGTCTCCACCCTAAGCAAAGCGCACATGAAGGCACCCTAGATTAAAGTTCCTTCGATGCATTGCGGCAGCGGTGGCGTAGCCAAAATATAGACGCTTTCAGGCAGCTGTGCATTGGAGCCGCCATAACCGACCTTCAGTTTTTGTTCCCTCTTATTCCGTTCGCTCCACTTCATCATTACCACAGCAGGACAGGTTATTGCCATTTAAAGTATTACTGTGTCCTTCTCCCCAGCATAGGCCCTTGTGGAGACTCGTCAACGCCGGCTTCAGTGGCTCGGCATCTTGGTAAGACAAGAGAAGGTCGGCTATGGCGCCTCGATCTGGCGCGCGCTGAAAGCGTCTATATACTCTATTCATCCTTAAAGGGGCGATGCAACAATTTTTGTACATTGCGCAAATACCGCTTAAAACGGATCCCTGACGTTAATGACCTATGAAACACGCGTTCGTTTTTCACCTCCCGCAATAGAAGTACAAGTAAAAAAATTAAAGAAAAACGAGCAGCGTTCACCCCCTCAACTCGCAGCCAGAACAAGCGGCCACGTGATCTGGAGCCGATTATATGCCGCCAATGTTGATCATAGCCACGCGCTCGGGTTGGCAAAGCACAGAACACGCGCTGAGTTCCAACTTCCAGACATTGTTATGGCTCGGCTATTGTCGTCGTTGCAGCGATTGGACACGGGCCACTACCCGAATGCTTCTCGAGCTAGTAAATAGCGAGTTTTAGAATAGGGGGCCCCACAGCTTTGGGTGCCCCAAGCAGCTTGGGGCGTCCAACTGCGCACGCGCAGAAGTTCTGCGCATGCTCAGTGGGACGCCCCAAGCTGTTTGGGGCACCCAAAGCTGTGGGGCCCCCTATTCTAAAACTCGCTATTATCACGAGCCCAAATCGGGTGCTCACGCAATGCTCGGGTCCAATCTATGAACAGCATTCAAGTATCGTCATATGGGTGTACTGCGATCCCCACGTTACGTCATCAAATTATGCAAAGGAGAGATTGAATGAAAATGATCGTTTTTGTCTCTGAAATTACACTGCAACATAGGCGTTTCTTGGCCAGTGGCGTTGCGTGCGAGTAACCTTGAGTCCCACTAGTGCCAGTAAGCTCGTGTAAAGTGAAAAACACTCCTATTGAATATCGTTGCACAGCCCCTTTAAGGCCGGTTCAGACACTTGCGTTTGAGTGCGTTTGACTGCGTTGCGTCGAAAACCGAAAGCGAGTCACCGGCACATCTGTGCTTCGTATGAAGCGTGGAATCCAATCCAAGGAATCATCTTGGCGTGCGATATAAGCAGCAGAGATGTCCTGGTTTCTCGTTGCCGCAACGCAGTCAAACGCAGTCAAACGCAACTGTCTGAACCAGGCTTTAAGGGCTGTTTATACTCCGACGTTGAGCTCAGTGAACGCAGCGTAGCGCAGAACGCGCGCCTTTCATTGGCCGGCAACCAAGAACTCGATATCTGCGACCAATCAGTATCTGCGCGCGCTGCGCTACGCCGCGCCCGTTGACGTTACGTTGGAGTATAAACGTAGCTGAGATTGCAGCTGAAGCTACAAGAGCGAGCTAGCCCGCGTTCCTAGCTTTGAGACGTGCATTTCTAACGCGAGTGCTCGTTTTGTGGAAGAACGCTTCAAATCAGCCACCTCGAGCTTTCATGCTTGAGGCATTGGTGGCAGTCCCAGCTTAAAGGTGAACGGAGTATTGCGCGAGAAACTGAAGGAGAGAAAGAGACGAGAGGGCGCGGAGATGTCAGAACTCCAAGCTCTGGTACGAATGATTAGTGGGTAGACCTAGAGCATGGAAGTCGGAAGCTTCTGGAGGCGACAAGACGCCACCACCCAGACAACACCCGACATCCTCAGGACGTCCTCAAAAGATACAAACGTCCTCACGGTTAACAAGACGTCCTCAGGACATCCTGAGAACGTCAGTCGCTGGATCATCCTGGAAACGTCCTTCCGAGGACTTATTGAGGACGAAGGATACAAAGTTAGAGGTAAATATACGTCCTCAATTTGATTGCGTTATTAAAAAAATAAATTAATGAAATGGCGGTCGTATACACAGTTCATGTTTACTGCTAACCTAAATTTTACATACAAATTATTACATGTAGTTGTGTAAGTTTAGGACATATTTTAACTATAGTTTTGATCAAATAATTATTTATTAAAACCAGGACGCACTACAATTATTATTAGTTTTGTATTTGCGCAGTATTTCGGAATTCCGTTTCATTGGCAACATTCATTCTAGGTGGCGCAAGCTACCGCCGACTACAAGGCCTACCGTTATTGCAATTATCCACCCATCCGAGAGTCCCAAGCAAGCTAAGCCAAGCCAGGACAGAAACAGAAATAGCCTCGAGGTTGATGATGGCTTGATAATGTGGATGCTTGGGCTAGTTGGTAATTCATGCTTGGATAGAACAGCGCGGATACAGTCACACTCACATGCACACAAGAAGGAAACAGACTCGCAGCGCTGACTAACAGCTCCCAGTGATATATTTCTTCTTCCTCAAATCGTCATCTTCTTCTCCTTCGCCGTTAAAGAGAACATTTTAAATTTTTAAACACCAGAAACCAAATAGCCAATAAACATTAATAAATAATAAATAAATAAATAAATAAATAAATAAATAACAATTAAAAGAAACTATTTTTTTTAATTTAAAAATCAATTTTGTAAAGTTTATTTTTAATTTTAATTTATTTTCAAAAAAATGTCTTAAATTTATTTTTTAATTTTTTTTGTTTTTTGTTTTGTTTATTTTTAGTTGACATTTATTTATTTATTTATTTATTAATTACTTTTTAATGTTTATTGGCTATTTGGTTTCTGGTGTTTAAAAATTTAAAATGTTCTCATTAACGGCGAAGGAGAAGAAGATGACGATTGGAGGAAGAAGAAATACTATATCACTGAGTTAGTGCTGCGAATCTGTATATCTGCGCTGTTCCATCCAAATTGATGATGGCAGCAATGCAAGGCAGTGACAAAGGTTAGTGTTTTTTATATGTAGTACTTCTTCGAAATGGCGGAAAGCAGTGAACGGCAATTTCGGAGGGAAAGATGCCGGCGCGTAAACGCATGCTTCGAGCTTATTAACTGTGCGAAAATAGGCTCGGTAGCAAGGGCATCTTCCTCGCACGAACCGCAACCGCCACAACCATCTTCGGCGGTGTGTTTTTTTCCTTAGTTCGATAAAGATGTGTGTGTTCCGTACCAACGTTTTCTGCTGTGTCTGTCTTCACAAATCGTTTCAGGGGCAGTAAAAGCAAATGTTGGTGTGCAAACAAAGCTGACGTGGAGATCATCATCAAAGTGTGGCTGCGCCACGCTGGGGAGAAATGCAAAAAGCGCTGGTCTCGCGCTTCTAGCTTTGGCTTCGCTCACAGGTAAAGTGAAACGAAGTATAATTTGAGCCGTGCCGAGCGGAACTCCGCGTCTCAAGACGCTCGCGCACCCCACCCTTTGCACTGCTTTCGTTCAGCCAGTCTCAGCACGCTGTTCTAGCAGTGCAGACCAAAGGCTATGGGCACGAGACGTGGCACTTTGGAAAGTGTCCTATGCCACGAGGTACTTACGTTGAACATCATTAAGCGGTTCGCTGAGATAGGCTCACGGACGCCTGTGGCCTTTTGCTCACTGTCGACATTTTGGTGAGCGGTAGTAGGGTCTCATTGGATTGGTCGACGGTGTCACAATTTAGTTAGCGCTCTAACGGGGGGGAATATTGACGGCGCTTGTTGGCGGCCTTTGCTCCGCTAGGGCCAAACTCTCTAATCTCGCCGTTGAGGCTGGGATGGGCTCGTAGGCGCCCCCCGACGCGGCCCACCGTTAGGTGAAACGGAGTGTGGAACTCGCGAAGGCAAGCTCATGCGGGAAGCTTCGGAGAAAGGAACCGAAAAGTTAAGGGAGACGACGGAGGAGCAACGCCGTTGAGATGATGGAGCAGAAAAGGAGGAACGTTTCCCCGGCTGGAAATGCCCCGAAATAGCCGTGGCGTGGGCGGCGGCGGCAGTAGCCGCTGCGACGTCTGCGACGGCGGCTGACACGACCAACAGGCGTATGGCGTCTCCGCCGCCCTCGACCCCTGAACCCCGAGAAGATCCGGTGTCTTTCGAAAACGAGTGTGGCGCACGTCAGCGTTTTGCTTCTTTGGGGGTTCTGGGCACCTCGATGGATCCGCGGCGCAGTCGAAAGAGACTTTCGCGAAACGGCTTGTGCGCTGAATCGTCCTCCTTACAGTACAGCTCGGCGTTTGATGGACGTTTTCGTCCATCAAAGTGTTTTCGTACACCCGGAGCTTCGGGGGCGGCAAGTTCGAATCAGTAAACGTCTTTGTTGGATGTTGAAAACTCGTGTCGTCTGGATTGCCTTCTGTGTCCCTCTTTTGTTTTCGCAATTGAGTCACCAACACTATCAACCCTCCAAAGAAGGTTCTGGTCCAGATTGCAGTTTAACAGCAGAGATTCGACTTTTGGTTGGAACCTTATCGCGTAACAATAGGTACACAGTTTTGAAAGAAGTTAGAAATGAGGTTTAGAAATAAATATTGCGCCAACTTTGACCGAAAATATAGGGATTACTCGTGCAGTGAACCAATTTCTGTATCTCGCGTTCTGAATGTTTGTAGAATGCATGATTACATTGGTTTTTTTCATGATACGTAATGGAACGCGCAGGACAAAAAAAAAAGAAGAAAAAACTAACTGAAGAGTTGGAGTTAAAAATCGATGAGGTTTTGTTTTCACGTAACCTTCGAGAATTCAGAACCAATAGACAGCAGCAGCCTCTCGCAACATTGGCATTTCAATGCGCTCGCATATCAAACTCAACGTTTGGTGTGTGTTCCCACACCAGACGTTGATTGACGTTGCAGAAGGCCTAAAAAGAATCTCATCGGCGCCGAGAAGAGCTCCAGAGATCGTGTGAGGCAAAGGCATGCAATAATTCTTTACATACATACCTTGTCTCACAACTTAAAAAAAAAAAAAGTTGATGAACGCTATGATGCCGAAAAATAAAAAGCCCCTGATTTGTGGACTGATGGCTGCAACAAAAACACAAAAGCAAATTTGTGGAATGTTGCACGTGTGTGGTGTATGACATTCCACTTTGATCTGTCGCTCTATGCGTGAGCCAAACTGGCGTTGCGTTAATGATCGTGCAAGGGAGCATGCTGGTCCCACTAAACAGTCACCCTCGGGCCACTTGGCAGTGCGTTGCAATAGATGCGGGTGCACTTTACTTCTTTTCAGAGATTAAGATCCTCTGAAGGCACATGAATAAAACGAGAGAGATACAGGAAGCATTTTAAATAAAAACAAGAGCCACAAGCACGTGTGTCAGCGAGCCATCATTGGCCCTTCTTGATAAGGAATTTGTATTTTTGCAGAAAGAGTGGGGGCTAGGGTAATGACGTGGCGTGTTACGAGCCGCATATATAAGTGTGTGTTTCTCAAGTTAAACTTTCAGTTGCGAGTAAGCCAACGTGTTGTCTCTTCTTCCTCTTGTCCTTGTTTTTTAGGCGTTCAGTTCAGACAACACACATTGAGACAGGGATTTAAAACGCATGTTAGCACTATCCGTGCTTCCATAAGGTGTTGGTGATGCTTCCCATTGTTATTTCCGCTTTTTTTTTAGCTTAACATATACATTGTATCCGTTAGGCCTGACGGAAAGGCGCTATGATTGATCCTACGCTAGCAAGTAACCCATTTTCTTCATCGGGAAAGAAAAACAAAGTTTCCCAGCAGAAGTATTTGCTCATCAGCGCTGTCTCAGCTCAACAGGGGGCGCAAATGAACCCGACGACGAAGAACATGCTGCCAGGCACCCAGCAACGGCGTCTCCTTGCGCACAATCTCAGGCAGACAAGAAGAAAAGAAAAAAAAAAGGAAGCCTGAAGAGCAAGAACACGCGATCCAGCATGCGTGCAGAGCTAGATAAATTGTTTTATCGGCCGCATGGCTGAAAGCGCATGCGCCATGCGCCTCTTCACGCTCGACAAACGGGGTCTCTTCTACCGACCAGCGCT